>NAJO01000019.1:600000-921267 GCA_002077065.1 Cryoendolithus antarcticus
TGTCAGTTTTGGCTTCGAAGTCTGCCTTGGCTTCTTCGCTTCTTTCTCCGCTTCTTTCGCAACGCGTTCTACTTGTGCTTTCTCGAGGTCCTCAAAGCTCATCACCCTCGCCGTTCCAATTATAGTTGACCAAGTCCTACGGCGAACCTTCGCTTCATTGTTCATCATAGTCAGGAACTTGACTTGTTCTTGGAGGAGGGTACGTTCGGCGAAGGAAAGTTGAGCGGCATTGGTGAGCTTCTGCAAGTGTCTCTGTACACGATGCTTGCTCGCCTCGTTGAGCATACGAGTATCTGCTCTGATCAGATCATGCAGAGACGCAACGGCTCCCGCTGATACTGGCGTTACAGGTGTGTGCGGTATCGCTACTGGGTCCTGCGGAATGCATCTCACGGCTGCTTCCAATGTCATTGGAGCGATCGGTTCAGCTACGGGCTTCGGAATGTCACAGAGCGTCCTCTGAGGATTGAAGGGAAAAAGGCCAGCCTTGGCCCATCCAGCTCTTATGTTCCGAGACGTGAATGGCTCTTCCGGGCGCGGCTATAGAGGGACGTGAAATGCTCCTTTCCGATTGTTCCCACGCACCCTCGCTCCAGTCTTTCTACCTGATCTCTATAGGCCACCTCAGTGAACCGAATTCTGAGATTGTCACAGGGCTGAAGCTTATGGGAGGTGTGGGATGGAAGGCGGCACAGCACGATGTGTTTTCAAAACAGAATTCCAAGACTTCGAGAGTTTCATGTGTCCTGAAGCCATCACATATCAATCCCCGCGGTCCCTGCTTCGCCCGTTCTTTGGTTTGTGGATCAAACACAAGTTTGAGCCATTGAACTCTCGGGTACATGTCCCTTACGTCGGGTGCCTTTAGAATTCCGGAGCAACACGCTTTACCACTATAACTTCTCGCCTGACACTCTTAGAAATGGCGAGACTCCTCGAAACGTGATCTAGCAGGGGTGAAATTGGAAAGCTTTGATCGATAGTATCGACAAAGTTATCGACTGCCCAACTAGACCGCAACATTCGTTGCCACTCAGCCTTGTCGCAGAGGGATAGCTACTCAGCAATAGTACCCGAAGACGCTTTGATCGGCTTGCGAGAAAGAGAGATTTATGAGACGTGAAACGTGAATCTGGCTCGTAACGGAGGGTGGCTCGTCGCGCATGGATGGACTCTACATATCATTACAGCTTCCAAAGGACAACGGTCTACATAAAGCCCAACGGGGCCATCTCAGCGAGTGTTCGAAACTCCCATCCGCCCAAGTGATGTCGATATCATCTCAATCTAGCAACGCCTGCTCATAACGCATCCACAAAGAATCCCAAGTCATGCCCAACATCATGCATCTATGCAGCGTTGGCGCTAGCAGGTGGGTCAAAGACCTTCGTTGGCTGCGAGCCAGCGCGCACAATCTTGTTGCCGTGTGCATCCTTGGACATAACAGTATCCTTGCCCTCGGCGTGCGCACGCTTCCAAATCTCAACCTCCATGCCGCCGCGGATGATACCGACGCGCATGGTGGAGAGCAGATTGTGTGCGGCGTTGGAGTGCAGGTAAACGCCGCCGTTGAACATGGCAGTGGCGTCCTTGCCAAGACCGGACTTGATCATCGCCTTTCCACCGGGGTGGTCGGCGATGAAGTCGGTGACGTCGTGGACAACACCTGCGACGGCAATGAGGCCACGGCCGTTCTTGGCCTGGTCCACGTACTCGTCCCACTCCATGACTGGGAGCTGCTCGAGGGGTACACCCCAGTCAAGCTTGGAGCGCTTCTGGTCGAGCTTCTTCTGCAGTTGCTGGAGACGGCCCTTCTCAATCTCGTTGGAGCGGAACTGCTTCAGGTCGTATGCGAGACCCATCTGCTTCCATGCCCAGATTGACCACTTGGTGGGATCGTACTGGTGCCACTCGATAGCGTTGCGGTAGTCCGAGGGGAACTCGTGGTGGAAGTTGTGGTAACCCTCTCCAAGAGTGACGAGAGCAGTGATGACGTGGTCGCGAGGAGAGTTGCGGTCATCGAATGGCTGGTCACCGAGCCAATGGGCAAGCGAGTTGACGCAGAAGGTGGCTTGTTGGACGAAGAAGATACGGAGGATGCCACCGTAGATGAAGCCGCCTAGCCAATCTTGCCAGAGGAGACCGCAGGCGATTGAAGGGAAGATCAAGCCCATGAAGAGGACGACCTTCAAATAATGCTTGTGCTGCCAGACGACGACGAAGTCATCGTTGAGGTCGGAGATGTCGGTGCGGCCAATACGCTTGGGGTTCTGCTTCATGAGCATCCAGCCGAAGTGGGAATACAGCAGACCCTTGCGGACACTGTACGGGTCCTTGTCGGTGTCGGTGTAGCGGTGGTGAGCGCGGTGGTCTCTGGCCCACCATCTGATCGACCCCTCAACGGCACCACCTCCAACGGCAGCGAGGAAAATCTTCAGCGGTGTCGTGGCAGAGTAGGATGTGTGTGCCCACAATCGGTGGTAGCCTGCTGTGATACCAAGCCCAGTGGCGAAGTAGTAGGCAACGGCGAAGACAGCTGTTTGCCAGTATAGTGGCGTCCACCATGCGGCGATGAGGCCTGTGAGGGGAATGCCAAGAATGAGCACGACATTAAGCCAGTTGACGTGCTTGTACCAGTTCTTCTTCGTCATCGGCGTCTCTGTGATGTGTGGCTTCTTCGGGTCGTACTTTGTGTTCCTCACTGGCTCCTTGGGAGCGGGCTTGCTGGCTGCCGACGGCTGTTCTGAGACATATGCCGGGTCGACGGCCATCATGCCGGCGGTCGGCTGATGCGAAGGCATGGCTGTGGGGGCGGAACGAAGGGTGCAAATGCAGTAGCACTCGTCAATGGGTCGGTTGTTGTGGTTCGCCGCAGGGTGTTGCAGGCGGTAAGATGCTGGACGGTATCTGTTGATGTGTCCTAGATGTAACACACAGCAAACAAGTGAACAAAGACGACGGTCAGTGTAGAAGAGAGAGAGGTAAGGTGGGTACGTTGTAGGTGACAGGTAGGAAAGAGAGGGGTGGCAAGACTACTATGTATCTGTGACTTTCCAGCGTTGTGCGTCGACTGCGGGTCTTTTCCCAACGACCCCGATGACGCCCTAGCGTCTCTCCACGTTCACCATTAGCTCGCGGTCTGGCCCGTTCATTAACATTCGCTTCACGGCGGTGAGGATCGTTCGACTTTTACCGGTGACAATGCAGTGCGTGTACATCAGGACAGATTCCTCGATCTCTCGCGATCGTCCGGCTCTCCTTTACAATAGCACATAGCATATACGGGGATTCTGGTGGCATTCAACAAGTAATCGGACCACTTTTGACGTTGAACGCGATATGCAGGTACCGCGAAGGCAAAGTCGCGACAGCTTCCGGATGCCACGAAATGTCTTGTGAGATCTCTCCACGTGGGAGACACGGCTCCGTACGGCCGCTTGTGCACTGCAGAAAGCTGCTGCACTGGCTGCGTGTCATTCCAGATGAGTCATGCACTGCGGCTAGCTTTTTGACGTGCTACGAAAAGTAGGCCCTTATGTTGTTGGACCCTGGCGCCGCCAGTCCCTCGCTACTTTCCCGCCGAGGCAAGTCCAAGACGGCCGTACCTTCTCTGTGCCATAGTTTACTCGAGACAACAGGAAGGTGCGGGTAGAAGGACACTTCCTGATAGGGATCTACTGTCTGACAGACGTCCACCTATCACTGACCTCGCAAACCCGTAACCTGGCCCGTCTCGACCGCATGCCCAACACTATCAATTGCCGGACGACCTATAGCGCCGGCCAATCAGAAATCTCTCCTCGTTTCGCTGCCTTTTTTCTCGGCCGTTAATGCCAAGGTCCGGAACGGTCGGAATAGAGTTCCGCGTACTGCGCGCAACTCCTACATGTACCGCCATTTACGTATGTGTCCCTGACGAGAGCTACTTGTTGTGGTCTCAGTGCAGACGACATGGGAGAGAATTTGTACGACTTAGGTGCATCTCTACTTGCGCTGAGAAGTGCCTATGTTACTATGTGAATACCCGAGCAAGCATTTGGAGATGATGTGCGCAACGATCTCCCCAAGAGGATGTCTGACTTGCAGAGAGCTTCCACATCTACCTGGAGATAGCAACGGTCTGCATACTGTCCACTATATGTCACGCGCGACTCGACTCTCCAGCACCACGCTGAACCAGGTGGGGCAACAGCACATCGCTGTGTACAGTTTCCAGCAGCTGTGCTTATGCCACGGGCAAGGCCGTTGTCGGACAGCATCGTGCCCGCTCTACCCCTCAGCATCCTTGGCTTTTTCGCAGCCCAGATCATAGCGTGTGCTCGTCAAGTGAAATGAAGTGGAACGTATTGAAGAGGAGTCATGTCAAGGCAAGTGACAGAGTTGCTCGGCGCAACGTGAGTTGACCTCAGATATTCTCTGTATGCACCAGCTCATCGTAGCGGACGCTCACTTCTCCTTCAAGACCCGACCGTTACGCAATCATCTTATGCGAGAGACCGGGGGCTCATTCTATATGTACGTCGGCCTTAGGCGACGATCAGCCCATTGCTTCATCCGCATTGTGAGCGGCCGCGACGCCTGCAACAGGATCTGCTAGGCCTCGATGATGCAGGAGCCTTGCTCAAGTCAGCATCTATAACGTGATAATCTAGTGGCGCGACCTACTAAGACCGCCAAACCGATACAACAACGTAGGTGCCGCGCTGCATGTTGCGGCATATGATCCTGCGAGACAGTTGACTGTGCCCGAAGAGCGTCCATGTCCGTTGTCTCGATCATGCCGGGCTCCAGATCGATCCGGTGAGAGAGAGCAGCATCGCAACTAGTGCCCATACTGCCCATGAACCGTTGGTGATTTTCCACAAGTGATTGCTGACCTCGTGCTTCAAGGGCAGTTTCTTGTCGACTTTGTGGTCGGAGAAGCGACCGTACCTACTGACCTTGAAGGCAAGGACAACGACCATTATCATGTGGACGACACTGCCAAGATGCGCAGTAGCTTGCATCGCTGGCTCCGGATGGCGTTGCGGAGTATACCGGGTGAGCGAACGACTAGAGTTTGGCTCATTCCGTCCGTACAGAAGTGCGTACGGAAGCCTGCGTACAGCTAAGTCATGCACAGAAGATAGCAAAGGATTATCACAGCCCGCAGAATCTCCAGCGCTCCAGTCTTCGATCGCGCGACGTTCGAGCTGGTAGTTCCAGGCCCACTGCGCAGTTGTCAAGGTGTGGTGAGGAGATGGCTTGGGCGGTGCGAAGAGCCGCTGCAATGTCCAATCTCGGGTGAACCAGCTCCTAGAATAATCTGCAGTGGGGACGCGCGTGTCAACGCAGCCCAAGTATGCGAAGATTGTGTCGGTGTTTCGACAACAGACAATCCCTGAGGTGATGGCTCTAACGAGCTCAGACAAACTCGGCCGATCAATGCAGATGGTGTCTATCCACATATACTTGGCTTCATTAATGGCCATCTGCACGCTGAGGCTTGCAACTTGTTTGCGACGAGCTTCGAGCGAGCGGTCCCGGCGTGTCGACTTCACTGCTCCGGTCCACCTGTGTAGTGGCGGGATGTCGTCGAAGATGAAGCTGTCAAGCGCCAGGACTTCAACAGCAGTGAATGGGTCACGCTGGCTCAAGGTTTGCTTGAACCTGTTTGTGATCGCTGCCGATGGCGCTCCGACGACATTGTCGCGTACTTGACTGACTTGGCCTGCACGAGTATCATCAACCCCAGACGTAGGCGTACATCCTCGGAGAAAGTCAACATATGCCGACGAGTGTGGTCTCGTGAACCTATTCGTCTCGCTTGCCGACATAGGAACGGGGGCAGTCGACGTATCGTGTATAATGCAGTGACTCGCGGAGACGGCTGGTCGGACAATTCCGACGCTAGCGTATGACAGAATCGGTAATGCTGTCGCGTACTGCGCATTTGTGCTGTTGTCGTTGTATGCGGGCCAAGAGCAGAAGAGAGCAGTGTAGGGCATCGGGGCGGATTGTGAGGGATCATCTAGATCGAGCGGCTGTAGCTCTATTGCGTTACCATGATAGAATCTTGGTTCAACCCGCAAGACTCTGAAGACTCTACCAGGCGCGAAGAAGGGCCGGCAATCCAGCCTGTTGGCCGGATCTGAAATTCGGTCGTTTCCTGTATCCAATTGTTCGTACAGCGGAGGTGACGAGCTGGGCATCTCGGAGCCAGCCAAAGAACTTTGGTGCTGCGAAGTAAGATCGATTCGGGGCTGACGGCTTTGGTGCATCGCCAACCTGTGGCGCTTAAGGTCCTTTGTATCCCGGAAAGCCGAGGGGCAGTCAGTACACGAGAGGTGTGGAGGCTTGTGCTTGCGCCTGATGTGTTTGTTGAGATCACACTGGCGATCGAAGCGCCTATCGCAGCTATGGCAAAGGTACGAATTGGCGCCTGCCTTCGATCGCTTTGGTAACGCTGTTGGTGCTTGGAACGCTGGTGGTGCTTGGAACGCTGGTGGTGCTTGGAACGCTGGTGGTGCTTGGAACGCTGGTGGTGCTTGGAACGCTGGTGGTGCTTGGAACGCTGTTGAGGCTTGGAAATCTATTGGTGCTTGAACCGCTATTGGTGCTTGAAACGCTGCGACTTGATCCTGGAGACCTTCAACGTCCCACGTCTGTATGTCAAACTTTGCGGAGAGATTGGAGCACTCCTGGATATCGAAGTCAGAGTCTGGAGAATGGCTGCATCCAGAGAATGTATCCGGAGTCGTAGACGTGCGATACTCGATGTCCATTTGGATCAACTATGGAGAGCGGTGGTAAATTCGGGATGACCTAGATGCTCAACTCAGTGCAAGAGGAACGAATCGAGTTACCGCAAATCAGTGCAACGATGTTGTCCGGGCTTTAGGTCTGCATATACCAGGTCCCACGTAGACGAAGCTGCTATGTAGCTGCGCCGCCGCCCATGTGCCGCCTGTACGAGTCTGGAACAAGCCCGACCGCTTTTAGTCGCGCCGCCAACAGCATCATCATTGGTCCGCGTTGTGTCACGCCACGTCTTGCGCGAGGCTGTCGAGTAGCATCGATGCGCTGGAAGTCTCACATGCAAGGCAAAAGGCAACCCCACGGAGCTGCTGTCCGGAAATCACTCAGGCATAGCTGCAGTTAGACACGCGCCGCCCAAGTATGTACCAGCAGCATGGCGATGCATGATAGTACGCTCATTCGCGCGCTGATCATGTGATGGACGGCAGACCGCCCCTGCGCGGACAGCACAGCGCCGCCCATCGCCAAGGTCGTCGACCTTCAGAGGAGTTTACCCTCGTAAATTAGCTTCAAGCACAACTGGACTATGAGACATGTGAGGCCGCTCTATTGCTGAGCCTGGCAGCACATGTGACCTCACTCGGTGCCCAGATACATCCGACACCATGGCAAACACGTGTGAGAGTGGGCGCTGAGGTGCACATCTCTGCATCACTACCTGATACCTTGCTATCTACACCACCTTCATGCGTTGCTCGCTCTTTCCCCATCTTCTCTTTTCAGTTCCCGCCCTGCTCCCACCCAACCCACTCCCTCCCCACAACCCTCCAAACCCTAACCTCCCCACTCTTCAAATCCCCCAACCGATAACTCCCCCCCTCGACACCCTTCTTCCCCTTCTTCCCCTTCTCTCCCTCAAGTCCCTGCTCCCAAACCCTCACTTTCTTCTTACTCCCATCCCACTCCCCCACAATACCCACATGCCCCGGTCCCAAGTCAAGCTTATACTTACTGTGAATCGGGCCAGAGTGCTTTCCTTCAAACTTCGCGTTGCGGAAGGTGATGATGTCACCGGGCCGGATCTCGTCGTGTTGGGTTATGCTAGCGTTGGCGAGGTTGGTGTAGATCATTGCGCCGTAGGCGCGGGAGCCGATTGGGAGGAGGGCTTCGGAGGCGTTGGGAAGGGATTTGAGGAGTTCGGTTGGGAGGGCGGCGGGGGAGCCGTCGCCGAGGAGAGTGTCTTTCTTGCTGTTGCCGAGAGAGGAGGCGAGCTCAGCGATGCGGGCGCCAAAGCGGAGGTGGTAAGCTTCCAACGGTTCTTGGCGAAGCTTTGGTGGCGGAGGCTGGTGGCGTTGCTCGAGAGAAACGCCTTCAGTCGGGTCGCGGGAGTCGTAGCGTGCAGTGATGACCGTCTGGCTGTAGTCTAGGTAGAGGACATAGATGTCTTTGCTGATCGTTGTGCGACCACCACGTTTCGAAGTGCTCGACTCCTCGCTCTCACTGAGAATGTCGTTGCCATTGCGCGCTTGCAGTGAAGGTGGCAAGGGCTGGGCAGCAGTCCACCAGGTTGGACCCGGGTTCAAGTCGATATCGCGGGCGATCTGGTCATGCCCAGCTGCAGGTCGGGATTGGTCCATGGACGGCCGACTGACTGTTGCTACTTGTTGAACATCAAGAGACTGCCTGGGAGGCTCGCGTGCAGGGGCGGGGCCACGAGGCGCTGGTGGCATGAATGGCACGCGGTCGTCCTGCTCAACTTCGCGAGGTGGCGGAGGTGGTGGCCGCTCCAGAGACTTTCGAGGTGGTGAAGCAGAGTACATGTCATCGGAGCTGTCGTTGTGTGCAGGTGCAGCATCCCGTTGCGGTACGGGAGGCATTGCTGTAGGCGCAGCGCTAGGAACTGGCGGTATAGCTCTATCCATTCCAGCGTAGCGATATGGATCATAGTCATCGCCCTCGACCGGACTTCCGGGCATGTCTCTTGGCGGTGGCATTGGTGGAGGGGCTCGTGGCAGGTCGACGGACTGCCTTGACTTCTGTGCGGCTTGTGGCGGAAGAGGAGGTACAGCGCGTTGTACTGGTAGTGGCGGAGGTGCTTGCTGCTGTAACACGGGCGTCTCACCGCCAGTAGTACTATCATCCAGACTCGCCTCACGCGCATGAGAGGTCAGTGCAGCCTTGTGCTTTGCACTCGATGCAATGTCAGTATCGTAGTCACCTTCATAGTCACTCTCTCGCTCGTCGTCAGCCATTGCACCGGGCTGCAAGTCGGTGTTACGGCGTGTTGGTGGTGCTGCGGTTGGCGGAGGTGGGGGTGGAGGTCTTGGTGATGTGATTGGACTGTCAGTAGGGATAGTAGGTACTCTGCTTGTACGCTTGTCCACGGCGGGAGGCGTGGCCATATTTGACTCGCTGCCAAAGTATGACGCTCGATTATTCTGAGGCGACTGCGGAGGTAGAGGTGGTGGCTCTCGTTGTCCGGGTACAGGAGGCGCACGATTTCGAACCGGTAACGGTGCTTCAGCGACTGGAGTACCAGCTGAAGATCGCGGTGCTCGTATTGAGGACTCGTCGTCAGATTCTGAGCCAGGACCAGGCGACCGTACTTGTGCGGTAGATGGTGGCGCGGGCACAGGACGCGACTCTGGCGCACTGCTACCCGGTGGCGGAAGTGGTGGGACAGGCCTATCACTAGGTACAGGTGGTGCTGCACTTCGCTCTACGTATTGGGACTCGGGCCGCCCTGCAATAGTGTTAGTATGAGTAGTCAAATGATAAGTGTGGTGTGTAAGTCTGCTTGCTATAGCAGGACTTACGCACTGCCCGTGACACAACAACCGCGTCAACTAAGCAGACAGTACTATCGTAGCTTCGCCACGCGTTGCCGATCGAAGGCACATCGCAGTAAGCTGAATCGATGCGTTGTGCCCTGCTAGGGGTGGGTTTACGGGGTATCCTACCTTTGGGTACTGAAGGAGCCATGCTGCGCTCCTCGGTGGTCGAAGTTCGACTTGGACGCTCGAATGAAGCATCTTGGGCTTCGGCTGCCTCGCCTGCATCCCGACCACCGGTCGTTGAACCTGCATCTCCTCCCACAGCACGCGGCGCTAATTGCTGTGGCATCGGCTCATTCTCCGGGCTCTGCACGCGATGCATGCCAGGTATGGGCACCATAGGAACCCTTGGCTGCTGCTCATAGGCTACGCCCTGCTCATCCGACTGTTTGGAAGCCGTGCGCTTGCCCGACGTAGACCGCTTCTTCGGCGTGGTTCCCGTAGGTTGCATGCCGCCAAACATGCCAGGCATACCCATACCGCCACTCATCTTCGCCATGCGCTGTCTGAGCTCTTCTTTGCGACGCGTTTCCTCGTCGACTGAGTCATCTCCGTCGCTCTCTGCGACTTCGGTAGCCTCCTCCTCATCATCGGCATCCGGCTCGGCGCGCGGTGCTGTTGATGCGCGGATTGGCGCCGCTGGCTTGTCGTCGCTGTCATCATGCCCGATCGTGCCAGTATCGTCCTCTGTAGTTTCGCCAGCAGCTGACTGATCCGCCTCTTCACCACCACTTAAGATCTCGTGCTGAGGCATCGGTGGATTCGTGGTCGCCGGGTCTAGTGGAGCCTGCTGCGCTGAAGGTACCCTGGGCCGTTCGCGTGGCGCGTCCAGTGCCTTCGTCGAGTCTGCTGGCTGCTCGACATCCTCATCCTTGTCCCGAAGCACAGGCTCTGATGGCTTCTTGACGGGCGCCTTCCTTTCCCGCTTTTCACCTCCACCACCTGCCTTGCGCTGCGCTTGCTCCGCTTGCTGCGCTTGTAACGCCGCAATACGCTCCTTCAAGCTCTGCGGCTTGGGTGCGTCCTCTTCGTCCTCTTCCTGTGCGTCTCGGCTCTGAGTGTTGAAGCCAGCAGCTTCTGCCGCAGCAACGTCATCTTCCTGCTGCTGCTTGATCTCCGGATCCTCTTCGCGATGATAAGGCTTCTGAATGGGCTCATGCTTGATCGCAGGCGGTACGTAGGCATTGGAGCTTGGCGGAGGCGCTACAAATGGCTTCTTCACGTAGCTACTCGTGTCTTTGGGCTTGAACGGTAGTACTGGCGCCGCAGTGGTGGCATTGAAAGCTGCGATGCGGTCCTTGAAGGCATTCGTCTTCTGTGCAACAGGCGGCGGAGGCTTCTTGGACTCTGCCGCCGCGGGCTGCGCCGGCGTTGGTCGCGGTGCTGGAGGAAGCTCTTCGCGTGCCACAGATGTTTGTTGGCTACCTGCTGACTTCGGCGAGCGCACCTCGTCTTGTGCTCTTGGCGTCGCAGCTGGAATTGACACTGGTGGAGGCTGGGGTTTCGACGCAACAGGCAATGGCGGTGCTATCTCTTCATCGCTGTCTTCGGCCTCTACTACTGGCTCTGGCTGCCTTGCCACAGGCTCGGCCGGCTGAGGCGCAGGAGCCGCCTCTTTTTGCCTTGTCGGCCTCGTTGGTCTTGAGGGTATTTCGGGCTCATACTTCTCCACGAAGTTGTTCGGAAATATGCCAGACTTCTTGTTCCCGCTCGCATCCACGTATTCGCCTTCGTACCAGTCCGCGTCGATTCGCTCCGTGATTGTAATGATCTGGCCCACGGGGAAGCTCAGATCGTCGGCCTCTTGGCTCGTATACTCGTAGATCGCCTTGACCTTGGAGCCTGCCATGTCCGCGAAAAGGTAAGGACCTTGGTGTCGATGTTGCACAAGAAGGTCACAGTTTAAAGTGGCCGTGTTTCCCCGCCAGGCAGGCACTGCAGGTGGTCGGCGTTTTCCCTCGTTTCACCACCACGATCCTTGCATGCAATGCTGTTATAGGACGCTCGTATAATTATCGCTCGCTAACACGAACATAAACCGACGTCTATAGCAACCTCATGTGCAGTTGTGGCCAGGTGAGAGGGTGTCAGAAGGAACATAACGTGGAGCTCGGGAGTGACGACAGCGAGGCGCTTGAGCACAGCCGCTGTCTGGTACTCACCATTGCATAAGGAAACTGCTCACACAAGCAGCCTGCGCTCCTCTAATGAAATCAAACGTATGGCATAGTACCTACCAGTTTGGCTGCGGCAGCGATCTGCTATGCCAATTGGCCTATGAGCGTCGAAAATGGCAAAGAGTCGCGTCTTTCATACGCTGACGCGCCACGTGGGACAGTCGCAGTATAAGGAGTTTGAAAAGCACAGGAAGCTTCCCAGAGATCAGGCAGGAAAATAATGAACGCCTACTCTCACCTCCGACGTTCGACCTTCTACGTGGCAATCACAGCGTATACGGATCGATCATGGCTAACAGCACGATGGCTTACCACTGGCAAAGCGAATGGCGCACTTTCGAAGCTACAAATCAGATATATACATGCCTTACGGAAGGTCCTGGCTCGGAGTAGCGTGCAAAGACAGCAGGATCAGTAGTGATCCGACAGCGTGAGTGTGCCAGTCTTGGTCACCATGTACTCCTGGATCGCCACGTCCTTGCCCGACTCTTTGCCGTATCCGGACTCCTTGATACCACCGAACGGCGATTCAGCAGCAGACGCGTTCCCGGTGTTCATTCCAATCATGCCAGCTTCGAGGTTCTCGAGCAATCGCCAGGTACGATCGATGTTCTTCGTAAAGTAGTCTAGGAATGTCAGCACGCAAACAAGAGGATCTGGTGAACGAGCGGCACTTACAGCTTGCAAGACCCATGCTTGTATCATTCGCCCGCTGGACGGCCTCCTCTTCGGTATCAAACTTGAACAAGGCCATCACTGGCGCGAAGGTCTCCTCTTGTGCAATCAACATCTCCTTCTTGGCGGAGGTGATGATGGTTGGCTCGAAGAAGTATCCATCGTAGCCAGATGTACCCATCAACCTCTTGCCACCTAGGATGACTTTCCCGCCCTGCTTCTGTGCATCCTCGACTTGCGCGTCTGCCTTGTCGAGACTACGTGGTGTAGTGACGGGACCCATGGTGGTCTTCTTTTCGCTGCCATGACCAACGACGAGCGCAGCGGTCTTCTCCTTGATGATTTCGGCGAACTTGTCATATACGCCGGCCTGGACGTAGACGCGATTGGCGGTAATGCAGGCTTGCCCAGCGTGTCGCCATTTGAGTGCCATGAGCTGGTTCGCCGCTTGCTCGAGGTCGGCATCGTCGAAGACGAGGAACGGGCAGTTGCCACCAAGCTCGAGGGTGCATTTCTTCAATCCGTCGGAACAGATCTTCGCCACCAGCTTTCCAACACGGGTGCTTCCGGTGAAGGTTACCTTCTTGACCAACGGATGCCTGCACAATGACTCGCTCAGTCCTGGTGTGTTGTCCAGACTTGTCGTCAGTACACTGAAGACGCCCTTGCTGAACCCAGCCTGCTCAGCAAGATATGCCAGCGCCAACACCGAGAACGGCGTCTCCGGACTTGGCTTCACAATCATCGTGCACCCCGCTGCCAATGCTGCGCCAGCCTTCCTTAAGATCATCGCAATCGGGAAATTCCACGGCACCAATGCCACAGCCACACCAATAGGCTGCTTGACAGTGAACACCCTCCGGTTCGGCGCACTAGGCGTCTGAATGGTGCCCTGCACCCGCTCCGCCTCGCCCGCAAACCACCACGTGAAGCCTAACGCATAGTCCAGCTCTCCCTGGGACTCCGCAATCGGCTTGCCAGTCTCATATGTTACAATACTCGCCAGATCATCACGGTTCTCGCGGATCAAGGCGTCCCATTTGAGCAATTTCTGGGCGCGGGACTTTGGGTTCTCGCGTCGGTAGGTAAGAAAGGCTTCGTGGGCTGCTTTGACGGCGGCATCGGTGTCTTCGGCAGTGTTGTCGGGGGCTGTGGCCCAGACTTTGCCGTTGCCTGGGTCGTAGACGTCGAAGCGCTTGGAGGATTTTGCTTCGACCCATTCGCCGCCGACGAGGGATTTGTCGCGGAAGAGGTCGGGGTTGTTAAGCTGTAGTGTTGCCATTAGTAACTTGTCGTGGACGTGATGTGGTGGTGAAGTACCTTGAAGGGAAGATTAGGTGCCATCTTAGTACTTCCTGGAGGTTTGGTTTCGGTCTTGGTGGTGGTCTTTCGTTTTTTCGTTGCTCTCGCCAGCGTGCCGATTCTTGTTGCTACTCAGAAGTTCAGGGGAGGATACAGAAATGCCAAAGTCATCGATATGATCACTGCATAGCTCCTAAAGCCGAGCATATGTTTGTGGAGTGCGGGGGAATGACGTGAACCTGTCCTGACAAATTCGTCTGAACCGCACTTCAGCTCTTCCACTTGCTTGCACACGGCGGGAATAACTTCCCTGTCTGACGAAAGCGGATGGACTGTATCCAAGCACATTTCCGTGTCCCCGACGCGATTGAGTGCGACGGTTGGATTCCGCGGACGCAGCCAGACAACGCATGGCCCCTCTTTCAAGACCCTGAGCTGCGCAGGCACTGTTATTGCCCACTACAGACAGCACAGGAACACCTCCCAGCTCAGTCGCATCGCACGATCAGGTTGCACCCAAGGATGCGAGGACCAGCCAGCTGTGCGGCGGCATGTACATAGCGACAAGACGTAGGCCAAGTACTCGTGTTCCTTGCCTTCCCCTCACCCACCGCAAAGATCCTTCCCTCTTCTTTCAGCTTTCTGCTTCACAAGCAATCAACATAGGATAGTGCGAAGCGCCTTTTGCAATGCCCCGTCCCAAGCGCCAGAAAACCTCTGACACAGCAATGGATAGCAACGGCACTTCATCGTCTCATCCTTGGGCTGACTTGCCCACCCAGCTAGGCGATGCATTGGCGAAGGCCAACAAAGTTGCTGAGAACGACGGCCAGCTCTCAGCCTTCACCACCAGCAACGCGATCGACGCTCCGGCGACGTTCGGCATCATTGGAGCTGGAAGTGACAATGCTGTTCTGGTCACTGTGACCAATGGCAAAGCTGACATCAAGGCTGGAGAAGCTGGGAAGGCTCTGTTCACGCTGAGCGCATTGCCAGAGCAGTGGCAGGAGTTCTTCAAGCAGACGCCTGTGGCGCCTTATCAGAGTTACTGGTGCGTTGCGAGTGAATACTCGGGAGAACTCTAGAGCTGACGTGATTGATAGGGGCGTAAGACGGCTTCTCGACCGCATGAGAAAGGAGGCATTAGCTGACGGTGTGGACAAACAGATGTTTGGCATGAATATTAAGCAAGAGGGCATCTCCGTGGCGGGTGATCAGGTGTGATTCTCTTCCGTCTGACCACAAACGTGATCATCTAACGTGTGCAGGATGCTTTCGCTCACTGGACGCACGTCTGGCGTCGCGTACTCGAGCTTCTGCACGACGCTTACGCTGGCGAGACGCCTGTCGATGATCAGGCTGATCCCGAGGAAGACTGCATTGTTGGCAGGTATGCGTATGTCAATGCTGGGCCGCTGTGGGGCAAGTGCAAGATATTCTATGAGCAGTCTGGTGAAGGCAGCCAGGATATTGTGTTCTTGCATACCGCTGGCAGTGATAGCAGGCAGTATCATGGGTGAGTGATACGTCCTGGGCTCGAGCAACGGGAACAGTAGCTGATCTTGCAGTGTAATGAACGATTCTCGTGCCCGTGAGAAGCTGCGCATGACGGCTTTCGATCTGCCAGCTCATGGCCGCTCGTTCCCGGTATGTAGCTGGACCACAACATTCTATGCACCAGTCGCTCACCAGCTCTCAGTACGAAGGCTACCACCCGGGCAACCACACCAACACCGAAGACGCCTACGTGGGATGCATCGCTGCCTTTGTCAAGAAGCTCGGTCTCAACAAGCCCATCATCTGCGGTGCCTCCATGGCTGGTCAAATCTCGCTGGCTTGTGCTGTTCGAGCTGAGGAAGTGGGATGCTCGGGCACCATCCCACTGCAGGGAAGCGACTACTTGACCATGGACAGACAGTGGTATGATCGTAGTCCGTATGTGAACCAGTCGCTGTTCAATCCGGAGTGGATCTATGGGGTGAGTATATTCCATGAGCAGCTGGGACTGCAGGTCACTGACTGGGACTGCAGATGATGTCCCCAACCGCGCCATTGGCCAACCGACAGCTTGTCTGGCACTTATACTCGGCGCAAGCCTATGGCATCTTCCACGGCGATCTCGAGTATGACCTTCCCTCTCACTACACACCCCGCTACCTCTACTGACGCATAACTCAGCATGTACTTCGGCGGCTGGGACGGCCGTGACCGCATGAAGAACATTGACACCAAGAAATGCCCAGTCTACATGTTGACCGGTGAGTACGATTGGAGCAACACTCCTGCAATGAGCCAGGCCACTTGCGATAAGATTCCGGGTGGGAAGCATCAGGCTATGAAGGGCTTGGGACACTTTCCCGCCACAGAGAACCCGAAAGTGTTTGTTGGTTATTGTGAGTATTGGCCCGTGAGATTCAAGTGGCTCGAGAGTTAACACACTGTACAGTGCTGGAGGCTGTTGAGCACATCCAGAAAGCTGGGGCGTAAAGCATCGAGGCGGAAAGGTATCGATCAGATGGTACTCACGATCTCGAATTTATGAATGCTTGAGAAGTGTAGACCTGCATTCTACTCTGTACTTATGCTTGCTGCTAGTCACTCGTCCACATTTATAAAGAGGTTCAAGATCCTATCAATCCCCTCAACCACCGCATTCCTGTGCCGTCCCTCCTCCGAGAAAGCCGTCGTTACATTCTATCGACGTTCGGTCCTCTTACAATCTTTCGTCCAGCTTCCGACATGCTGCAGCAGAGCGTCCTCCTCCGCTCTGGTAATTTTGAGGCGTGGCTTTGGTGACTCGTTCGACTGTGCCCCTTTTCGGCTGCCTTGTTGGGAGCCCATACTTCTGGCGTCGCGGTTGACTCCCATAGACGAGACCGACCGCTTGGCCAAGTCTTTGATGTTACCGAGCTTCTCGCCGGCTAGTCTTTGTGAGTCGGGACTGCATGGGCCAGGGTGGACGACACTCACGCTTGAATTGATTCTGGGCGAGAAGGGAGGTATATGATAGAGAGTTGGTGGTGGTCATAGCTCCGTCGACAACGGCCGGGTTATAGGTAGGTGGGTATGCCACAAAGAACAGGAATTTTGAAATTAGGTGCCAACGATACACGACGTCCGCCATGTCTCTATACCTGATCTTATACTACTGTTGCTGATGTTGATGATTTTGCGTCGAGTAAGCACACCGTCAGTGCCGCCATCATGCTGCGACATGTCCACTCCAGTAACTTCCAACAGCATGGCGGCTCACTAGGTGCCGCCAACTATCAATTACCGGCATTCGCATCATGAGCACACTCATCTGTGAGCACCGATGCTAATTTGTTGATGAGTGGTGACCACCGAAGGTCCAATTCCAGAACTGACGGCATTGGGCGGCGTGATTCAGTCAACGCTTAGGAATGATACTGTGCAGTAGATACAGGCATGCATCACGTCCCCTCCTTCCATCGCGCTGCCTCCGACTCGCAACGTCCCGAGATTCGACACCACTCAATGGTCGTGGGAGCACTTCATCAATGTTGTCGATGTGGCATGCATCACCCTTGACCGTGCTCATGTGCTCGGTATCGATTGAAAAACAGTGTTGGGAACAGGCGGTGTGTGATACATCACCACTATCAGCCTTTGCACTGCCCCATTAACGCCAACTGCTTCTGACGCCGGCACGTCTGTGCACCTCATCGAGAGCAAGGCGTCCATGACCCACTGGTTTGCCTCGCGCGTTCTTCATGGGACTGTCAATAGATAAAATCTTGCGTAAGTAAGCTATCGGGCCTGAGGTTTTCTACGCCTCGCTCGCACCCTCGCGTTTCAGCAGCTACACCCACTTCACTTCATTCTTCCTTTCAACGTCATATTTCGTGTGATCTGCACGCCTTGTCGGCACTCGATCTGAGCACCTCATTGGCGCTCTGTGCAGCATACTCGGCGTCATGAATCCGCACTGCGATCGCACAGCCGGCTTGTGCAATAGTCCGGAACACTGGAATAGCATTACTTTCCAGGACGGTCCTAATATCGACCCCGTCCTCGACTTCGACTTCAACGAGGCATTGTCAGGCATGGAATTCACCTTTCCTGGGTACTATGATGTAGGAGATATCACGGGACCGTCGGTGATTGGATTTGCGATCGACACGACGGCCTTCGCCGCACTACCATTTGAGCCCAGGCCGGGCCATATGGAGATTTTGCCGAGCGCCATCAATGCGCAAGACATTGCTAGCCAACAAGGCTTCCTCTGGAACCCTAGCCCTGTGTCCAGCCAGGCGTCAGTGCCCCGGTTCGTGCCTCGCCCAAGCCGGTCAACTCTATGTCCTGCTGCCGACAGCCGCATTCGATCCTCGCTTTTCGATTACAATCGAGCTACTACCCCTACACGGGCTTCTACTGACCACACTACTACTCTAAAGCGTCCGGCCCCTTGCATTGACCAGTCATACGGGACTGCATCTGCGCCAGTATGGGAGCTGCAATCCTCATCGAATGGGCAAGTGAATGATGCCCCGGGCTTAGCACTTTGGTTGGACCCAACATCAGCTGTCTCTCGGCCTATGTTGCCGCCACTGGACTACGGCACACCGACCGAACCCAATACTGAAGGTCTGGCGGCAGAAGACTCCGAACAGCCGCGCAAGCGCCAAAAGGAAAATCCCCGCACACACCAATGTAAACAATGCGACGACTGCTTCGAGCGTCAATGCGAGCTCACTAAGCACTTCAAGTATAAGCATCTTCCCGGCAAGCACGTCTGTTCCCAATGCAATAGCGACTTTCACTGGCCCAAAGATCTCAAACGACATAGGTCAACGTGTTTGGCCTCGACCTCTTCGCGTACTGCATTACTGGAACGAACGGCAAGGAAAAGCGTGAAAGACCCATCGTCACAACCCTCAACCAAAGTATGGTCTTTGCGTGCGCCCAGCGTACTCGTGAGAGAGCTGAATCTTAGCGTTTCAGAAAGGTACTTGCAACAGTGCAACACTGCGCTAAGAAATCTCGCCAGACACCTTGACGCCTCAGCCATGGACTTTTCCAGCAAAGGTGTTACACCTAAGGCCCCTGGATTGCTTGTCGCAATGAAGACGTTCATGCAGCAAGTCGAGCAGCAGGTTCTGCGTGATTACGGCCGATCGACCACGACTGCTTCGACGGTGTGGAACATCAAGGGCGGCGACATCGCAGTTTTGGCTGCTGTTGTTGGGCTCCGTTGGATGCGTATGAGCCATGTCAGATCGCATTTTCGGTTCAAGGTGCGTGCGGAGGGCCTGAACAGTCGACATCCGGCGTGGAGTAAGACGTCTGGAGGCCGAGTAGTCGACGAGCGTTGAATTGAACAGGTCAAGCCGGTAGGTAGTCTGATAGTGACTGATTTGACGTAGCCTTATGTCACAAAATACCATACTGATCATGGGTTCTAACTTGGATATTCCAGACAAGAATTGCCAACAGTCGATCACCTTCTGATCTATACCTCCGCTTCTCTAGTAGTTTGAGAGGTAGCAGTGCTCATATTGGCTTGCCCGATGCTGTAGGATGCTACACCACCGTGTCTATGAGATTGTCGGGTTTACAGAACAGACACTGCACTCGTGCTATCTCGCAGTGACCTTCGTCAGCAGTTAACTATGGCAGATGCAGCCATCATAGCACAGAAGCATGGCGAACGTCTCGGAGAAACGGTCGTTATTGCCAAATGTAATGGCAGGGACGGAATCTCGATACTCTTTGTCTCCATCGAATTCCGCCCATCTATGTTTAGACATCGGCGATGCTCGAAATGAAGCACGTTCATACTCGTCGTCATTAAGACGGGTGTGGCTTCGGGACGGTCACTCAGCCCAAGTACTCTTTTCATAATGCCGCCAGCAGCACAACGAGATCGCAAGATTTCTTGTGTGTTCATCGCCTCCTAAGCCGCCTACACAGCCGTCAGCAATGAGCGGCGCGGCAGGTGAGCCCAAATCTATGCCCAAGTAGCATACTGTTCCCCCTTCCCTCTTCCTTTTCTCTCTGCTCTCGAAGGCCAAACTCTTCCCACTGGTGGTCATCTCGAGCTTGACCCACCTTGGGTCTCTCTGCATGCCACAGGCACTCCGCTGACCTGACTTGCCTTGTGCTTGAAGCCAGAGCCAACATCTTGCATGTGTTTGGTGCAGTGTGGATCGCCACACGCAGGCTACGCAAGGTACCAACACCCTCACCTGGATCGTCACTGCTACACGCGCAATTTGCCTTTCCTGCTGATGTTTCACACTTTGAGCTCCTCGCTGACTCATGCAATGTGTTTCAGGACAGCGACTTGCGCACACTGCAGCAGCTGATCTGTAGCGTGTGAGGGAGGCTCACGGTCTACAGACCCGTCGCGCTGTGTAGGATCTTGTCTTGACACCGTTTGGGCTGCGCACGACCCAGATGCTGTAGAATCAACTGGCAGACTCAGAACGTCTACGAAGCGCAGATCGCAGAATTCGCACGTAGTAGAGCTGGATTGTCTGGGGCTTCAGCATCTCTCACTGACTACCTACACCACGCGGAATTGCAACTTGGCGCTGCTCGCAGCAGCATCAACGCTGACTTGTTTGATAAGAACCTTATTGCTTCGCTTGGACTGCTCCTCGGCGGATCTCTGTTGCTTACTTGCTTTCTCCGTTGAGAATTCAAGCGGGACATGGCTCGACGTAGTGTGTAGTCTGCATAAGCCATCACTATGTCGTCCTCTGGACAGGATGCGCTGGAATGGGAACTCCATGGAACTAAGCTGGATCAACCTGTGGGTGCCTCGTCTCATCCCAGTTGCGGCTGCTCTGCAGATCATGGCTACACTGGCGCAGGACTTAGCCACGACAATGGCGTACAGATCACCGATAGCGATTTCGACTTTCCTTTCGATTTCGAGGAGCTAACACACGGGTGGGAGGGTATTGCTTTGCCACCGGACGCTGTGCGCAGTAGACATGATGTAAGCGAGCTACCACAGGACAACGCCCATCTCTGGCAGACGCATAGCCGGTTTGCTGTCTTGAATGACCAGCCCGTTAAACAGGGCTACTGTCCCGCGTGTGCATGCAATAACAATCCGGCCCCCACGTATGACTCCTTTCAGTCATATGTATCCGCTAATGCCAATGTAACACACGGTTGGGATACAATGCCGCCAGTGATTTCTACTCCGTTGGCACCTGCCAGGAGATCTGGTCATGGAACGCTAGCGCTGGAATTTGGATGCTCCATCATGAACCGTCAGCCTTCTGACACTGCTCATCCAACAATCGCACGTGACATCAATCAGCAAAGCTCGTGGATGAATGACTTGCCGGAGGTCCACTATTGCATGCCAGACACTCAGCAGGAGCTAAACGTGGATATCGAGCGCCCAACCTCCCCAGGGGCTTTGAATGCTCGCGGACATCCCCCGAACGGCAGTGCGACACGCTGTGCGTCGGTAAGCATGCCCCGGGATGTCGCCTTCGTCACGGATAGCCCTGGAGAGGACGTCGCCAGCGGGGGAGCGCTTGCCAGAGTAGCACTTGGGAGTCCGGAGATCTCACACGATAGTAGGATATCGCTGTCGGCGTCGACCCCTGATGATGATCTTGACTGCGGACGGGTGCGTAAGAAACGTAAAGAGGGAGGCTTTCTTTGCTCCCACTGCGTCCGGTCCTTCGATCGTCAGTGTGATCTCAACAAACATGTCGAGAATCGGCATCGGATGGGCACACAGACCTGTCAAGAGTGTCTCAAGACGTTCCGTTGGCCGAAGGACCTGCGACGCCACATGCTGTCAAGACACCCTGGTATCGACATCTCATCCATAGCGCTCGCTAACAAGAGGCGCACTGGCTGTCGTGCCATGCCTCTGACCCGATCTCGGAGCGCTGCTAGGCCGGCGGGTCTCGAGGTCTCAACGCCTGATTGATACCACGGGGTGTCATCCGGGAGAAAGACCTGCTGTGTGCGGACGGATGCATAATTCGAGCGGCGTACCATACTGGCTTGTCATCTGACTCAGCGGTAAGTCTCTTTCACGGGATACGTGGGCTTCTACTGGTTCTGGAGGCTGGAAACTTCTCCGGACTCTCTATGATCATTCGCCGTGTGGTGATCCACGGCCACCACCGAGCGTACAGGGATGACCGGGACTCAATGTACAATGCTAGCATCTGGGGGATGTGATGGTATCATCGCCATACTGTCGAGGTCACTGTAATGTACTGATCAACGCTACAGAGCATCAAACGGACATTGGCTCGTTGTGAAGAGTATTGTGCCACGATAGCGAGGTATCAACGGGCCAGCGGACACTACGCACGACCACGATACTGCCGTTCTCGAGACCAGTATCTGCGTTGACCAATCTTCCTGTTGGCACTGAACGACGGTGAAGGATATGAGGGCTGACGTCGCGACCCAGCATCAAGAGACTTCATCGCTCGAGACTGGACCATAAAACGACGCCAAGCGTACTTGACTGATGGATGTGCCCAAAGTTGAGCCGCCAAGTGCTACCTGCGGTTCTCCGAGGATCTTGAACGCTGTTCTGCTCCCATATCCCCACTCACTACCCCGGATTCAAGCACGCTGTGCGGATGAGAGACAATTCGAACTCTCGAAAGGATGGAGGCACCTGCGCTCCTCCACGGGTGTTGGAGAACCATCTGGAAATGAGGTACATACTAAATACGTGTCTAACTGTTACAACCGGGGCCTCTTCCGAATCATGTCACCCAAAACCCAGGAATCAACCTCTCAGGACGCCAGAAGCTATGTTCCTCGTTCTCCATGCCCCACACTCCACTTCTACCAGCCGCAAGGCCACACAGACCTTCTCGCGACGGTCTACCGGCCACCCCGAGCCTGATGCCTAGAGCGCTGAAGGGCCCAGGTGCGGGAAGCGAGACTCTGCGCTCCCGAGATGTAGACATGGTATGGGCGGCGAAAACGTCCCGGGTAGTCCTGTAGCGCCAAGTAAAGAGCGTCGAGGTGTGAAACGTCACCTTGCCGCGAGGAGGAGAGTGTGGTCATGTCTAAAGACATGTAATCGTGTATGGACATATTCAGTCGTGAAAGCTGTCGATGCGCCGGCGTTGCGCCGTCAATGCAGGTCGTCCTCCCAATCTGCGAAGGGGGAGGGGAGTATCGTAAGTGCTGTCTATGTGTAGTGTATTGTGTGTTCTGTCTGTCCCAGTGTGTAGTACCGAAAAGCGTGATTGTGGGTGGTAAGTGCAAGCGGTCCGCGTGAATGGGTGTCTCGAGACGCTGTGCAGCCAAAATGCCGACGATGTAGTGCGACCGGCGCATCTGCAGCAGATTGGTGGAAGTCGTGGAACGCAGTAGATGTAGAGCCTGGTCGCTTGTAACGGTATTGAGCAGTGTTCACTTGCTGCGATGCTGTGCCAGACAAGCCGCCGTCATACGATTCGTCAAAGAGGAAGAAGTAAGTCAACCAAGGAATGGGCTCAGGCATAGCCAGCGCGGAGATCTGGAAAGTATCCTTGGCTTGTCGACACGCCCTCGAATCGTCGCAGGCCACTGCTGGCATACTGTGCGCCTGGAATTGCATCTGCGTACTCAGCCTTTACGGCGTACTTGTATGGCTCGGTGGAAGTCCGCGAGTTCTGCTCAATCGTGCCCAGCGGTGGTAGCTGTGTGACAGACTCGTAGATGGCAGTTGGGTAGTACTGGTACCCTTCATGCTCGTGCACAGCCATACGCTCGGCATCGGTCATGATGGTATTGACGCCGCACTCAGCCTCCACAGGCCCTCCATCGATGCTTGAAGCGCTGCTCCCCGAGTGACTGTCGGGATGTTCGGGCGAGTGGTGTAATGCGTAGTTGCGAGTGCTGTAGCCGTTACTACTGCTGCTACCATGGCTGCCAGCACTGCGGAAGCCGCCCTGATTCATGCCATTGGCGCTATAGCCACCAGCGGAGGACATGCCGTAGTTGCCGCCGCCACCTGATGTGCCGCCTCGACCAGCAGTGCCGTTGACGCCTTCATTCGAGTAATGGCTGGGAGATCGACCTCGTACAACGATCTTATCGCTCACACGCTTAGCGACATTGACCCATGTCGGCGACTCTGCACCATCCTTTCGAACGTCAGCAAAGAGCTCAACGACGAGGTGGAAGAACTGCTGTGATGCTCTCCGCTTGCCGTTGTTGGCCGTAGCTTGCTTGAATTGCACTCGCTCGAAGGTGTATGATCTTATAGCGCCCGACGGAGCCATCTGAGGCGCTCCACCAGCGTATGCGTAATGAGGAGCCATTGCGGAGGTGGCAGCGGAAAGCGTTGGTGAGTTCTCCTCAGGCGTGTGCTGCAGCGGCAGGTAAGGGCCAGGAGTCTGACCAGTGGGATGGAACGTCTGCATCGGTACCGTGTAGATCCCATGCGGCGAGACGGTGTGATCAGTCCTGCCCGGAGCGGGCGAGGGAGCCACTTTGAAGACATCCATCTTGAGCTTCGGGCCGTTGTCTCGCTTCGGTGTGTGAAGTACAAGCTCAATGTTCTTGCCCGCCGAGCCATCGACAGCTGCAGTCAGCTTCATTCCCATTGCTTGCACCCTTTCTGCGATGCCGTTTCTCTTGATCTCCAATCTCCCGTTGTTGATCATCGGATGGAGGTCGAAGCTGCAGATAACAGAGAAGTAATTCCTGCGATAGCATGTCCATTTCTTGTCGGGCGCGAAGAAGAAACCCTTCTCCACCTTCGCATGGATGTTCGGCGTGATGGGTTCACTCTCACATGTCATGTCAGCGAGACATGTCAGCTCCGGAAAGGGAAACTTGGCCCATTGGGTCTGCTCATCGGAAGCAGGGTAGCTCGGTGCTCCCGCTCCACTTTGCACAGCCATTGGATGTGCTCTATACTGATGGTGCTGATGATGAGTCAGGTCTTGTGCACCGTGCTGCAACGGCAGACCCGCTGTCGCTGAGGAGACGTTCCTGCCGCCGGCATCCAGATACGTTGGGTAGCCTTGAGAAAGAGGCGGCGACAGTAGGTTTCGTACTTCGTAGGCGTTTGACACGGCGTATCCGTCTCGGTCTGCGCCGTTCACAGTGACGTTGTAATCAGATCGCACAAGTGGCGGAAGGAGGATCTGGCCGGCGGCGTCCAAGCTGTTGCACATATGTCAGTCTTCGGAGACAAGCAAGTAGAGTTTGTGGGCTACCACGTCGCACAGCAGTATCAACGTACGTGGATGGCAACCGTGACCCAGCATATGGCTGTAACGCGAACGCCTGGGGTAGTGGCACAGGCGCAGAATAGGTGTGTATGCCTGTATAATGGTTCGTCTGAGGATAAGCGTTGTACGCCAGTCCCGACCCTGCTGATGAAGGTGAAGTTGAGATCGATGCCGAGCTTGAGTCAGTCAGAGCCGGGTGATTTTGGTAGCTACGTTCCACAGCACGTCAGCATATGGGCTTTGTATTCGTGCATCCGAGGTGCCAGCAGTGACGACCCCAGCACAGCTGTGTGTAACCCAGAGCAGGGCGTACGAGCCACTACGAATTGCGCATCAAATAGTGCTGGTCCCGTCGCCGCGTGACGACAGTCAGCGTGTGATCACGCGTCGCATAGACGGAGCTGTGCATTGCCAACTTCGCGATAGGTGTACCACATTGCCGGGCGGGTAGGTGCCGTGTGTAACCTGTGAGGTGTACGTTCGAAGTGGATGTAAGGCTGCGCTGCTCGAGCGCTGAGGGTCCGAACTACAAGGCCGACGGCACTCGGGTGTGCAAAGGTAGCTGCCATACGCGCCGGTTTGCCGAATTGTGGGTGCAGTGAGGTGAGAGGGGCTTTGCCCAGGCGCAAGGATATTCTGACCAATAGACATGGAGTACGTACCTGTCAGGATCATGTCGCTCGGGAAGATATCGAGGACCGGCTCCGTTGCCATTGGCTGGGTAAGAGTAGCTGCTGAGCGGCTGGTGGACTATCGATACGTCCCGTCGAAGGGGCTCATTCGTCGCATTACTGCTGTATGATGGGTGATGCGCATGTCCGCCGTAATGATCGACGCAATCTTGCTCGGGCGTGAGACCATATTCGGATGTCATCGGCATTCCATGTTGGAGTAGACCTGCTGCTTTCGTCGTCAGTGAACATCGACCGAAGACTTCGTTGTCGATCCAATGGCAATCTGCATCGACGTGCTTGAGTTGTTGTCACAATGCATGTCGATGCAGCACAGAGATCAGCTGCCCAACGTCACACCATGCGTTCAACTCACTCAAAGTCGGTGGAGTCGTACAATTGGACAGCTCATTGCAACAGAAGGACCGTTACCTGCATAGAGACCCTGCAACGATGCAGAGTGATGCGAACCGCCGCCTCTTGTCCGTCGAAGGATCGCATGGGGAAGTTCACTATGCGTGGAGGTGGGGGATTGGCCGTGCATAAATTGCGGCATAGTGCTCTCGCTTACCTGGCTCCATCGTCAACGCGGAATCGATGTAGATCGGCTCTTCCACGTTCCCGTCGTCTTGCGAGTCGGTGATCTGTCGATGAAACTCTACAACCATCGATCTGATCAGGCGCCTGGTTGATATTCGCTGGACCCAAGGACGATCGATCGCTGTCAGCTATAGGTAGTGCGCGCAACTCGTCGACGGCTTGGCGTCACGCCGCTTGTGTTTGGCGGCTTAGGGCGAGCTCGGGCCAGGAGAGAGCGTCGCTAGTGATGAGCTAATGCGTGCTCGATGCTGCACTTTGAAAGCCTGTTGAGTGCTCGGCCACTCACGGCAGATGGCAGGGCCTGCGAAGATCTCGGATCTTGTTTAAGCTGACTCAAATTTCGCTTTGACTTCACGCGATCCGCAAGGCTTCTTCCAACGTCGTTCGGGAGGCAGCGACACTATCAGATCTTGTCAGGGACATGCTGCAGCGCACTCAATTGATCGAAACCTCAATGCGCTCAATAATCCCGAGCACCAGCGAGCACAGGCGCCACATAATGACCCTACGCGCAAGAAGCAGCGTGCATTGATGCACGCCGACAATGCAGCGCTACGACCTGTCGCACTGTCGCGCTTCGTAGTCGCAATCTTCTGCGGCACATTGTAAAGAAGTCCTACGCACCTAGGTATGCTGAACGCTTCAATAGGCGTCTTTCGCGAGCAGTGAGCGCAAGGTCTCGATTCGATCGAGTGCGGCTGATGTTCGAGGATGTCTCAAGGTTCGGCGTTGTGCATATGCTCCTCAGTATTGACGACTTGGACACTTGAGATCACGATGCTCGTTGTGTGTGTTTCGTCCTGGCGAAGCAGCAAGAAGGCGTGGACGTAATTAGCTATGTATTCGATACGCATCAGTGCCTGATTGTAGCAGCCCCAGTGGGAGTGGGAAGACCCGTCACGTACCTTGCTTCAGCTGTCAGAGACAAAGGACTGCGCTTCGACTTCCTTTGCACCGCAGACGCGTGGTGATTCGGAGCAGCAGAACAATGACCGCAAGGGCGAATTGGTCTCAGATCAGAAGTATACGGTCCAGAGATCGGTATGGGCGAGCGAAAGTCAATCAGTCAGTCGATAGGATCGAGAATGCAACAGCGGAAGGGCTATGCT
Source organism: Cryoendolithus antarcticus (assembly GCA_002077065.1). NCBI lineage: Eukaryota > Fungi > Ascomycota > Dothideomycetes > Cladosporiales > Cladosporiaceae > Cryoendolithus > Cryoendolithus antarcticus. The sequence continues at coordinate 627,299 of NAJO01000019.1, forward strand.
TTGAGGCTTGACGACTGCGACTGGAGCAAGCAAGTAGGGTCATCCCGGTCTCCGGCAGATAGAGTACACTGACAACAGGGCACTTGCTTACCTGAGGGAGCATGCAGTCGCGACTAATAGCATAGCCGCTTTCTCCCAAAATGACCTTCGGCGTGCTTTCCACTTCGATGCACGGATCGTTTGCATCCAAGATTTACTAGAAGCCTCACGACATCGATCACAAGTCCGTCGAGGGACTGCGCGTCAGCAGAAACCGACAGACTGGTAACAACACGGGCGAAAAGACAGGAGTGTCAGCCTCAGTGATAATGGCCATAGCGCTGGGAGTTGGTGAATCTTTCAGAACGCTCAGACCACCGTCCGCGCCTCCACTAAGTGGGTTGCTAACGATGGAAAGCTGCATCCGCGTCATGCCTTATTGGGGTATCTCTGAGCAGACTCTTGGGATCGAGTGGCGAGGAACGGAGCGGACCATCCCGCACAGTGCAATGAAGGAGGAGTGGAGACCGTCCTTGCGCCCTTACTGCCGGACCTATCGCTGTCCGCATGACTAGGCAACGATGCAGGCAGAGACGACAGGACGATCCTCTTGCGCAGCAAGTTCGCAACTCGCAAGTCGTCCAGTCTTCGGCGTCCGCCTCTGTAGCTAGCCGAAAAAGAAGCTGAGTTCCAACGGTACTCGGCCCCAAGTCTTGACAAGTTTGATCTCCACAATCTACGACACCCGTGCGCGCTATGTCAAAGAAATGGTCTGTCTGATCGCCGGCATGGTGCTCACTTCGAGAAGCACGTCAGAGCCAGTAGAAAGCCTGCCCTGGACGCACTTCTGGCCGGCCCGGCAGCCTAATGCGATGTCATGCAGCATGCAGGTGGAGTGTTGATGTGGAGTAATGATCGGTCGAGGTTGTCAAGGCTAGGGCTTCCCGAGATTTCGGAAAAAAGAACATGTCACAAAGACGCGGAAGAGCCGGTGTTGACTCGATCAAAGTCACTTCCCAGGCCCAAGTGTGCGCTCCGACCACAACGGTTGGACACACCGCCGTAACGATTCGCGCCTCGCAATCATCGAAGCCGCGCCGAGCCACCGCTTCGTTCGTGTTATGTTCCAGGTTCGCTCGTAACCAGATGCAAGCCACATCATGCAGGAAGCTTCTGGGTCTGCAGATCAACGCATCCGGGTCTGCTGGTCATGGGCAATCGGCAAGTCTCTGGGAAGCTTTGCCATCATGAGATCGACCGGACTGGAGTGCATAGTCCGTTGTGGGCAGGTCGCGACGAAGTCGCTCTGCATAACATATCGCACTCTCATTGGGTGATAGAGTGTCTGAAAATCCACCCTTGAACGTCCCTTGCAGATGAAGTGAGAGGACATCGCGGGCGCTCCGCCCGGGCCGGCGCCATTCCGAACCTCCGCGCCTACTCTCATCTCATCCCAATATGCTCACATTATTGCATTCCACGGAACTCGCCGTGTAGGCTAGGATTCACTGACCTATTGCTGAATACGGCTCTGACATGAAGAGGAAGAAGACTTACCCGCCCCGCCACGACTTGCTCCTTCGCGTGTAGACTTGCGGTCATTATGGCCTCAGCGAACAAAGAGAGCGAATAGGTCATCCGACCAACAACTCCACCCGGGCGACAGAGCTTCAGGTTCCGAACGCATCTCGAGATAGCAACAGCGTCATCCTCGCTGGACTCGCCCAGCTTCTCCATCGCTTCGAGAAGACGCCAACAATGGGGCTGGCGCATGCCGCCCTTCCACGGAAGGCTGCAGGCAGTCTGTTGACACGTCAGGGACAAGCCTCACCGCTCTTTGCACTCCCACGCTTGAGGCTTGACAATTGCGCAATGCAATCTGTGTGGGCGTCTTGCTGACTTCATGCGGAAGGCACGTGATGGATCTCGGATCGCGAGAAGCATTGAGGTGCAAGTAGCCGTACACTATTGCGAACATCGCTTTCCATACAACGACATTGTGCGGAGAGCGGTGAATACGGCGAGCCGCTCGACTGTCGTGCCAGCGAGTCTCTTTTGCTCACGATCTCCTCTTTCGTTCATCATCAACATGTCACTCACTTTGCCAGTGTAGCTCTCCGCTTTCCGATCTCTCTCCAATTTAGCGATGAATTGTGACAACCAGTCCATAACCCGGGACAATTGGCTCTTGCTGACGGCTACCCGCAGAAGCCGAGTCGAAGGCACTTACTCTGGACGCATCGCCAGCATTCTTGCCAAGGATTCTGTGCCAGACTCGAACAGAGCGCGGCCAATCTTGGAGCAGCATGCGATGAATCGGACATCACGCAAGTCGTGTGACTTGCGATATGAGACTGCCTGCTCACAGCATGAGTCCAATAAATACAAAACATGACACCTTCTACGCCACTTCGCATCACGAGTGGCGCTCTTGTGTGTCCGATCAACAAGGCAACTCTTTACACGGCCGGACGCTGAGAAATTTCGGAGGGATGCTCAAGTGTTCCGTCTCACTCCCGGTACAGATATTGGACCATATCCAAGCGCTGGATCCCGTTGAGAACCGCCGTGGCAGCCAAGTCGCTCTGTCACTCAACACCCAGCGACTTGGCTAGCTGTTCCGCTCGTCGCGCAAACATATACTCGGACATAGGATGCGCGGACGTCCGCCACTGGCAGCACAAAGCACACGTGCCGACTCCGAGTTCCACGTAGCTCAGCTTGCGCCATATCACAGAACGCCTGTCGTGTCTTGAACCCTTTGTCTGTGCTGTAAGGCTGTTTCACGACTCGACACTATCTGCTGAGGACGAAGCACGATCGCCTGAGCTGCCTTGAGGATCTCGAGACAACACCTCATATCACGAAGAATTCATCTCGACGCCGAGTCCCAAGTCGGCCTTCCACAACCTCGGCAACGCACGGAACCGCGAGTCTCGTGAAGGTGCCACACTCACATCTCCTGCAAGCTGCCGTGCCATTTCACTTCCAGCTGACGATACCTCTCCAACAAAGACCAACCACCAGGTCACCTCACCTATCCCAGCACTGATGTGCGCCACTTTCCGCGCCCGTCAGTGTGATAGTACACGGCAACCCACTCGAGAGTGACCCTTGCAGTATCGAAGCACAACATCTCACCAGCCTTGTGTCTTCTTGGTGCCTTCCCCGCGGATGCTGCTGAAACGCAGCAAGCTGGACTATTCGAAGCTGCTGCTGTGCTTGCACGCCAGCACCGTGGCGCGGCGATCGGGCGCAGGAGCAGATGACGCGGCTTGGAGGTACAGACTCAGCAGGTGCTTCCTGCGCTGTTGGGGCGGAGAAAAGGGCCGACTGGACGGTGATGCGGCAAAGTTGTCCGAAGGAAGGGGTGTCGTGATGTTTTGAAGTATGTGTAAGTTGTTATTGACTGGCTGAGCTCAATGATGGACATTTCTGCAGAGCTGATTGGGTGGGTGAGTGTCGGTTGACTAGCTCGCGCGCGACATCAGTTGTGTAGTGGATCACCCGCCGGTATTGACAGCCGCTTCTGCCTCTTGTCTCAGCTGGAGTGAGGCATCCATATCGCGCCACAGCTGCTCTTCCTCGTCGTCAGCCTGAGCAAAAATTCCAGGTGCCGCAGCGTCATTTGAGACTTGGTCGTCCTCATCGTCATCGTCTTCCTGATCTTCATCGTCGCTCTCGTTCACTGCATGCTTGCTAGGCAGTCCCGTAAGTCTATCAAACCTCGGATGATATCCTTCAATAGCATCTCGATTTACTGCAGTCCCCTCGGCAGCGAATGTCGCGAATTGTACCTTCGATGGCGGAGCTCTGGTAGTCTTCTCCACGATCTGATCAGTCATGACTCTGCCAGGAAGCAGACTGGTAGCCTGCTCTCCTCGTTCCATAGCCAGCTCCTCATTACCCGCAATACGCTGTTGCACTCTTTGCGCTTTGCCATCATCAGCAGGCCTCTGATCCGCCATCAAATGCTTCTCGCTCTCAGGTACCTTCACACTTGGCGTCTGACCAGGCACCCGTTCCCAAGCTGGGATGTGCGAAAGCTGCGCTCGGATAAACTTTGCTTTCACCACGCATTCTTCGCTACAGAAATTCCCTTTGCCTTTACCTAGCTTCCAATCCGCTGACTTCACTGTAGCCTTCTGGCCTCGATGAGGATTGACGCATAGAGCGTATCCGCATTTGCCATCTATGCGGCGTTCTTCGATTAATTCGACGAAGTCTTCGGGTTGAAACAAGGAGATCTGAGAGAGGAAGTCTGATGCGTCTCGAGGTGTGGCAGTGGCTCCCGGAGGATAGTCTAGCAGCGTTTCGATCGAGGTCAGAATCTGTGCTGATAGATCTCGTCGATGCTGTAGGAGATTCGCATGCTGTAAAGCAATAGTCATGTTACGATTGTGCTGCGTGGAGGTCTCGACATCTGCTTCGTTCGCGGAGACCACCGCCTGAGCCGTCGACGTCGACGGCTTCAGTATAGACTTCACCGGCACCTTGAGCGACATCGTGTCTTCTTAAGCGGCGTGTTGTGTTGATGAAGAAAAACATGCCGGCAGTCTCGATATAGATATCGAAATATTAGGTAAGCGTGGCGCAGGGTCTGACTTTCCGAGCCGGCTCTCAGCCAAGACCTTGACTTGGCTTGAGATGGAGACGGGCTTGCGTGGACAGTGAAGGTGCAATCACCCGCTCTACAAACAACATTGACCAACTTCGCAAGCCACATACTCACCGTCGCTGCCCGTCTTACAAACTTTGGGGACCGCATCCGACACCTTGCCTCGCCGCCGTTCTCCACCCACTTTGCGCGACGCGCGCCCCCGCCAGCATGCTCCGCTCCGCCCTCCTTACAACACTTGTCGCCGCCCTCTCCCCCTTCGCTCTTGGCGACGTTGAGTTTGTCACTCCCGCTGCTGGAGGGACGCTAGCTGCTGGAGCAGTCTCCATCACATGGAAGGATTCCGGCACCGCGCCAGCGCTGTCATTACTTGCAGGCTGGTCGATACAGTTGATGGTGGGAGGAAACACAGATGCTACATCAGTGGCAATCACATCGTTCGCGGGTAACATGGTCTCCGGCAACTCATACACGGCAACCATCCCCGCCGCAGCGTCAGGACCGGCGACCAATGGGTACTACTTAAAGATGACATCGGCAGCCACGAGTGGTGGACAGGTGATCAACTTCTCCAAGCGCTTCTCGATCTCAGGCATGACTGGTGTAGTCCCAGCAGCGGCGGCTGCAGGTGTAGCAGCATCAGCTGGCAGCCTTGACGGTCCGGCCACGATCAACTCAGTCAGCAACAACGCAGGTGGGAATGCAGGTAGTGGCGCAGCAGCAGGTGGCGATGAGTATGCGGTTCCATATGGGCAGCAGACAGGAGGAACGAAATACGCGCCAATGCAGCCAATACCGCCCACGAAGATCACCAAGAAGAACTTCACCCCATTGAACCCAACCAGCGCTGTCGTTATTGCGAGGACGAACTTGCCGCCGGCCCAGGGCGTTGTCACTACTCTGACGCAGAGCCAGACGTTCAGTGTAGTGAGCGTGGAGAATACGGTATGCTTTGATTTCCAAATTCATGCTTCAAATCGTGGATGCGGCTGACATGTCACAGGCTGCTCCAGTTGCAGGACCTACTGGTGACATGGCGAAGTTCTTGAACCGATGGAAGGACTAGGGTGACCAATTGGGGATCGAATGGCACATACAGGCATATAGTGGCGTCGTGGTGATTTTGCAGGCGTTCGGGTCTGAAGCTGAGATCTTCACGGAAGACGGAGACGGGAAGGCCACATGTATTGACTTGCGACCTTGTATCATACCATGCTCTCGCCCATGAGCATTCTCGTTGCATTACAGTGCGCTGATGCATGTCATGCTGCCTAGTCGTTATCATTATAAACAGTAGCAGGGAGATGCATGTTCGCTTACTGCCGGCTTTCCCTGCACCCGTGCTCCATCGACTACATTCCTTATCAGACGTGATGTAGACTTACGGCAGCATTAGATCTGCAAGTTCGATACAGTACGCAACATGCCCAAGATGATAGCAAACCCGAAGTTGCCTTCGCCGCCTCCGGGCAAGTATCCCGCGAAAGCTCATGCGAGACGAGTAGCCAAGTATATTGCCGAGAATGGAGGACCGACTGGAGGCGTGATATGGCTCGAAGGGAGAGTAACAGCAATGGTAGAGGTGAGTCTTTCGGTCCTACCGTAGACCTCATCAGCCGGTAGTAACAAAAGTAGGATGATGATCAAGCAATGCACTTCCGTCAACGTCGTCACTTCTACTACCTCACTGGAAGCAATCTCCCGGACTGCTACTTCGCCTACGACATAGCCGCAGACACATCGACCCTATGGATCCCGCCCGTCGACCCCGAATCTGTCATGTGGGCTGGCATGCCGCTTCTCCCAGACCAAGCACTTGCCAAGTTCGATATCGACAAAGTCAAGACCACCGACGATCTTAAATCTGACAACTTCGCCATCGGCTTGCTTAGGAAGGAGAACAAAGCTCTACTCGTCATCGGAGACCGCGCGGATCTCGCGATTTTCTCATCGCCAAACACTTACGCTCACCCGACGATCGAGACGACCCTGCTCCGGCCTGCCATAGAGAACTGCCGAGTGGTCAAGGACGACCACGAGATCGCCCTCATTCGTCACGCCAACATCATCTCCTCTTACGCTCACGAGCAAGTTCTCGCATCCGTTCACGCTGCATCAAACGAGCGCGAGCTCAATGCTGTCTTCGTGATGCACTGCCACGCGAATGGCTGCAGAGAGCAAGCATACGGCTGTATCTGCGCCTCCGGTCCTCACGCTAGCACACTACACTACGTGCACAATGACGACAGCCTCAATGGTAAGCTGAACTTGCTGCTCGATGCGGGAGGAGAATATAGCTGCTACTGCGCCGACATTACTCGCACATTCCCACTGAATGGACGCTTCACTAAGGAGAGCAAGGAGATCTACACCCTCGTGCTGAAGATGCAGTCCGAAGCCATGGGTCTCATCAAAGCCGGCGTGCGGTGGGAAGACTGCCACATGCTCGCCCATCGTGTCGCTGCTGAAGGTTTGCAGAAGCTTGGGATCTTGGACCAAAAGTTGAGCATCGACGAGATCCTCAAATCGCAAATCACGACTCGGTTCTTCCCACATGGTCTCGGACACTACCTTGGCATGGACACTCACGACACAGGCGGTAACGCGAATTACTCTGATCCTAATCCGTACCTCGCTTACCTGCGAGTCCGCGGCACTGTGCCGGCTGGTGCAGTGATCACGAATGAGCCAGGGATTTACTTCAGGGAGTTCCCGCTTAGGCAGGAGTTGGCTGATGGGAAGTGGAAGGGAGTAGTCGAGGAGAGTGTGCTGGAGAGATATTGGACCGTTGGTGGTGTGAGAATCGAGGACGATATACTGGTCATGGAAAGTGGATATGAGAACTTGACGACTGTCAGTAGCAGCTTGGAGGATGTGGAGGGAATGGTAAATGGGGTATGAACGGATCCATCAGTCAGGAATCGCTCGTGCTCTTCCACCATGTTCTTGCTCCCCGTGCCCCTTGCCGCGACACTGCCTTTTCCAACGATTCTTGCGCAGTAAATGGGTAGCAATTGCATTCGCAGAGGCCTGACAGGACCGATACCATTAGCCATAATGCTGCGCGAATGGTAAACCAGGCCTCGGGGTGAAGCTGGGGTGTCCGACAGATCTTCGGCCATCTTTGCGCTGCGACCGCCACGGACTCTGTCTTGGTCTGGATCTCAGCGCGCTCGCTGCAACTACCTTTCCTTTGCGGCCCGCCGCTTGTTGTGGCGATCTGTATATCGCATCTGCCATCTTCACGACTTGGGCCATTTCAGCAACATCATGCACGCGCACGATATCCGCGCCGGCAATCACAGCCGCGGTCACTGTAGCCGCGGTGCCCATGACTCGGTCCTTGGGTTCCTTCACACCAGTCACGGTACCGATAAAGCCCTTCCGGCTGCTTCCCAACAGCATCGGATAGCGTTTCAGACGACTGCCGAGTCCGCAATTGTACTCGGCTGTGTTCAGACCCTGCATTTGTCGGTAGCTGAGCAGTCTCAGCAGTTCAACGTTCTGCTCACTTGTTTTGGCGAATCCTATTCCGGGATCGATAATGATGCGCCATTTGCGAACCCCCGCGGCTATTGCAGCATCGATCCTGTCCTGGAGTTCTGCTCGGACGCCGGTCAGCAAACCATCCATGTAAGTGCAGTGTTCAGGACTAGACATTGTGGCTGGAGTGCCGCGCATATGCATCATAACATAGGTGCAGCCGAGACGTGCCACGGTCTTGAGCATGAGTGGATCCAATGTACCAGCAGAGATGTCGTTGACGATATGTGCTCCTGCGTTGACGGCAGCTTCCGCGACAGCAGCACGATAGGTGTCAACAGAGATGGCTATATCGGCGGCTTGGGGGAGGCTTCTGATGGCGGCTATAGTTGGTAGCACGCGACTCATTTCTTCTTCAGCTGTCACATCGGGTGCATCTGGACGGGATGATTGACCGCCAACATCGATGATGGTGGCACCGGCTGCGATATGAGCAGCAGCTACTGCCTTGATGTGAGCAACGTTGGTGGACTCATGAGCGCCGCCGTCCGAGAATGAGTCCGGCGTGGTGTTGAGTATCGACATGACGTGCGTTCTTCGATCGGCTTTAGTCCTGTGAATGAACATCCAGTCCGATACCAGTGGCGTGACACTCTCCATCATTAACGCAGTCTTATCAATTTTATCCAACAAATTATGGGGTGTGTTCAATATCTTGGGCACACGCAGATTGGCCACTGTCCTCAGGCTGGAGTGAGATTAGCCAAGAACCTTCAGACGTCAAGACAGGCGGCTTACTCCAACAGCGGCTTGAGCACGAATGCGCGCTCTTGCATCAGCGCATGAGGTATGATAAGTCGCTCAGTCGACATCACCTTATCGCCATAAAGGAGAATGTCAAGATCTATGTTGCGTGGACCTTTGTCGATAAGTTTGACTCGACCATGGCCTCGCTCGATAGCTTGTAGCCGGTCGAGTAGATCCATAGGAGACAGTGTCGTCTCGATCTGATGGTGGTCAGCGACTGCAAATTTGAACATCACTACGCTGGACATCATACCTCGCATACGCCGTTGATGAAGCGATCTTGGTCCTCGACGTACATTGGCTCACTTTCGTAGAGACAGCTGGTATCGACGATGCGCATATCTGGGTCTGCGTCTATGGCACGGCACGCTTTCTCGATCTCGCCAATGCGATCACCCATGTTGCTCCCGAGGGCAATGACAATGCCACGTCTCCAAGAAGCCTTTGCGGCCCTTGCGGCCGTCGTGGTTACGACATTAAGGCTGCCCTCAATAACGTCGCCCACTACGTTGCCGCGGTCGTTGTGTAGTGAACGGTCATTCCGCTCCGATACAGTTGCTAGCGTAGATCGGATCACAGGCACGGGCGTAACTCGTTCTGCTCCGAACCTTTCGTCGTGTACAGCTTTTGTGCGAGATGACGACCAGTCTGCACTTGAACTTGCTGTGGAGCTGCCACCGAAGTGCGTGACTGGCGAAGTAGATCTCGCTAGATTGGAAGGACTTACTGCCAATGTCGCCTGCTGATTCTCGGCCATTCGAGCACGATTACGATCTCGGCTTGTGCTTGGCGGAGCGCTCTCCGTGAACATCGATAAGGCATCGCCATCTCGGCCCGCTGGCGCGTACGAAGCAGGGTCGCCGGTCTGGCCTGGGGAAGCAGGCTTGTGCATCGCACTTGCCTCGCTTATAGGCTTAATCGTCCAAGATTCCTCCTCGTATATTGCCGTGGTGACGCGCACCTCGGACCACGATACAGAAGCTGTGTGCCGAGCATTGTCCACCAACCACAGCGCAACAGTGTCCGCAGAAGCTTGGATATCGTCGAAGACACAGCAGTCAAAGGCACTTTGCAGACCACTTCGCACGCTCAACATCAGTTTCCAAAACTCGTCCCTGGCGTTCATGCCGACACCATCGTCTATGGTCGGGAAGGCTTGACACCGCAGGTTGATTCGAGCCCCCATTGGGAAAAGCTTCCCTTGTCGATGAGAGGTCAGTCCTACTTTAAACGCGTATCTGAACTCGACATAGAGGTCTATCTGCGGTTGGTGCCCGTGCAACGCTTTCACTGTCATTGCAGGGCTACTGAATCCTTGACGTGCACCTTCGTGTAGATGAGCTGTCGGTACAAACATACTGAGAGAGGTCGACTGCAGTGAAGGAGTGTCTGTTTCTCGGCACAATCCTAGGCATACTGACGATAGAGTCGATAATGTGCCGACTTCAATCGCTTCAATGCGGTCGATCAGATCCTGTGGGCTTGCGAAGGCGATTTCTGAGAGGGGAATGTCCTTCGGAGCAGTGACAGTGTATGTTATGGTGGCACACCCGATCTTCTCGAGGATCGCTGGACTACTGACTTGTAAGCTGAGTGACGGCACAAGTGGATGCGGAGAAGTTCGACCTACCAATCTCTGATAAAGTATTGAAGCGCGGACGTAGAGACAGCGTGCTCGGTAATAGGATGCTGTTCCCGAGGTTCGACGACTGTGCAAGCAGTCTTAGTGTCCTCTCCTGGCGTGCCCAGTGATGTTATGGGAAACGACATACTTTCTCGAATTCGATCGTTGTTGTGATCGTGCAACAACGTGAAGGAGGGGGGCGAGGAGGCTCGTTGCTCCCTCGGCAGAGCCACGACAACGATGGAGTCAGTGTTTTGTGCATTACTAGTACGCATCGATAAAGTGGTAATTTCCAAGCCAGGCATCAGTTCCGACACAACTTTCAGCACGCTTTCAGCAAGAAGCTTCGGGACCGTTGTGACGTTCTCGAAATTCACGCTTCCGGAGATCTGTTCCAGTGTTGCACTGACGATCTCCGAAATGAACGTCGCGCGTGCATCGAGCGAGCCTTCTGCTGCATCGACGTTCGGGCTTGTGGGTCGCGAAGGCAGTCTCGCGATCACATCGATCTGTTCAATCTGCAGGTCCGTGGCAACTCCGTCGGTCATTGAGATTCTGCAGGTCCTATGTAGGGGGACCATCAGCGCAATCGACCAGGCACTCTGTGCGCTCGGATCATTGCGACGAAGTGCTATTGCTGTAGCCGCCAAGGCCGGCCCTCTGGTCCGGAGGGTCACCGAGAATCGCATGGGAAGAAGCACAGGACATCGTGTTGAAATCTCGTCAACACACGCTTCGATGGCAGCGATTCCACATAGTGACGAAGACTTGAAGAATCGCGCAATCACAGCAGAAAGATCGGCGGCTACCTGCGTGTAGAGATTGCTGGTGTCGGGATGCCAATGATGTATTGCGATTTCGATCTGCGTAGCTTCGACTCTATGCTCAGCATTGGAAACCCTTCAGATAGTCAGCAAAATACAATAGCCGGACCCTTGCGCTGACTTACAACTTTGCCTTCGCTGTACAGATCTTCAAACAGTGAGCAGAAGATCCAATCTCCGGGTAGGTCTTGTGCACTGCTACCCTGGCTCGAGATTCAGATTGCAGCACAACGTTGCTACCTCGTAGCGAAAGGCACTTCGACAGCTGACTGCTTCGGAAGACAGACTCTACAGCTGTACTTGCAGCTTCAAGTAAGTCGGTGGGCGTGGCGAACGTACGCCCGTTTATCGTCAAGAGAATGCCTTCACGAATAGCATCGTTATGCTGCTGCAGCGTGCCTTGTACGCGACTCTCGCGAACACCGTCTAATGCAATCGGCGGTTCGGGCACCACCATGTCCGGAGTATGGAGGGATGCTTCAACAGAGAAGGTCAAGTCTAGGGCGCCGCGGTGAGTCGGAGGTAGTCCACGAATCACGCAAAGTCCATCAATCGCGAAAGTACCCGAAGCGAGGTCCACATATGGCCTTGCGCACTGCTTATCGTTGTCCCTCTCAACGCAGAGGCGGATTCCCAGACACCAGCCTCGGCCAAGGCGCTGCTCGTACGTTGGACGATGGGACGCGGCTGGCAGCTTGGGTAGCTGGCGGTCGTTGCGGCTGAAAACTTGGAGAAACACATCTTTGGGAGCCGCCATAAGGTCCAGGATGCGCCATGCCGCGAGGTACAGTGTGTTCAGGCGAGAACGGATGTCGGTCCCTGTCCATCGAAGATTACGAGATGTGAGAGCTGACTGGATGTCATCGAGCTCGGGTAGTTCGTCCATGGGCTCCCTCGAGTACAATTTCGCCCCATAAGCACCCGCACCAAGTAGACGAGCAATGTTCGATGAGCCGCTGAGACTAGTAAGCAGCTGCACGGTGAAGGCTTGAGCGATAGGACTACCTGGGGAGGTCTAGCATGCCGGTGGTGAACTTGTGGGAGGATACTTCAGGGCGGACATGCTGCCAATGGGAATCGCTTGTCACGGTCGGAGGCAGAGTTCGCTGCGGTAAACTCCATTGCTGTGGTTCATGGACAGGTTCGGCAATCGTTTGAGGGATGACTCGCCGTCGAACTAATTGACGAGGAGCTTTGCGACCACTTCGTCGTACCGCGCGAGCTTTCAGCATCGTGCCGATTCCTCCGTCTATTTCGCACTGTCGTATTCCCAGATGATCTGGGCCAAAATTGGATATGCCGCAGCTCCATATTCAAAACAAGGTCACAGTAGGAAGAGTCAACTCTGGTCCCCTCGTCCGTAACATGGGCATCGAATCACTTATCCGCACTTCATGTAGGAGATGGGTGTAGAACGCGTGAAGTCGCTGACTAGAGTTCGCTCTATGAGCGGCCTGTTCCGGGGATCGCTAGCCTGATCGAGACTCAGCTACAACCTCTCTCGCTCCCCAAACATCCACTTTTCTGATATTGCATTCGAACAACATACTAACAAGTCGTCCGTAGGCCATGGCAGTGTTGTCGGTAATGTAGCACAGCGACTAGAATTCGCTAAGGTGCTTAGAGCTCACTACAGTACGACACCAAACCTAGCCGAGACGACAGCGAGTCATTGATTTTGTAGGTTTCGCCACGCCAACACCGTCTCCCGACTGGGCATCCTTCGTACCCTGGCGACGATGCTACACCACTCCATCATGCCAAGCGCTGCGCCTAATGCGCCCAAGTCCACCAAATCCTTCGCGACTCAAGACTGTCTGGCATTGGCATGTATACAAGGCCCATGTAGCGTCGCCGACGTGAGGTACTGTACCTATTGCTTTGCTACGCTCTTTGCTACTTCTGTTGCACCTCACTTCGTACCTCATAAGCATTGTCCGTAAGCGAGATCTCAAGAAGAGTGCCGCCCAAAGATAGATCAATCACCACCATCAACATAATGCTCTCGTCCTTTCCTTCAACCCGCACGCAAAACCACTGGCGAGGCATCACGAATCCCGCATTCTGGCTGCTGCTATGTTTTGCCAGCACGATCATAACACTCATAATCACCATCATAATCAACGCCACCGTCTCTTCGGATGGCCACAACGACTACAGTGCTGGGTACGCGCTTCTAAAGAGCCACGCTCACTGCTTCAGGTTCGAGCACTTACTCACCCAACTTTAGCACCGGTTGGACAATGATGCTACCCATGCCCGTCATCGCACTACTCTGGACATTGATCGATCTCGTCGTCTGCCGCTTTACACTTCTGCACCCGATCCACGCCCTCGTCATGTCCTTGCTACTAGCATTGGGCTACGCCGTCACCGGAGCGATCACAATCGCTATGTACGCGTATGTTTGACCCAGGTGCAGTAAGACTGAGAGTGACCGTGCTAATCAAAGGTGCAGGTGGGATACAGATGGGTCCTGGGCGCCAGGTGTCCCTATGCTGTTTACATTTTCGCTGTAAGCCTGCCATAAGCTCAGTCGGAGAGTCTGGATCGTGAGGCTAATTCGTGGGGCAGGTGCACGATTTACATGAGCTATGCAGCCCGTGCCATCCATGCTGGGGAGATGATGTCGAAGTCCGACCGGCGCATGTCGAACCTGCAAGGTTCTGCTTGAATAGTATGCACTGGTGAGAGAGGTGGGCGTAGTAATGTATGATGAACGGATCAAAAAGTCGCTACAGTGGCCACAGTCGCTACGAAGAGAATCACGAATGGCAAATAGTAATGTCTAATGTGTTACACCCCAAGTCAACTTCGGGGCTGGTATGAGCGGAGCGAACTTCACGCAACAACAGGAGAATTGAAAGATCGAACAGACCCTTACTCAAAATGCTGCACAATAACTGTCGTGACTACGTATCTACAGCTTACTCTTCCCGATAACAGCACTCGAACTGTCCGAGATAACCTTGACAGCATCCCCAACCATCTCATCAATGATGGCCTTTGCGCTCTTCCTCTCGTTCACCAGAGCAGCGACCTTACCCATCAAGAACGGCCTCGCGTTGTCCATCGTGTCATCATCAACATCGTCACCCATCTTCTCGAGGTCGTGCTCAACCGGGATTATGCCCTTGGAAGTGAGCTCCTTGATCTCGGCTTGGCGGTTGACCTCCCAGTCATTCACGTAGGGGTTGTTGCGGATGCGGAGCGGGCGGCCGGTGAAGATGATAGTGCGGATGTTGTCATCGAAGCCAGAGGTGCGGACGGCCTCTTGGTGGGCTTTGGGTGCGCCGGCTTCCTGTATGGTTGTCAGTATGGGTGCGGAGTGGCAGGAAGCGGTAGACGAACCTCAGACAAGATAAAGCGAGTACCGATCCACACAGCCGTAGCTCCCAGTGCGAGCGCAGCGGCAAGCGACTGCCCGTTGTACAGACCACCTGCAGCCACGACCTGAATCTGGTGTCCGAGCCCAGACTTCTTGCCCTTGACCAATGCAGCTACTGCAGGGATCACGACCGTCGTGGGGACATCACCAGTGTGACCTCCGCCCTCGCCACCCTGGGCGCAGATGAGATCGACGCCAAGGTCGAGGCACTTCTGGACGTGCTTGGGGTGACCGATCATGTTCATGTAGAGGATTCCTGCGCCGTGGAGACGGTCGACAACGTGCTTAGGTGGTACACCGACGGCAGAGACGAACAGCTTGGCGCCGGAGTCGATGATGATCGAGACTAGTTCGTCGAGCTTGCCCTTGGTGTAGTCGTAGCTAGTACTGTCAGCGCCTATCTTCCTCTCACCAGATCCGACAGTCCGCTTACTTCGTCTTCCTGGCGCTACCACCGACTTGCGGAAGCAGCAGATCGACACCGAACGGTGCATTCTTCTCCTTCAAGAAGCTCTTGAGCTCGGCGATCTGCTCGCGGAGCATGTCCGGAGTGTAGCCTACGCCTCCGATCACACCAATCCCGCCGGCGTTCGAGACAGCTGCTGCGAGCTTTGGGCCGGCGGCAACGTTCATGCCGGCCAGCATGATTGGGTGGTTGATCTTCAAGAGATCTGTGGTGGTCGTACGGATTTGCTCTGTTGCCTGGTCAACTTGCTGTTCGCCATGCTGATCTGGACTAGACCTACGTGGGGACGCCATGGTCGCGGTAACTTTGGGAGAATGGTGCTGATTTGGGTGCTGATGGAGAGATTAATGCTTGGTGGTTTGGGTCGGATAAGAAGAGTGTCTACCAGAGAATCTACAGTACACTTGCTAACATCGATGGACTAGCATACGGGGAGGAGTCGCCCTGCTTCACTCGCATACATCCACAGCCTCGGCTCATGACACCGAGGTAGTGCACGGTTCATGTTCATAAACGAGCTCGTGACTTCGTGCAACGTTCGTGCATGTAGTTTTATGTATGGTGCCGTTTGATGGATTCAATGACACAGGTCGGAAGGTAGATACTCTCCAAAAGATCCAAGGCGAGTCGTCGTGGAGTCCAGACCGGGATCGGGCATTCTCTAACCGCAAACACTAGGCTGGCAGCTCCTGCGTACCTTCCTTCTCGCAGCACAACGACAACGGGAGCATATTGTCCCATCTCATACGTTACATTAGTACCAAAGCTGGGCACAACTTAGTCCGAATCTTGCACGCCTACTGAGAGATATTATGTCGATCTGGCAGTCCTATCGCAACCTCTCGATGCGGACCCGCCTCATCGTAGGCTGTGGCATCATGGCCTACGCCGGATTCGGCTTGCTGGCATCTGACAAGGCCGAACAGGTCTTGGGCTATACTCCAACGGATGAGGACAAGCGACGCTTGCGCGAGAGCCTGCCGAAGGTGGTGACAGTGGAGAAAGAAACATGATCTTGCAATATGGAGCGGGCGTACCAAAACTTCCGTCGTGTTCAACAGATGCTATCAAAGACACCGAGTGGTGTATGTGTGACTCTGTAATTTGGAAGAACAGGCTGGCGAAGATCAGAACTTTCGCACGCTGGACAGAAGCCTCCTGGGTCTGCCATGCGGCTACGAGAGACTTTCACATCAGATCGCTTTCACCGTGCTATCATCCTCTAGAGATGTCGCGCAGGACTCAGACAGCACTACCAGCGTTACACGGCTTCCTTGTTATAAAGGTGTCATTGAGCAAGCTTGATCGCCGTTCTCTACACCCTTGCTCGCAGGCTAACCTGGTACTTCCATAGCACTCTGGCATGGACAGTAACAGCTCGGACACGTTACCAGCAGCCATAAGGACTGAGAATGACACACTCGTAAGCGCTTCGTACAGTCGTGTTGCCCCACAAGATATCACAAATACATCAGGCGAGACATTGGCAGAGGGCATCGCGGCGGAGCCACATGTTGAGCGCAATGAGGCACAGTCGAACGGTAGTGCAGCTGCAACGCCGCCGATATCTCAGATGGAGCGAGTCACTCGGGCACTCCTAAGTACACTTAGCGAGACGGCTGCTATGGTCCCAGAAACACGACCATCGCGTGTACCAGCCGCGGCACTGCAGGCTACTAGCAGTACTGCCTCCAAAAATCTGACCACACTAGCAGATGCTGCTGCGACTGCGGAGCGCGTGCCTGCCACTGAAAGCACCGAGCAAGCTCCTGCGCAAGACAACACTGCTGGAGTAAATCCCGAGCTCTTCGGCATGTTGGTCGGCTATCGAAACAACATCCGTCAGTTATGGGCCGTCGCCAACGGCACCAGCGCGCAAATAGATGCAAATGCAGAGGCCGTTGGTAGGGAGCTTGAGGAGCTCAGAGACCGATTCAACATGCTAGAGATGCAGTTTAACAATCCCGAACGCAAGATTAGTGAGTTATCAGGTGAAGACAACACGGCCGGGGCCTCCAACACTAAGCTGCCACCCACCATCAAGCCGCATAACAGTGCAACACGAAGCGAGAAGGAGCAGTGGAAACAATATGTCATGAAGCTTGTGGAAGATCTCAACCACATCGTTGACACTGAGCGAACAATCGTGAGGAACGGAAATGCGCTCATCGAGCGCACCGAGTATATTTTGGAACTGGTGCGCCGGGACAATGAGCAAATCGCAGCACAGCTTGCGCCAGGAAAAGGAAAGGGCAAGCAGAAGAAGCGCTGAGTTGGCTTGTAGTAGCACATCATCAATGTCAGACCAATGAGCGAGCTTGGCTATTGGGTCATGGCCGAGAGCGGCTCCCTAGTGATGTTGTCATGGATCATGAAGCTTTCTATGTGCAACGTACCCACCCGTCCTGCTGGAATGCACATCCCTGCGGTCAGCGCGTGAATCCTGTGTCTCACCATCACCGTTGCTTATTTCGACTGCACTTCTGCCACCAAGATCTTTCGCGACTGCTTTCAGTAAGCGCTGGTACCGTCGAGATGAACCTCTCAGTCGAGAAATTGCCACTCTCGGCGTTGTTAGCAGACCTCTGAGGCCTGCGACTGCCACGCATGCAGATGGGAGACGCAATCACGCGCAGAAATTGACCAACGTGAGGTGTTCAACGGCCTTCTGAGACTGAGAGACATAAGTCTGCTTTCGCCACGAGAGGACGCTCCTTGATTGCGGCATGTCGATCTGGAGCTACTCCGATGCATCATTCTCCGAGTTCATTTGACAAGGCTTCGCTCTGGATTTGACCATCTCCTAGGGATAGGACGTCTTTAGTGCGCGAATGCAAGATTCGCTTGATGTCTGCATCAAACGGAGCCATCGATATGCTGAGCCGACGTCGTCCGCGGCGCTAGCAAGTCCAGTGCATCGACACATCCCTGGACAAAGTTCACAGCCGACAAGCTGCTTCCACCCAAGTCGTTTTTGACGTTCTGAACTCCAGCCCAGGACTCGTGGCCTTGTGGACGTTGAGCGATTGAATGCAGATCTGCGCAGTGGACTGTGTCTCGGCCATCATCTGTAGCACGTTGCTGATCTTGAACTGGCACACCAAGTCATCACCCCAAGACTGCATTCATCGCAACTGAGTGATGAAACTGTGGTCTCCGGGGGTTCTACAGGAAGTTACGATCGCATCAGCATTGACAGGGTTGTTCTCGCACACTCCACTTCGCTGCGTGATTGGACGCCATGGGCGTTGGTTGGCTCGCTCCTGCCAATTACGGCCGAGATCGGCTCGCACCAGGAGTGCGCTACAAGTACTCTGCGCGCCCGGCGCTTTTCATTGCTCTGTTCATACTCATACTCTACTGCAGGCCTTACTGGACGTGTGAAGACGTTGTAGGGGATGTAAATTCCATCGTAACTCCTCATAGAAGCCAGGACAATGGCTCCGATCGCCTCCGAACTAATGCTGCCGAATCGGAACGCTGTGAGCGAGGGGCCGGGCATTGGAGTATCCTGAGGCATAGGG
This sequence comes from Cryoendolithus antarcticus, assembly GCA_002077065.1. Taxonomy (NCBI): domain Eukaryota; kingdom Fungi; phylum Ascomycota; class Dothideomycetes; order Cladosporiales; family Cladosporiaceae; genus Cryoendolithus; species Cryoendolithus antarcticus. Next base: position 646,012 of record NAJO01000019.1, read on the forward strand.
GCAGTGGTTTCTGGCCATGTGACGAAGTACCATGCAAGGTACCAGACCCGTTTGTTGTAACCTCCTCGGGGTTCACCAAAGCTAAGTGAATACATTCTGTTCAAGTACATCTTCTTATATACGGTATCTATATTCGAAAGACCTTGTCTGGCTGACACAGGTGGTCGCCGGCTTCGTGCTTGGTGGACATTCCCTCAATCGGTACTCGCTATAGCTCGCGAACAGCGCCTAATCAGCACACCGACTTCGACGTCCCTACGAAACGCGTCCATGTGATTTCTCGTCGCATCTGCTGCGCCGTTGCATGTCACGCTCGTCGCCGCCATGCCGCCGGTTCGCCCAAATCACCCCGCTCCTCTTAACGACCTCGCGGCTCGAAGAGGACCCGCTGGCTCTGGGACTTCCACAAGCAATGCCAACGTCATGGATTGGGAGACCAATGCTCCCGTGGAAGATGATTTGCAACACTACTACGCGGACATGCCATCGGGCAAGAGTACCCCTGATCTGGATAGTCTCGTTCGCGAACCAGGCACTGAAAGCATCGAGCGCGAGGAGGCAGAAGTGTCATTCGAAGACTACTACCCTGTCTTGCCCGAGTTTTCAGCAGGTTACGGCATGAACTGCGTCTCTCCAGATCACCTACCCTGGGAATGGGATTACTTTTCTGATATTGACCCTCCGCCTCCAGCCACCCCTTTTGTCCAGTGGGCTCCTGCATACCTCGACGATCCGGAGTTACTGGATTTTTATGAGACGAGAGCCAGCGCAGATAGACTTGCCATCGAAGCTGCAACGCCCGTTGCGCGAGGAAGAGCAGATACCGACCTCCCCGCAGCGGTGGCGGTCATCGGGGAGGGCAGTGTCCCAGTAGCGCATCTCGACGTATTCGACGCTGTTGCACATGGAGCGCGTTGGGACGAAGACGATCCGGCAGCACTGCAGCACTTGTATCCTGGCGAGGACGCTCGCTTCCCTCCGTATCCAATCCTCGTTGACTCTCAGCCTTCGATCGAAGAGAGTACACAACAAGCGCAAGAGTATCAGGTCACAGCGAGGGATGCTATCGACGCTGGCGAGTACGAATTACAGCATATGGACTATAGCGGCCTGCGTAGTCAAGCGTCTGGACCAGAACATATCAGCGACCCGATGGACGTCGACGAGACCGTTTCTGAAGAAGACACTGAGCCTGTCCGTCCTGTTTGCCAGACTGACCTGACGGAGAAGGCCAAAATTCGGAAGCAGAAGATGATCGACGCCCAGCCGGGGAAGGACGTCGCTTGCGATGGGTGTCCGAGGCGGTATGTCCGATCATCCGGAATGCTGTCAGTATTCTCGCCTCACATGTCTCTCCAAGAACGTTGATACTGACTGGCGTTCAGGGCGCATAAGAAGAGGGGCGACTGCATCAAATATCACTCTGGTGTTGACGATTGCGACTACTGTTACTAGGACGCCAAAACAGTGGTTGACCACCGCAGAACTCACACAAACGACAAACCCTTCGCCTGCAGATTGTGCCCAGAAAGGTATCCCAGGTCGGACCATCTCCTGCGGCATGTCAGGAAGCAGCACCCCCCGGTCTCTTCAGAAGTCCCGATGGCTGCCAATGGGGCGGATGGATCGCAGGACATGGTGAACAACGGTGGTTCGCGTTCGGCGCAAGCGACATCCAATCCTGGAACTCTGGTCGCCAAGCAGGACGAGGCTTTGATCAATCAGATGATGGATGAAGACATCCGATCTGATCGTCGTAAGCGCGACAAGCGACCAGCGGTCACTAATGAAAAATCGTCTGGAACTGTTCCCGAAGCAGGCGACGCTGCTCTTCCACCGGCCAGTGGCGTGCCACGCATTCAGGATGTTCCCATACAGCCGATCGACAATGACGACGATCTTGGGTACAGACTTCATACTGATCCTCGCCCGATGCGCTTTCAGCACCCAGGCAGCGGCATCTCGTCCAGCCAAGCGGGTCAGTCTCAGTATCGGTCATCACACCGCACGGAACGGGGCACCCAACCCTCGTCTAGTGGGCGCTACGGGTGGTCCCCGTACACTGAAATTGTGCCACCTGAGTCTCGTCGACGTCGTTCAACCACCGGGCGCCGTGGTCCAGTGAGGGGGAACATTCATTTCTTCCTTCCAGATGTAGCCAACGACGACAACTCACGTTCCGACGACGAGAGAGACGCTGAGCCTAATGATGAAGACGAGGATGACTTGTATTGCGATTGAAACCGCCGGGAATTCGGACATTCATTTCTCGATCGTGGCCAGCGTCGAGCACTCCTCCGAGCCGGAAATGGGATAGTTATTTTGTTGTTCCTGGCTTTCTCATGGGTGCGGGCGTGGCGTATCCGTTAGCGGAATGTTATTTTGACGAGCGTAGCGTTGGAGTTCGGGAAGCGGGCGCTGCGGGATTATGGAGGCTTCAGCTGGCGAGCTGGGCAACGAGGCATGAAATATGGCGTGCATGAATTGAAGGACATGAGAGCACAGGACATCATGAACGGGACGCAATCGGTACATAGACAGGATATATACGAATCAGCTGTGCCTGCACTCTTCAGCCTGCGAGGCCTCCACTGCCTCTGGTTCGCGCTCTAGCTGCAACGCCGCAGCAGCCAGGCAACAAGTCAGTTGCCCACATCAGCCGCGGAGGCCGTGCTCCATATCGTCTTATCAAGTGTGACTGAAGTTGCACAAAGATATGTGAGTGGTCATATTGAATGGCAGGCCGCGCTACACGAACTGTTGGCAAGGTATTGATGCAGCTGAAGTGTAGGTGGCCAAAGTGGGTTGGTTGGCTGCGGAGGCTGCGTTACCGCCCTTTGACTTCATGTACGGCACAGGGTTTGAGTCAATCAGGACGTGGCACTTGTGAGAGATTGCCTACGAGACATGACGCATACAACGGCCTCTGTAGTACACCCTGATAACATACGCTATTTTCTCAGTCCTGTCTATCCTTCCCTGACTGACTCCAACCGATTCCATCGCATGCAAACATCCGACGCAAACAGGAAACGCTAATATCAAAGTCATGGACAATCGCCCCAGGCAACACGCAACGCGAAGTGGGTATCTATAAAAGTCACACCGGACTGTACAAGCCTCTGTGAAGAGTATAGGCAGCAAAATGGGAAAGCATCGCGTCATAGGGCAGCAAAGGTCGCCAGCGACCTTGAGATTCAGTTTGGCGTACGCCGAAGCTCCACATCGACGCCAGCATCGATTGCGGACTTGCGTGAAGTACCCATTACTTCCGGAGTAATGGAGAGTCTTCCATGGGACCTCGTCTATCCCCTGTAGATGCGGATGAACCGAATCCGGCTCGGGACATGGGATCGGAGGTAGGTGCAGTGAGTGGTGTGAACGTGTGATCGAAAGGTGGTCCCTGGCTAAATACAGCTGATGAGGTAGACTCGATCGAGCCAGCTGAAATGATGCCGAGCCCATGGCTGGAGAGAACCTGCCGCGTCTGTGCTGCAGGTGTTCGAGGCGCGGACGAGACAGAAGTGCGCTGACCAGGGATCATGTACCGACTGTCTGAAATGGAACGACGCATCATCTGAGGAGACAAAGCATTGTGACCAGGTGGGCTTGAGAACGACATAGCAGGCGACGTAGCGACCGACTCCGCGAAGGAACTTGTAACAGACTCAGTGCGAGGACGCACGTACGGGGCGCCCCTGCATGGCCCCTGATGGCGATCTTTGTGATCCTCGCGATGGAACGGCCGAGAGCACTTGTCGCAGTGGTATTGTGGTTCCCCGTGTATGAGCACATGGCGCCTCTTATCTTTCGGGTACCGGAATATCTTACCGCAGACACCGCACTGCTTGGGATCCTCAACCTGGACATCGTCCCGGTGATGTTGGTCGATGCTGGGCTGCCCAGCGGCTTGCTGGTTCTGGTAAGGCCCAGTTTGGGCGAGGAGTCCGGATCGTTGGTGTGCGTGCCAAGGCGCCGTCACGTCTGTGAGAGACATCGCAAGGCCACTCTGGGATGCCATCGGCCTTGAGACTGCTGTCGGGTACATCATTGCGAGCTGTTGCACAGCTGAAGGAAGCACGCGTGGTGTCGCCAAGCCGACCGCAGGCAGTAACGTTGGCGCAGAGCCCGTTGAGGCTGGGCCACCTTGATCAACGTCGATCATCACTTGCGCATGGTGGTCGTTGCCCTGATTGGGTTCGGTACCAGTCTCTACGAACTCGCGCTTGCGCTTCTGCCCGATGTTTTGAGGCGTGGTTGTCTCTACGGCAGTGGTCCTCTCGAGCGCCCTTGAGGATCCGTCCTGCGCGACCCTAGACGTTCCGGTCTCCGCAGAGCTATCCTTCTTTTGCTCAGACGGATATTCTAGGGTGGGCAGGCCGCAAGCACGAGCCACGGGCGAAGCATCCTGTGGGCCCTCGTTGCTCAACGTCGCGACTCGGAAGTGCAGATCGCGGTGGAAGTTCACGTCATGTCGCAGATTCGTCCCGTACGCAATGCCCAGCTGGTTGTTAGTGGTAGGGTAACAGATCGAGTCAGGTGGTAATGTCGTCGAGTCACGTATGAATGTGTCGCAGGGTGGGGCATGATGGGTCCTTGCCTGGGTTGCAGCCGTGCCACGGAGGTCGGGAGTGAAGTTCAATGGAGTGGAGGCTGATGGTATACGGCCTCGGGCCTTGTATTGTGGTGATGAGTCGCTAACAAGGCTGTAGTTACTGATGTTCTGCATCGGCAGTGTCCTGATCTCATCTAGGGAGGGACCTAAGTCAAGTTCATCGTTCATGGGATGCAGCTCTTCCGGTGTTCGAGGCTGTTCGATTCATGGTCAGCATCCATGCTGCTACATGTGGGTACCCTTTCGACCTACGTATTTGCAAAACTCCCCACCATGATCTCCGCTATCAGGTATTCCGACGAAGGCTTGCCCGATAAAGTCGAACAGCCTAGGCTCCAGGTAGTTGTCTTGCACCCACTTTTCCTCGTCCACGTTCCTGGCAGCAGCCATTTTCTGAGGTGATCACCGCAGCGGTGAAGCTGGCGGATCTTGTTGTCGCATCCAAAGTCTGCTCCTTCGGGCTACTGACTCAGAGTTGCTTTGCGTCCTAGTTGTACTGTCGCACTGCAGCTGTTTATGGTAGGATTTTAGAAACGTCGAGGGCAACAGCAGGATAGCTGAATGTGCCTAAGGATAAGGAATGGGAAGGAATGAAAGCGAGCGGTCTTCAAGAGGGGAGTCACGGACGAGCCTGTCGACGTCTCTCACCAAATAAGCGGCCCCTACACGTGACTTGACGTAGTCCTCATCTCTGGTTGTGGCGAGGCAGTGCATTGGGGTCAATGCGCTCCGCGTGACACGATGCGACATCTTGCGCGTACATTGCGAAAGAAACTGCGTGCTGGTAGTCTTGTTGCGTGATATAACGAAGATGGAAGTGATGAAGGATCGTATCTAGGGAGTGGTCTCTGCGCTCCCCGACCCCTCATGCCGATCCATGAGCGCATTGATAAACAAACTGTGGAGATTAGCTGACATTACCTCCGTTCCTGATGAGCATTTACCCGACGCGTCAATTCTGACCTGCTTTACATCACTGTAGTCGAGCAGCATCGCTGCGCTTTTCACACCCCTTGACACTCTCTTCACGGGGAACTTTTCAGAAGCTCATCGCGGCCAGCGAGCCTCTTGATCATCAATGGGAATTCTGGTGCACGCGATTGCACTGAAGGACTAGTATCTTGCCGTCGATGGAATTTAAAGACAGTGATCGGTCGAGGAGTGTGGCCTAGCCACGGACACATCAATGGGCAAGAAGCTGTTTGAGGGAGAAGTCGAAGTGAGGTGAAGTCGACCCAAGGTTCCGGTTTCGCATCGTTTCTGCCAAATGAAGTCGAGGCATGGTGTCCAAGGATCCCCCGCATAGAACGTCAACTTTACCGTTGTACTGGGATGCATCAGACGGCGATTGGTAGTGGTGTAATACCTCATTGACGGGCTCGGAAGCAACTCAGGCAGGGTGGTATGGATGTCACATTATAACAGCACTGGTGAGCCCTACCACGCAGTCAACATTGTGATCGCAGACACCATGTATCCAAGCCAATGGCCATTGAGCCGACCCATCATACATGTGTAGCGCTGGACACGAGGGCGGCGTTTCATTTCATCGGCGGTTTTAAGTTCCGCCATGGGTCAACAGCTAGATGGCATTGACGTGCAGTGGATGTCAAGTATACAGATTCCCATGCTTGCGGACTTTAGGTTCTACATGTTCGTGAGATATATGGACAGTCGCAACGCTTGCATCGGTCTGCCACATGGGCCAGACGGCTATGGTACCCTGAGTCTTGCTCAAATACATGTAGTATTGTCTTCCAAGTGGAGACTCTCTGACTAGCATCCGAGGATTCTGGACACTGTGACTACAGTCGAGGACGTGTCCGGCGTCCGCTTGATTGGGCGATGTCGTCCACAAGGTTCTGATAACCGCGACGATCATGTTCTCCAGCCATTCGTGCCGTGTGTTCACCGCGTAGACCTTGGACGGGCTTGAGCAGGCGCTGAGGGTCCGAGGATATGTCTCACAACCGGGACGTCAACACATGACTCTTCTGTCAAGGCTTGTGGGACATTACACCTGCGTAGATTACTCCCAAAGTTAACCATGCCTGGGGCACCCACCAGTAGAAGAAGGGCATCATAAGTTGTCGTCGACAGCTCAGACGATTTAGATGCGTCTTCCAAACTGCCCGCCCTTCTGCCGTACGGATCCACATGACGATGCTGACATGAAAGATCATCGCCTCCTCAACACCCTGCTACCCCAGCCCTATCGACATCGGCCCACACCCGCCGCACCGAATCTTCTCCCATCGCCCACGGCTGCAGTAGCGGACCATCAGCCGACAAGGCTGAAGGCCTCATTGCGGAGTGCTCCACCCTCACCGATCTCAGCGGTACTTCACTTTTGCATGTGGTCTCGGCCGGAGTGGACGTACCACTCTGCTCCACAATGGCGAGACTGGAGAAAATTCCGATCGTTTGCGCGTACCGGCAGATACCGTACGACCCCACAGCGCCGGGGAGAATCGGGAGATGTGGAAGTCTCGCTGTTCAGCCCAGCTGCCGCTGCGGCTCCGCGAAAGATTAACGTCACATGCTGGGGTTTGGTGTTTCTTCACATGTTAGTGATGACACCGCTGTACCTGTTGCTGAGATGTAAGCAGGCGACTTATGACTGACAAAGGTGGTGTGGGATGAGAGGATATCGTCCTTTCATCTCTGCTGATCCGCAGTAGCAACAGTCGAACGCGCGATAGCACAATCGAGCAAATTTTATTCTACGACGGTCTGCCGCATGCCACGTGCTTGTGTTGGGGTTCGTAGGAGGTCCACTCCGGCATCGTCATTTCGCAACGCGCTGCCGATTGCGGCCGAGAAGTGTTCCCTGGGGTCCTGGGCACACCAAACGCGTGCACACAGATGGCATCAAAGCTAACGACGACACCATCAGTCATCTGCAACACGCGGTGCTACCCACAAATGGTGTTCATAGGCTGGTGTTGATCAAACACGCACATATACCCCACGTGGAGTAGAGAGATCTGAACCGGCAAGTCGGCGGCTAAAGTAAGAGTATGGAGTTAAAGGCGCTCTACCACAAGCCACACATCTTCTAGATGTGCGCCGCAATCTGGTAAGCATTTCTTGATTCTGTGGAGTTGGATATTCGTGGACATGTCGCAAAGCTGGAGAAGCGCAGGATCGATGCAGAGGTTGCAATTGCGTACAAGTAATGCAGGTCTGAGTATCCACAGTGCATTGTAACAATACATGTATCGTCACAGGGCACCCGGCCATGGACGAAGGGGATTCCATCGATTCGGGCATGCCGTGAAGCTCTGATGAGGCTGATGGTGTCTTCACGCGCCAACAAATGATTCGCCAAGATCAAGAAGCTGATATCCCACCATTGCGTACACGTGTCGCAGCCCCTATCGGTCGCATCGATGCACCTTATCAGTATGTGACTGTGTGGGACGCGACAGGTCTCTTGGAGTTGCGCCACTCCAGGCGTACTGCTGGCCAGCACCAAGTACCTAACCGTGCTGAGTTCGGCGTATGAAATGAGCATGTTGTAGAGTTTCGCAAATATCACGGCAGCACGTTCACACGATGCCGACATACAGCCATCCCCACAGCCCCACTGAAATTCAGAAGTAGAGAGTGGATGCCAGTCATCGGTGCGGGTGCGGCGCGATAAGAACATCATGTAAGGAGGAAGGCGCGAGGTCTTGAAGTATCGTGCAATTTTTCTTCGCCCCGTCCCCAAACAAAACCCAGAACATCTCCGACTTCTGATCGACGACCGATATCATTGCTGCAGCCACACCGAAAATAGCGCTGGTCACTCCGCACGTTCGAACACCACCCAATAATCAGCGACCATCTCCTCGCTCCACGAGTGCGCGTCTGTCCAACACACACGAGGCGAAAGGAACGGGAGGGCGAGGTTATCGCTCGCTGGGTTCCATCCGGAGGCTTACTTTACCCCACCCTTTCTCGGAGTGACGCCTTTTTGCTTTCCTTGTGCCTCTTTCCCCAGCATCTCGCTGCATCCCACGCGGTGCTTTGGCACTACTTCTAAACGGTCCGCATCTGCCCTTTGCGGAATCTCCTGTTCGGCTCTCCTCTATGCTTTCGACACTCTTGAACGCGACACACGGCGCAGACAACGACAACGGAGATACCTCAAACGGCACATACTCCGAGAATAGTCCACAGCCATCGAGCACTCCCAACACACCAAATTTGTCGATGGCAACCGCCGCCATGGCGATGCCTATGGATGTAAGCATGCAGAATGCGGACGAGAATCGACCAGACTTGCCTCGGCCATACAAGTGCCCTTTGTGCGACAAGGCATTTCATCGTCTTGAGCACCAAACGCGGCATATCAGGACACATACCGGAGAGAAACCACATGCATGCCAGTTTCCTGGCTGCACCAAACGCTTCAGTCGATCAGATGAGTTGACGCGCCACTCGAGAATACACAACAACCCGAACTCGAGACGTGGGAACAAACAGCATGTCGCCGCAGCAGCGGCAGCGGCCGTTCAGGCTGGCATGTACGATCCGAACACGTTCCAGCAACTGCAGCAATTGCAGCAGATGAACTACATGAACCAGAATGGCGGCATGCAAGGGATGCAGCAGTTTAATAACATGGGCAATGGCAATCAGATGGGTCAGATGGCGCAAATGGCGCAGATGAGCAACCTTGCGCAGCTGAACCACGCTCAGCAGATGCAGCAGATGAACCTGCAGATCGCAGCCAACAACATGATGCCACCACCACCGAAGGCGTCTCAATCAGCACCTGGCTCGCAGCTGACTTCACCCAACGTGTCACCACCACACTCGTATTCTTCGACTTACACTGGCAATGCTGGATCATATCTCTCGCGCAACACAAGCGGCGACATGAGTCCTGCGACCGGGCAACAGAACCGCGGCAACATGGATATCAATCTCCTTGCGACTGCTGCATCACAAGTTGAGCGCGAGAACAGCCAGGTGCCGAATCAGCACCTCAACCTCCCGCCCTCGCGTGGACCCTACCACGTCCATCCATACAATAGCAACCGCATGCCATCATTATCATCGTATCATTACGGCTCAAACCCGACCTCACAGCCTATGTCGCGGTCGCACTCACACGAAGAAGACGACCAATACTCGAATCGCCAAACGAAGAAGTCACGACCAGGTTCCCCACAATCCACCGCCCCGCCTTCCCCATCATTCTCACAAGAGTCGATATCGCCAACGCCTGATCACACACCACTCGCAACGCCATCGCACTCGCCGCGTCTGCGACCTCAATTTTTCCACAACGGCGTGCAGCTCCCAACCCTGCACCACCTGCACATCCAAAACCAGCCGCCGCCTGCTCTCGCACCCGTGGAGCCTTCAGCTGACGGTCAGCAGCCTTACGTCCCGACCATGCACAGCGGACTGCGGATTAGCGAGATCATGGAGGCTGGAGATGGAGCGCAGAGGAAGTTGCCCGTGCCTATGGTACCTACGCCCAGGAAGAGCGAGAGCTACACGAAGATCAACGAGTTGGTCAATCCTGGCAGCGGCATGGGTAGTGGGCAGAGCAGTGGGAACAGCAGTGCGAGGGCGAGTGAGGCAGGCGGTGATTTGCAGGAGAGGATGTGAGATGTGGATGATTCCAATAAACCATCATTACTGAGCAGCACGAGAGTCTCGAGATTGTTTGCTGTCTTTTACGCGCGGCGTTCTAGCGACTAGACGGGGTACTGTGGGCATCAATGCGAGCATGTCACGGCCGCTTGATATATGGGCTAATGGGAGGCACTACATGTGCTGGGAGTTCGACGCGTCGCAAGGGCGATGCCTACGTCGCTTGCGAGGAACATGACATAGATGGCAGACAGCTGCCAATGGCTCCAGGTCTCAACTCGATATCTATTTCACATTGCTGCCAGCCTACTCTCGAGCTCTTCATCATGACTACACTTCCTTCACATGCATTCAAATGCCTCTCGCACTTCCACTTTCACATGCTTGCTGCACAGGGAACTTTCTCCGCAAAGTCGGCTGACGGGGACCGTCGGCTCGTTGGAAAACTTTGTCGGCTATCACTCGTTGCGTGATCCTTCTTCGCTATCGCGACAGACTGCTATCGCACCGAGGTGCGAACACGCTGAATTCTTTCCTAATCGATCATGACGTGCGATCCCACAGCAGAGACTCACAACCTCAGCTTTGCCGCTCGCGTTACCGACGAAATACCTCCAAACCCAAACTCCCCATCTCCATCTTCCCCGCAACTCGCCCACAGCGGCGCATCGGCCCTACACCGACACAATCTCGGTGTATCCGAATAGCCTTCACCATCTCGCCAACATCCTGCTCGGGTTGCCTTCTCTGGCGACACGTTCTCACTATGCGGACCTAGCCCCAGGTACGGCGGTACATCTCCCCACAGATTCCCCATACAGATAATCATCATGCATGGTGCTTATCGCGGCGGAGGCGCTCGGCTGCGCTGCAATCTAATGCCAACATCACTTCTACTGTGTCACTGGCCGGAACAATCGGGTCATGAGACGTCATGGACGGGTGAGAGTGCTCAACGAAGGTGGGAAGGGACGCAAGGCGCTCAACGGAATGCGATGCTGTGGGTGAGATCCTCCGATTATATGCCGTGATGTCCATTTGTCGTAACGCTGTGTGGAGTGTGGGGTGAGTTGAGCTGGGGTATGACGGTCTGGAACTCCGCCTCATCATCATAGTACGTCGATGTAGGACCTCTCTCCGACTCGCTAGCCAAGCAGCATCCACATGCGAAACGTCCTCAACACCTTTCTACGCGGCACTCCGGGTAATAGAGACCGGATCTGCACTCCCTGGTCATGATCCGCATTTCGTTTAATCCTCCAGACGTGGGTGACGTGTGGGGTAGATTGCATTTTCTCCAGCTTTTCGGACCGAGCTCCCTTATCTGAATGACTGCCGTCGGCTCCACGTTGGGGCTGAGAGTCGGGCATGAGATTGTGGCTTGCGGGTACGCCAGGATACATGTACGTCAAGAGTGTCGCCTATGCAGGGTTTGGGGTGCCTGAAGCAGCATGTTCGGAGCGTTGGGACACCAGTGGCCAGGGAGGCACGTGAAACGAAACTGCTTCACCGATATGCTTGCCAACATGAGACCTCATCGCAGCAACGACGAGCAACATTGCTCTGTATCTTCCAACTACAGCGAGCATCAGCTACAGATCCTCCACCAGGGTATAGCGCGCCTAGAAATGCATAGCAAAGCCTCTTCGTAACATTCGTCCTGGCGTCAAGTCATCGATTCGTAGCAACATCAACGCATTCGCGAGCAAGTCCCTTCCCTTCAGCACGTTGAGCAAGATAATGTCATCCATCTCATTCCTTTGACTCCTTCCTACCCTTTTTGGGCGTCGTACCCAGCACCGCGTTCCCATTCACCTTCATCTCATCGAGCGCGCCTCTTATCTGTGAACGCTTGGCGCCGACAGAGTTGTCTCGCGCCTCGATCTCGCTCTCGAAGGCGATGGCTGCTTTGCGCTTCTCACGCCGGACGGTGGTGAAATTCTGCACGACAGTACCAAAATGCTGAACGAGCCACGCACCAGCTTCCTCCCATTCATCGATAGTGAGAGACGCCATGAACTTGATACGGAAATCGTAAATCTTGACACCGTCATCGCCGCTCACAGTCTGTGCCAGGACTGCAGAGAGCTTCTCTGCGAGGCTCGCATCGTCTGGCGCATTGTGTACAATGAAATTGTCGGCATCGGGCGCCTTGTCGAATGGTTCGCGCTGCAAGTCAGCGTAATCCATCTTCGCTAAGTCATCGAAGTGATGGTCGAGATCAGAATCCTCGACCTCGTCTGGCTCTTCCTCGCTGACGTACCCATCGCTGCTATGCTGTGTTGGGTGAATTGGTGGGTCTGGATTGTGCGGCGGAGCGTTGAACAGTGGCACCGGTGGGACCCCACGCTTGTGCTTGCCAGGCACGTGAGTAGCAGCAGTCTGTGGTCGGGATGTGTTGGCCATCATCTGCCCTCGTGGATGCTGTGCATCAGCTGCCGAGAGCGCAGCGGGTGCGACAGTGTTGCGAGTCGACTGCCTCGACTGATATCGATTCTGAACACCGTTTGAGACAGTCTCGGCAATCGTCATGCCCTGTGACTGCACGTGAGGCTGCTGGACAGTCGGCTTGTGGAGTGGTAGGTTGACGTTCTTCTGTGGTATGGCAGCCCCAAATTGGAAACCGCCTGGCTTCGTAGGGTCGTTCGAATAGAGTGGAAGCTCAGTCTCGCCATGGAGGAGACCCGACTGATGATCATGACTTAAGTATTGACTCTGGTGCTGGGCTTGCTGTGCGGTGGTCGAAGTTGGTAAGCCACGAGGAGCTCGTCTGTTCGGAATTGCAGTACTGTGACTCCTCTCTACGGGATGCTGGGACTTTGTCGGCTGCTGAGAAAGTCGTGAGTGCTGTTCCATCTCGTCGACCTTATTCCCGTGACTAATGATCGTCAAAGCGCCGTCCGAGGTCGAAGGGATGGAGTCGCCCTTGATGACGATCTCTGAAAGCGTTTTCGGTTTAGTCTTCTGGAGCGTAGCTTGATACTCGGCTTCCAAGAAGTCCGAGTCCTGGTAATCGGATGCTGGTTGTGGTGGAGCGCGTGGTAGACTCGCATTCGTGGAGTGCCGATCCGCCTCACTTGCGTCGCTCTCGTAGCCGGTGACACGATGGGCAGATCCTTTGCGCTTAGAGCTCGGCTTGCCGTTCTTGCTGCCGGGCCTCCTGCCCCGCTGGCCATCTCTCGGATCGTCAGTTGGCACAGCGGCTCTGAGATCGTGAAGCTTGTGCGGTTGTTGCCCACCTTCAGACTTGTGCCGCACGTACTCCGTCATGCCTTCCATGACTGGCGGCGCCATCGATCACTGGACCAACTCTGGCAAGATAGCCCTATGGCATGACATTTGCGTAGTTCAAGCCGCGAGGTGAAGTCGATGTCATCTCGGGCGGCGCGTCCGGAACTTTATTCTGCCTGAAGTGGTCAAGGCGCAACGCGACATCGACACCACGACACGTGACTTAGGTATGCCATCATGGAGTCCAGACCGAACTGTCCACGAGATCGATCCCTCTACAGACTTTTGAGCAGACGTTGAGGTACTTGCTAATATCGTACCACGGATCGATGATGGAGATCAAGAGTGCTTCGATATTCGTACTGCCGAACGAAGTATACATATCTCGTCCTAGGGGGACATACCCTCCCAAACTAAGTATGTCCAGATACTCCTCAGCATCTTCGGCCAGTTCTCCACCATCGAGCTATTGCAATGGATTACGACATGTCGACGGTTCCATTCCCTGATCCTACGACTGTTCCATAATCGACTGCAGTACGCAGCCGAGCTCGATGGCCACACGATGTATCTCGAGTGCTATCATCCGTCTGATCAATTGACAGCACCTGGCCTATTTGGTATCCCACTGGGCACTCACGGCCTCGATGGAGTTGGTCGCAGTCTCAATATCGATGGCCCAACCCTCGGGCAGGCTCATCGACTCGGCAATCTTTACACCCGCTTCCGGCCTCAGCAACATGAACCCGAAAGGAAGGTCCCCAGATGGCTGCGACCTGGAGATGTTCCGGGCTCAAGAACGCACCCTGCTTCGGATCCGCAGGCCGAGGCTTCAGACACGAAGGAAGTCGTTCGCGACATTGTCACCGTGGATGCGCATGAGCTGTTCTCCCAACTCGCCACCACTGCGTATCTTGGCAAGCGTGAGCCAAGGCGAGGGCTCTTAGAGTCAATAGTACCCGTGACTGACAGCACTATACGTGTGTGGCGAGACTGGCTGAAGAGGATGTGTGAGTCGCGATCATTCTCAGACGAGAGCACGATTGTCATCCATCGCGAGCTTGAAGCGACTTCTGCAGCTGTCTCGGGCACAGATATCGCTGAGCATCTGGACCCAAGTAAGGATCCGAACGTGCTATGGGCCAATACGAGGCATAACGACGTTGGCATCAAGTTTAAAGTGGTCAAGCGGAAGCAGAGAGCGGCTGCTATGCCTCTGATGTATGCAAGCGACGTGGAAGTGCCTGTGAGCTACGAGGTCGAATTTGAAGGTAAGCCAAGTTTGAGAAGACGCAACAATGGCGCAGTTGGCTGACTGTTGTGCAGAAGTATACGTACGCACTGGACATCTCGTACTGAGTCTGGAGCAGCACGCACAGAAGAACCACAATAGTAGTGGCAAAGCCGTGATCTTTGGCGCATGGAGCGGCAGCCCTCCGACAGGCGACTGATCTCGTCGATATAGCCTACTTCAAAATAGCTCGAGCTGCACCCAACGATTGGCGAGGCAGCTGCAAGCCAGCTCGCTATTCTGATTGCGGACTGGGCTTTCATCGACTCAGAGCTAGACCGGCCGAAGCAGAGCAGCTGCTTGCGAAGCTCAGTCAACATCTTCCAGGCCGGCATTCCAAGACATAATCACGGATGACCTCCAGCACTGCCCACTAGCTTTTGAGCCAATCAAAAGCTTGCAGCGAAGCTAACGTCATTGCCGACGTCCACTTGGATTCCATCACTAACATTGGCGTTTCCATCGACAGAGCTACTCAGGTTTCTGCGACAACAGCAACACATCTCAACCATGGCCCTCCGCACTCTCACTGCCAAATCGGCCGCCGCCCTCGATGCCGAGCTAATGTCAACCGGCGCCTTCTCTCTCGACCAACTAATGGAACTAGCCGGCCTCTCCGCAGCTCAATGCCTCCACACTCTCTCGCCTCCCACCAAAACCCCCAGAATCCTAGTCGCCTGCGGTCCCGGCAACAACGGCGGCGACGGCCTGGTAGCAGCTCGCCACCTCTATCACTTCGGCTACAAACCCTCCGTCTACTTCCCAAAGCAAACGAAACACGAGCTTTACGCCCGCCTGCGAAAGCAACTAGAGCAGCTGAAAGTCCCCTTCGTGACGGACTTCACCGCCGCAGCGAAGGAAGCAGACTACATCCTCGACGCCATCTTTGGCTTCTCGTTCAGCGGTGAAGTCCGTGAACCGTTTCCTTCCGTCATCGCCACGCTTGCTTCGATGAAGGTCCCGGTTCTTGCTGTCGACGCACCGAGTAGTTGGAACATCGAGACTGGACCTCCTAGTGATGGACCGGGGAAGGAGTATATGCCTACTGCGCTTATCAGTCTGACGGCGCCGAAGCCGCTGGTGAAGTGGTTTCGGGGACGGCATTTTGTGGGAGGAAGGTTTGTGGGGCGGGAAGTGGCGGAGAAGTTTGGGTTTGATGTGCCGGCTTATCGGGGAGGGGAGCAGGTTGTGGAGGTATCACTCGATGACGTGAAGCTTTGAGCTGCTGTCGCTTCTCTCGGCGTCTAAGCGCGTCCTACGCTTCGAAGATGAGATCTGACAGAGAGAGTGGACTGTTCATCACCCGTGACAGACGAGAGCAACGTCGATGCTCGCTGCAATATACAGCTCATAGTTGCGGCGGCTTAGCAAGTCACTTCCACGTTTAGTCTCGACAGACACACTGACCATGTCCCAAGTAGAAGTGGAGGTTTGAGGAAGTCGCGAAATGGCGTTGGGTATTCAGCGCTGGGCTGTATTCACAGGGCTTTGTTATGTACATATCACTTACACCATTTCCACGTCATGTCTGTACAGGAAGCTGTCTTCTATCAGCTCGCCATGGAGCTAGGCTTCGTGCCCATGGCTTCGCGCATCTCCCTCTTCATCCTCGTAATCGTACCCACACCTCCGTACATCATCGCTGTATAAACCTGGCACACCGATGCTCCGGCGTTCAGCATCTGCAGGCACTGCTCGCCGGTCGTGATCCCGCCCGTTGCGAAGATGACTTTGGACGCTGGCTCGGCGGGCTTGATCGCTGGACTTTGCGGGGTTACTGATGTGGACGTCGCTCGTGACTTCGATGATGGCGACATAGGCGAAGTCAACAGATCTGAAGAGGTCGCCGCATCGTTCGCGACCTCGGAGGCTTGTAGCTTCGCTGCGGACGACGCGAACGGCGTTTCAGGTAGCCTGATAATGGGCTGCTTGCTAGCTGCTTCTGCCTCTGGCGTCAGAGGCTTCAGCCTCGCGGCATCGCGGGCTGTGCTGGCATCTGCGGCGTTTACCACGGGCTTCGTGGGAGTCGCAGCAGGCTTCTCTAGTGCTTGCTTCGCGGGTGCTTGCTCTGCTGGTTTCGAAGATGCAGGCGTCGGCGCATCTTTCGGCGGACCTTGATCCAACCTCGCGCGATACCTCCCAACGAGCGCAAGCGTCCGCTCAAACATCTGTGGTCCTGAGTAGCCGCCCATCTCAGTAAGTAGCTTCTCCTCGTGTGCAGGCATGATGTAGCCTTTTGGTATCACATCTGGCCGCTTCTTTGTCGTGTTACCGACGATCACGCCATCTACACCTGATGCCCAGACTGCTTGGCAAATGCCCGAGATCTGCTCGTCAGAATCTTCGTCTGGGCTGACTTTCACCATGACTGCTGGTTTCGTTCTCCGGTCGGTGGACTGTGCTGCGTCTACCACTGCCGATAGAATGCTTGTGAGTGGTCCCACAGCCTGCAAGTCCCGAAGTCCAGGCGTGTTCGGTGACGAAACATTGACCACCAGTATGTCTGCGTACTTCGCCAGCTGATCGACACAGTAGACGTAATCCCTCGCTATTGCCTCAATGTCGCCGTCAGGCGTGGTCTTGTTCTTCGCCATCTGCACAGCCAGTAGCTTGCCGGGGATCAAGCTACCCGGTGGCACTCCAGCTTCGCCATCCAGCACCGCTCGCTCCCCATCCGGTCCGAGACCAAGTCCCAGACTGCGCGCAAACTCTCTCACGCGTTGCCGCAAGTTCTTCGCAACATGATCTGCACCCTTGCTGTTCAAACCATACCGATTGATCAATGCATTCTGACTCGGTAGCCGAAACACCCGTGGCTTTGGGTTCCCTTCTTGTGGCAACGGAGTCGCGCCTCCCACCTCTACAACCGCCGGCCCGAGCGCAAACAAAGGCGAAGGGATCTCAGCGTCCTTGTCGATACCTGCGCTCGTTCCCACCGGATTGTCGAGCACATGCCCGAACACCTCTACCCTCAGGTCGCCGTGCTCGGTATCATTGCTCCCTCGTTCCCGGGGATGGAGATTGAAGGCAAAGAGCCCTTGTATGTAGGATACGCCTTTATGATGCGCTTCTTCGGGATCGTAGTGTATCAGGCGTAGGGAGGGTACTACGAGCCATTGGTGTATGCTTGCGCGTGTGTCGGTTATGTATAGGTAGCCGAATCCGAGTGTCATGAGTATTCCAGAGCCATATATGAGGTTCTTGAGGCGTGTCCCTGCAGAGCGAGCATCACCTGCTGCAGTTGATGCTTCTCGGCGGATGTCCCAATGCTGCGTGTGCTGGGATATAGGTACCCTGGTATGTCGAGATGTCAATAGCGGCCTGTGAGAGAGACTCGACAATGACAAGGCGGCCGGCAGCCGTACTAGGCGCTGAGAGCCTGCCATGCCGCGCAATGCTTTATACAAGATCGTAGTGGTACCTCCCAACGAGAGCTTCGAAGTTCGGAGCTTCAATGCGCAAGCTGGCGTTGATTGGCAAGGCTGAGCCCGCCGCCAGCGGCTGTCGGCGAGTCTGCACAGTATATATGCACTCCCTACCTCGCTCTCATCCTGCTCGGTCCAGTCCTCAAATGGTCCCAAGCCGTATTCACATGATCGGTGCAGCAGCGTTTTACCCTTTGATGCCTTTGCCCTGCAATATCCCTAGATCCATCAGCGTGGTTACAGCTTCTATGCGCTCACCCGTGCATGCAGCCTTGCCCGTCAAAACGCCAGGGATAGGCGCAAGCATGCACGACATGGGGCATGCACCAAGGCAGCCCCCCACTGAGATCGATTCGCGTTGCGGCGCAGTTGATGAGCATGCACCTGTACCTCCGAACATGCATACAAGCAATAGGACAGCTCATCCCGAGGCCCGATGCACGCAATTCCGCAATCGTTGCTCCAAAAGTCCGAACGCTTCTGCGTTAACACGAGCGTACCTGCTATGATATTCGCTGTCACTTGCTATCGGTGAGAAAGTGTAATGCGCGCCGCAATATCTTCGCTCTGCTGAAGGGCCTCTCATGGCCATGGCAATCCAATATTCCATTGTTGTGGGCAAGCTAATACGACCATGGGAGATTCGGACCCTGGGACATGCCTTCAAAAGAACCATACCGCGCCACATCCCGCTTCCCCTGCATATCGATCAAGACTCTGACCAGTCGAGAGACCTTGACGAGACCATCGCATCTCTTCTACGGAGCTGTATTTTCTCTCGTTCAAGATCCGTCAATGCAGACGTCTTCAACAAGCGGATCAATGATGGCTGATCCTCAATTGGCGGTTCACTGTCACCTCAATGTCACCACGCCACAACAGCGCCACCAAACCGGGTGGATGGCATTGCACCTACTGCGCAGTGCAGCCTCACGGGTGCGGCCTCACGGATGGAGTCTCGCAGTGCATAGCCACTCCATGAGCAGCATCGCCATACTCTGTACCGCGACCGCAGTATCAGTTCATACTTCATCCTCGAGAAGGATGTCTCTTGATTCATTCTCCACTGCCACTGCAACAATTGACCACAGCAGTCACTGCGCGACACGTGCTCTGTCGACCTGCCATGGCGAATCTAAAATCAGTAGTTCTATACGTGGCTATCGGGAGCTTACTACTCATTTCTTGCGTTCTTCCTTGGCTGACCTTCGTCAGCTTCGACACTACAAAATCCATTATCAATCACCTCTCGAGAATCCTCGACTTCATAGTCCATTCCGGGGCACAGCTCGTATGTCGTCGCAGCCAGCACAAACCCGATGTCTACTGCCGTTTTGACATGCTTGGTCGTCAATGGTTTCATCGCGCTTATCCTGCTGTACTTCCAGCACCTGACGGTCGACTTTCACTCGAGCCTTTATTGGCTGGCTATGCACGATTTGATCCACTGAAAGTTGCAGGCCCTACCAATCTAACGATCTTTCGCGTACGGGCATGGCTGGACGACTGTACAGGCAATCACCAAGAATTGGACACCAACGAGAGGCACGGTAGGGTCGGCAAGGAGTTCGATGATGGAAAATTCGGCGGTCTACTCTGGTTGATCGACATCGAAGACCATTGCTTAGTACCATACTCGCCTGGTGTGCAGTACATGGCTCTCAGCTATATCTGGGGTCGAGTCGACAGTGCACAAATGAGTGCTGCGAACGTTGCCAGTCTCATGCAACCAAGATCTTTGATCGGACCGCACGCGAAAGTCGCGCTACCAAGAACAGTTGGGGATGCTATGTACTTGACGGGATTTCTTGCTCGGCGACATCTCTGGTGCGATTGACTTTGTATTGTCCAAGACAACCACCGGACCAAGCATGCGCAGATTGAGCAGATGGTAATGATCTAAGCCCGATCATACTGTACCATAGTCGCATTAGATGGTCGAGACGCCAATGCAGGAATCAAAGGCAGACCTAATCTGATTGGGTCCTCCAGATTATCAGATGGGAACGAGGGCATCGGCGATGGCCGGCCAGAGAAAAGTGCTTGGCAAACAAGAGGCTGGACCTTTCAGGAAGATTTGTTCCCCGTGAGACTCATCTGAATGTCAAACGAACGTGTGAGCTGGCAGTGCTCGAGCCAAGACCGCGCCTACAACAGTACAGGCAAGGCACGCGCCCAAGTGCGCCCTTCCTCGAGACAGCCGGACTCGCGACTGGCAGAAGGTCGGCGGATTCTTTTGCCCGGGCCCGTTTTCTACCGATTACTACGAAAACATTGTCAAAGCATATTCATTACGCGAGTTCAGTGGCCATGCGCCCAATGACCGCTACAATGCCTTTTCGGGTATTCAGCGTGTGATGGAAACAACGTGTAGTGAATGCTTCATCCAAGGCGTCCCAGCACGGTGGTTATCGCACTATCTGCTCTGGACGTCCGCAGAAACGTCCACGAAGAGACACCAACTGCGCAGTTATGGAATTGTTGCTCCTTCACCAAGCTGGTCATGGACAGGCTGGGCCACGTCCATAGAATTCTCGCCATTGAAACGTGAAGGCGATGAACCTGATGTTGGCATCGTGGCATGGGTGTACGATGGCGAATATGTGTTCAAATTAGCGCGGTCCGACGCACCACCCCTGGTCATGCAATCGACGAAGTTTCCTCCTTTCATGCCAGAAGTCGCGATTCGAGCAGCTGATGCTGACGGCCTTGAGTGCAGAATGGACCATCACATCTGGGCCTATGGCGGTCTAACGACACTGCCAATACCTGCGCCATCGTCCTTCTTTGGAGCCATAGTCATCCGTGGTCGAGTGCTCGTGGCTCACTTCAAGCTAGAGGATCGTAGTGCGATCCATCCTGGACTTAGTGTCCTCGTGACCGGACCTACCCCCAACTTCGCCGGGGTACCCTACGAGAGTAACGCCACGATTGTACATGGCCGGGTTGTACACGTTCTAGCAATCTCTCGTGGAGCACATACAATTGCCACAGATTGTGGAAGGGTACCATCTGGACACAAATATGTCATGGTCCCTCCTGCGGACAGCTTGAATCGTTCTCCCTATGCGTCCTTTCTCAGATCTGCCAAGCCGTTCACATGGCGCGAACACTTCCACGACCAGGATAATCCCAAAACTCCGCAATACAGCACGGAGGACATTGAAGCGGTCCGCCGTCGCAACGAGCTGAAAGATTACCCAGAATATTTCGTAGAGCCTCAAGCCAAGACTCCTTCTAAGTACGTGTACAGACCAGCTATACTAAGAAGTCTCATCCTAGATCAAGAGTACTTCCCTGGCTCAATCTACGAATACTACAATGTCATGTGGGTGGAATGGGAGAACGGCATCGCCTACAGGAAGGGTCTGGCAAGGATCGCAAAAGACGTTTTCGAGCGGGAGTGTCTGGGCTGGATGGACGTCGCTTTAGGGTAGCGATCACGCCTATTGCTGGATATTCTTCGTAATGCGAACACTTCTCCCACTCCCATCCTGATCCAAAATCCGCAGATCTCGAGTTCATGCCGTCTCCAGTGGCACATCGCGAACGGCCACGCTTACTCCTCCACAGCCAGATTATCCCCCGGCTTCAACCCCTCAACTTTGAGCTCCTCCCCAGCAGCTCGTCGATATATATCCCTCACATCATCTGCAGACACAAAATGTCAGCAATCGCTCCCACTACCCCAACCCTCTCCTCTCAATACAACAGCAGAACTCACCAGTTGTCGTCTCAAAATGACTCGTAGCATCATAACTCCTCGAGATAAACACATTGTCCTTCTCCCCACTCTCCAATGGCTCATAAATCGGAATCGGCTTCCCCATAAACTTCTCCTCAATCCTGCCTAACCTCTCCAACCCCGGCGCAAGCTCCAAATGATGGTTCGCCTCAGTCTCCGCGATCGTGGACACAATGGCGATATAGTAGCCCTTCGGACAGACATTGTGTGCTGAGGACACCATGGCGATGTAGATGTCGTGTTTACGACCTACCTGGCTTTGGGGCAGGATTAGTTGGACCGAGTCGGAGTTATCGGTCTTGTCGATCGGGTGGTTGAGGATGCAGATCGCTTTTAGTAGGTGGCCGGTGACTTTTACTTTGTCGGGGAAGTAACTCGGGTCTGCGAGGATTTTGGAGCATTTAGTGGTGAAGTTCATCCCTGGCCCTTCTTCGCCGCGCTCTTTCATCGTTGCGCGGATCCCGCTGACTTTTCCTGAGGCGGAGTATGTGATCTCGTCGATGTGCGTGTTGAGCATGTAGGTCCCGCCGTAGATCGCGCTCAGGCGGGCGAAGCCTTGCGGGAGCTCGCCGAGGCCGTAGAGAGGGTAGATGTAGGGTGATTTGCCGTAGCGGGCCATGCTGTTGACGTACAGGCGTATACGCTCCACGCATTCTTTCGCCGCGCCGCGCTGGTTGATGTACTCGTCTGTCGTGTAGAGGGCCATGCTGTGGCCTATGAAATCCCGCGTTGTGGCTTCCAGGCCGTATTTGTCATAGACTTGCTTCATGGTTGTTTGGCTGAGGTTCATGCCGTTGTGCGTGCTGGGGTTTGCTTGGTCGAAGTTTCCGACCCATTGGAGGAAGTTCTTTGCTCGTCTCTTCTCGAACAAGCCCATGAGGGGACTTCGGAGGGCCTCGCCTGCATCGCTAGGGACTTTGGCTACAGTCGCGCGGGCGCCGGCGCCTTGCTGCACGTAGCTTCCTGCTATCTGCTTGAACTCGAGATATCGCGTCACGTCCGTGCTGACGAGGATGTTGGTCAATTCGCCATTGCTCATTAACAGCTTGGGCACCAAGTCTATGTTCCAGTCGTTTGCGCGGCCGTACTTTTTCCATGGCTCAGTCCCCGGTGTGAAGTTGTTGTATTGTTTGTAGAGGGTCTCGAGATTTACGCTGGCGGACTCGCCGCCGTAGTGGTCATTGCGGTCTATGTGGAGGACTTTCTTGCCTTTGACGGAGAAGACGCCGCTGAGGACGCACTCGGTCAGGCCGGTGCCGAGGACGACAATGTCGTATTCGGGGGCGATTTCGTCCATGGTGGCGGTGAGAATGTGTTGTACGTCAAGGGAGGAATGAGAGGAAGCTTTTGCTTAGAGGAAACGCGAGCAGGGATAGCGTGTGACAAGGTGAAGCAGCTAACCACGGCGGTATGATGCAGTTGGTACGTGGGGTGTACCAGACACTTGTTGGCTGCTATGTAGATCTGTCTTCCTGCCAGGCCACTTCTCTCTTCGACCATACGGACAGAGGAGAGTTCCGACTACCTCGAGTCGCTTCAGCTATCCCGATCTTCCCTCAAGACCAATATGCTGTCTATCAATCTCAGTGTCGTCGTCTCGAAGAATGCAGGTGCGGTGAATCTAGTGGGGGGCTTAGTCAGCCTTCGTTGACGTGACTCGTGCGCTTGATCGAGAATGCTCACTGTTGACGCTTGTTGTTGATCACCTACGGCGCCGATTGCGATCTTACCCAAGCCGTGACATGTAGGCGACTCGCCACATCGGTCAAATCTAGGGCCCAACGCTGAACGATGCCTCCTTTGGTGCGGCGGCGACCGCTGCTCGAGCGCATCAAGGCGAACCTTGACCTGGGCGACATTTGGCTGTGGATCTCGGAAGAGCTGAACGACGATACATACGATGAGCTGCTCAAAGAGTGGGCAACAACCATCGGCATTGCTCTCAACATCGTCTTCGTCATAGCAAGAGGCGCGAGTAGCCCGAGTGTGTCAAGAGGCAGTGAAGACGTCTTCGGGGACAGGGAGTCGAGACGCGGAAGCGGATGGTTCACATGGCTGGTGAGTCGGCGACATCGCAGAATGGGGCGCGCCAGGCGCTGACGGTAGGTACAGGCATCTTTCCTAGTCTACTCCCTTACTCTCATCTGCTGCGCCAACGCATTTTGGACGTTCTTTCGCAAACGACACTATCGCCTGTTCGAGCAGCCAGTAGACTTGCCGCCTTCTACTCCTTCAGCGCACAGAGTTCGCGTCGACAGCTCGCCTGCTTCGTCATCGCCGATACAGTATCTGCAGACTGTGATAGCGGCAGCACGAGCGGGCGCGCAAGCCTACCCTGATCCTGAACGAGAGGTTTGGGAAGTCAGCATTTGGGATCCGAAGCCGTTCAACCTGACAGTCTTCACGCTCTTCTCGCCCGGTCACTTACTGGTATACTTATCAATCCTTCCAACAGCCGAGTTCGACCAACGCCCATCCCTCACAGTCCTGATGGCAATCCTTTTCGGCACCGTGCTGGCGTTCCAACTTGGCTTCCTGCGCACCTCGTTCAGTCAGCAAGCCAAAGACTCAGTCCTCATCCATGGCGAAGTGATGAACGAGTACGACACGAAATTCGTGCACCCCTTCCTCAATCATCCAGTCAGAGATGTCGGGATCCAGACCCGCGAAAGCGCACTGAGCCCGCGGGGCACGAAGACGCGAGAGGTCGACGTCTACACCCCGACTACGATCGTCAAGAGAGGTTTCAAGACAAATCCAAATACCAACTACGCCAGCTCCTACGACCCAGATGATCTGGCCAGCAAGCCCGAGCCCCGCCGCCAGGAAGCGGCGCCAACTATAAGCACCTCTTCCATCTTCAAGTCCCCAGCCCCGGCAGCATACGTGAACGGATACACGCAATCTCCAGCTGCTGCTACAAGCGGGAGAGACTACTCCTCGCCCATCAAGCCTCACCATGAGAGGCTACGAGAGCGAAGTCCGGTCAAGGGCGATGGAGGAAGTTTCGGGATATATAGTCATGCTGCTAGCCCGCTGAGGAAGGCTACTAGTACTTCGCAGATTAGGGCTGAGAGGGCCGGGAGTCCGTTGAAGAGGGCGAGTGGGGTAGGTGGAGTTAACGGAGCAGGAGAGGAGAGGAGGAGGGTCACGGGCAGGTATTGAGAATAGGGAGTGTATGAGTAGAGGATGTACAATTAAGTTTCATGGTGTCGCCGAGCAACACGAGACTTCCATGAGGTGATATGCACCTCCTAAGCATCGTCATTGCTGGCCATTCCTCGTTATGGACATGCTGTTCGATGATGAAGGCTTTCGCGTTGTCGTAACTACTCCGACTACTAGTAGTTCTTTCAACGCCAGTTCACTAGCGCGGTGTCGGTCTCGACAAATCACAGCATTCCCGAGCTTTGCGGCTCACTTCACGCTTCGCCAATACCTGCAACAACTCATATCATTGCATGCGCCAGTACTGTTCTACCTCTACCATGGCGTCCAGACACTGTACGCACCGCAGCATCTTCAGCTCGCTCCTGCAGAGCACACCTCACCGCTCCACCGCCCTCCCACCGCCCTTCCTGCTCCCCGCCTTCGCCCGAAACACCCCCTTCTCCACAACCTCCCCGGCATCCTCCAAGCCAACGAAGAAATGGAACAACTCGACCCGCGGCATGTCAGCAATAAAACGCTCCGGCCTCAATAAACGCATCAAATTGTCCGTCGACCTCGCCAAGCTGCCCCGCCCCGTTCTCGACCCCTCCCTCAGATCGACAGTCGAGGTGGATCCTAATCACGGCCTCTACGGCTTTTTCAATACTACGAGAGACGCATTGATGACGCCCGAACAACTGCACGCCCACGGCCGTGGCTGGACAGTCCAAGAGTTGCGCGTCAAAAGCTGGGACGACTTATGGCGGCTTTGGTGGGTGTCCTCGCTCGAAGTCAACAGGATCAAAACTTACGAGCAAGAGCGAGAGCGCGTGAAAGCGGGCTACGGCGGTTTTGAGGCTGAGGGACGGTTGAAGGAGGTTCGGTTGACGCAGAAGGCTGTTAGGCATGTTTTGACGGAGAGGTGGTATGCTTGGGAGGCTGCTAGGGTTGCTGCGGTGGAGGACCCGGAGGTGGATTTGTTTCCGCCGAGTGGGGGGCGGGGTTTCGTGCCGGGGCGGGGGGTGGAGGAGGTGAGTTGATTGTGAGCGGGGGTGAAAGCGGGAAGGTGTGCTGACGTTTTGACAGGAGGAAGTAAAGATTGAGAAGCTGCCGTTTCAGGAGGCGTTGGGTTCTTATCAGCCTGGTGCTAGAGGTGGGCAGCAGCCGACTGCTCCGTAAGGGAAAGAATCGGGGATGTTAGAATCTCCAGTTGCTCCGCTACAGTCTTTCGATCGAAGCCGCGTTGTATTCGTCGCTTTGAGAGATCCGCTCCGCGCACTTCTCGAGATGTCGCCCCAGTGGTTGCGACCGCCTTGCTCGAAGCATGGTCTGGACCGCACGACTGTCGACCGTACCTTATAGCTTTGGGCACGTCCGATCAACACTCTCTAGACGCGCTAAGCTTCTCTTCGGGCTCAGATCTAAGGAGTATCATGTACTCAAGCTGACGCAAAACTGCATACACATAGCCAGATTCACCAGTGTCGGCAGCAGGCTTAGGTCTACTTTCTGAAAATCCCCAGGTGTCATGCATACCACGTCGGTGGGACGGAGAACGTCTGGCTGTCCTACTTGTCTGCAAACTACTCCAATCGAGAACGTGTAAGATCTAAGACCTACAACATCAAAACAAGCGATCTAAAGCTCGCAACACCTTCAATCATATTCCCTCACTAGCACCCTATACACCACGTTGATGCCCTCACTCGTCGTCTCCTAGCTAGTCCTCACTCAAAAAAGGCGTCAGGTCCGCAGTATCTGGGACTAAAGTCTGCGCTGGCTTGTCCAAGTTGAGCTAGATCACGGACGTGGACACCGTGGTACCGTTCGCGTAGACACAGCGGGACTGGCCCATGAAGCTTGGACATCTACGGCACCAGTTGTTTGGTCCGGTGAAGGTGGAGCCGGGCGGGCAGCGCGGATCCGCGGAGATTTCATGCAGAGCTTTGCGAGGGAGGATCTGCTGCTCTGCTGTGGCGGGCGCCGGGGTCGGGGAGTCTCGAACAGTAGTCTGGGCTGGCTTGGACGAGTCACGCTGTCTTGCGACCGTGGCGACAACGGTGCCGTTCTCGTAGACGCACCTAGGCATGCCCATGGAGCTGGGACATCGACGACATCTTGTGTCCATGATCGTGAACGTAGCACCAGGCGGGCAGCGCGGATCCGCAGGGATGTCCTGCAGTGTATCGCGAGGGACGATATGCTGCTCAACGGTCGCGGGTGCCGCACAGGCGGAGACTGGTCTAGCGCTCTGGACTGGCAGGGGCTGGACGTGCTTCGGATCAGGAACGTGGACGGACGTTCCGTTCGGGTAAAGACAGGTGCCTGTGGCATTGTCTATGCAGTTCGACTTGGTCTTACAGTGCGGGTGCAACTTGATGAACTTTGCGCCGGGTGGACATTTCGAAGGCTTCCCGCGGCGCGATAGTGTATCGCGCGCGAGGACGTGTTCGTCTGATCCGAGCTCGGGCTCGGAATGGAACAGCTTGCCATCACTTGCCGGCGCCGACTGGGCGTCCTCAGATCTTCCCTCCATCGTCACGTTCTCCATTGAGTTCTCGCGCCCAAAGATGCTCGCGACACTCCGAACAAGACATCGCCAACCATGGTGCGCCGGCTTCCAAGGCTTTGGCCCCTTATACGGACATTTGTTGCCAGGACTCCCATCATCAGGAGTCCACTTTGATTCCGTCAAGCCAAGCTTGCCAAAGATGTTGTCCACTTCGCAGATCTTCATGGGATAGGGGTGGCCGCCCGTGGGGGCCGTGATGCTAGCGGATGTCTTGGACGCACAGGAAGTTGTTGTAGAGGGTTCCAGGGTTGTGATGATGGTTTTGACAGTCTTAGACGGCGAGGAAGGTACCGGTATGGTGGTCATTGTGACGACTACTGTGCCTGGAGCTGTCGTTATGTGCGTTGGTAGGGTGGACATGGTGACTATTGCTGTGCTGCCTGAACTTGGTGTGCTGCACGACTTGGTGGTGTCGGCCATGGTCTTCACGATTTTGGACGTTTTGGTGGATGTTGTGATTGTTGGGCAAGGGGTGGCGCTCTCCGGCTCGACAGTACTGAGGATTGTCTTCACCACCTTCGATATGGTGGACGATGGCATAGTGGATGTCGTTGACGCCCTAGTCGACGGACAAGGGGTACTTTCCGGCTCGATAGTACTGAGGATAGTTTTCACGACCTTCGACATACCAGACGATGTCAAGCGCGTGCTGGCAGGACTAGAAGTGGTTTCCTTCGAAGCCGTAACGAACGTCGTCAGGGTGACAAAGCTCTTGGGCGACTCGGCGGCTGTGTGATCAGACATACTCGCTCCAGCAGCAGACGTGTAGACCACCACGGATGGCTTCGCCGAGCACTCGGGCCCATCACAAGGCTCGCCGCCCTGCTGTACAATCACATTGACATTGACACTGGTGTCGCCGTCGCCGGTAGCAGCGACATCGCGTTTCTCCTCGCCACCAAGGAGATCGTCGGGGCTGCTGACTTCAGTATCGCGCTTGCTGATGCCGACGAGATAGCCAGGGCCACCCTTGAAAGGCAAAGAGTCGAAGTCGAAATCATGAGCCAGGGGCGGGTTCCTCTTAGACAGTAGCTCTGCTTCGCTCGTATCCTGCTCGGTGGCCGCGACATCGCGCTTCTCCCCGCCGCCGAGAAGATAGTCACCGCCATTTGGAAATCCATCGCCGTCAAATTCAAAGTCAGGAGCTAGCGGCGGAAGTCTTTTGCTTAGTGCCTTTGCTTCGCTGGCATCCTCAGTCTCAGGCGCGGCATCGCGCTTACAACTTGGGCTTACGACTACGCTGTCGCCACGAACTAGCCACTTCATCTCGGCCTTTGTGGGCCGTCTGAGATTCCTCCCGCCGCTGGGCCATCTCTTAGGCAGAACGTTGGAGGCGATGGCCCAGAAGCGGTCGAGGAAGCTGCGTTTTGCTGGGTGGATCTCGACCGCATCCTGGCGATCGTGGCCCAGGTGCTTGCCACGGAGGTCATTGTGGGTGCTAACGATCGTGGCACCGGAGGTCAAGTTATAATGGAGGTCTAGCTCGAAGCTATCCGAGGAGCTGGCTGCTTTGAGGACTACCAGGCCGGCTACTAAAGCTGTGTGTAAGGCGCCGCAGAGTCCGAGGACGAGGCATAGCTTGAGTGAGGACAGCATGATTCCTCAGACTGGAAATAGCGTGAAACGAAGTGGTCGTCGAAGACGGGGACGGCAATGTTTGACTTATCTTGGAACCAGAAAATTTGGCATGGCCCACCATGGCGTGGCTTTGACCTCCCCATCTGATCCCAGGTGTTGGGTCCAGTCATGCTCCAGGGTATGGTCAGCTATATTGAGGTGCAGCAGACGTCAGCAGCATTCGAGAGGAGAAACGTGGAGCGAAGATGCAGAGACTTGACGACGTCCAACAAAGCAGCCTTATCTGCACACCACTTACGAAAATACCGTTCAATGTAGCTGACCTGCCCTCAACGAACGCTCCAGATGCGGGCTCTAAAACAGTCTGCGATCATGCATCAATTCGCTGCCTCCACAGCAGTCCAATCCCTAGTAGCTGAACTCCAATCCCACGCGGCACAAAACTCACAATCGTCTCCTTGCACCCCGAGCCCCAGCTTCCCAGTTTACATTCTAAATTCCACCACCACCACCACCACCACTACCAGAAGAACCGTCCCCACCACTACTGCTAGACGAACCCTCGCCCTCATCACTCGACGGCCCTTCACCCCCACCGCCGCCCGACGGACCCTCTCCGCCGAACCCATCGAAACTCGTACCACCGATCCCCATCATCCCATTCCCACCGCTCCCCATGCCCTGCCCACCTATAGAATCCGAGGCCTTCCCTCCAGTACCCGCACCACTATCTCCCATCCTGCCCTCACCAGATTCCTTCCCGTCCTTGCCATCCTTGCTATCCTTGCCTCGTCCCCCAGCCTCGCCACCATGACCATGCCCCTGGACACCCTCGCCTTCGTCTTCGCCAGCCGCCCCCGCAACCTCGTTACCCGCATTGGCACCCTCCGCCCACGCGTCGAGCATATGAGTGATTGGGTGAGCTTCCGCGTCTGTCTTCGCGTGTGGCTGTGCCGGCTTTCCAAACGCTTCTGTGGGTTTCGACACAGGCTTGTGGTCGTGCTTGCCAGGCGCGTGGAAGCCGTTGTCTGCCAGGTCGCTGAGTAGGGCCATCATGCCAGTGTGGGAATTCGAGGACTCGGGTTTCGACTCGGGCTTGGACTGCTGCACTGACGGGTGGTCGGTGTTGGGGTTCGGGTTGGACGAGGAGAAGGAATCGGGCTTTGCTGGTGGTTGTGGTGGTGAAGCGTTGGGCTGAGGCTGGTAACCTGGCAGTATGGCACCAGGGGGTAGTCCGTTGGCGGATGGCTTGCCGGCGTCACCCAGCTTCCCGGCATCACCTGTATTCCCGCCATCACCTGGCTTCCCAGCATCACCTAGCTTCCCGGCATCACCTGGCTTCCGGGCCTAAACAGGCTTCCCACCCTCCCCCAACTTCCCAGCATCACCCTCCCACGTAATCGGCCGCGTAACCTCCATCCCATCCTCATACTACCACTTGCCATCCCTCCCCTTTACAACAGGCTTCGCCTTCGCCTCGTTCATAACCCACACCGGCTTGGGATTCTTCGTCGCATGCCAGTCGGCTTTCTGCCACCCCTCGGGCAGCACGAAGCCGTTGCCGGAGTCGGTTAAGATGTGGTGGGGGCCTTCGGGGTTGTAGACGGCGGGCGGAGCGCCGAAGAAGGTCTTTTCCGGGTCTCCGAGGGGTACCACGTGGGATGGGGCGAGGAGGACGGTCGTAGGATTATAGGCCGGGCGATGCTGGAGCCCGGGGTGCGAGGCGCTGAGGTCGCGGTTGTTTTCGAGGTTGGGTGAGCTGATGGGTGCGGATTGCACGAGGGGAGGTAGGATCACGTCCGAGGAAGGGACGACATGTCTTGGGATCACTCGGGCACTGGTGGATGTTGCGTGGAGAGCGCTGCCGAGTCCGAGGACTAAGTAAAGCTTGCTTGAGTAGAGCATTTTGGCGTGTAGTGGTCGATGTAGTAGGTGTGGCCGGTCTCGTCAGTCCGTAGGTAAGTACTGAGTGTGCGTTGAGATCAGATGGACAGCAGAATGGGAGAGAAAGGACACTCGCGTGCAGAAGGAGAGGAGACATAGATATAGAGACACTGCAGCAGGCGTCTTCAAACTAACACAATAAAGTTTTCTTTCTTGTCAATGGCGCGCATCACTCACTGAGGACGCAACGATTCCCGTCCTCGTCACAGGGCGGAATACTTCCTGCGAGGGTCTGGATCAGTACTGATGCATGTATTCTTGTCCCGCAAGAGACCATCTTCTGCACCCTACATGCTCGTATCGAGTCCAGAGCCGTTCCATTCGGTCTGTACAGGCCAGCGTGCCGGTGTAGCCACATCCATGGTGAGTTGGCAGGAATACGGTACGGCGCCTCGCGGAAACCACAGACTTGGATCCAAGCAACGCAGACAACATAGCGCAGTCGATCTACGTTGCGTTGAAAGCTTGCCTGCGGCAGTTGCGTTATAACGCAGACGAGGCACCTGACCTTGCGCTGATCAGTGGTTTATAGGACTACTAAGATCACGACCTGGCGCCCTTTCGGAGGAGTCGACCTCGATAAAACACTAGATCCGGCACGATCTAGACCTCGTAGCACTAAAGCTATCGGGAAGGTTCTCGATGAGGCGGAGGGTGACTGGAAGTCGTGGTCAGAAAGGTTAATCCTCTTGCCTCGTTCGAGATCCGCCTCCGAATGGCCGAGGATCCGAGGACTTGAGTCGTTTCAAACGCAAACAATCTGAAAACCCAGATCTACGTTGATATGCGTTAAGCAATCGATACAATCAACGCCCTGGAATGTGGTTGTTTGGATACAAGTCTGGCAGTCCGTATCCTCGGCAAAGGCGTGAGCGAGGATGGGGAATCAGTGCCAGCATACTAGACACAAGTCAGCGGTGTGTGTATTAGAGTATACCTGCGAGAAAAGCGTTAGCATCTGCAAAGCATATAGCCACAATCCGCGAACACTCCAACTCATCGCATCCGACTTGCCTGTTCCAAGCCTACAGCAGACTGACCAGTGGTGTATCTATCGGCACATCGCTCTGGTCACATCATCGCATGACCAGGCGCGAGGTACCCAGACGAGCTCTCGCAGTCCAGAAGCTTGACATAGACTAGGTGATCGTATCATGAACATATAGTGCGACAATACTATACACAAGATCAGCCGTATCTATACTATACATACAAGACCGTGTATCGGTCAGCGCGGCCGTCCGTCCACGCGTGACCGCTAATGAAGCGCCAATACGAATCGCATTGCTCCATGACCTGAGTGGTGAATGATCCCATCTATCCCGATCCTGACCCCGAAGCCTTCTTCGGCGGCTCCTCGCTCTCCTGTGATGGCGGTGGCGGTGTGCTTCCGGATGACCCAGAACCAGTCTGCTCATGCTGCCCGGAGATATTATGCCACAAATTCTTCAAGAACCCCTCATTCTTATGCCTCTCTTCCTCCGCACTGCCAGGAGGCGCTGCACCGCTGCTCGTCCCGCTCGCCATACTCGACGCCGCGGCCGCACTTCCACCGCTCGACGACGACGGCGACGTACGTGGCTCCTTAAACTGCCCCAAATTCATCACCCGCTTCGCACTCTTATCCCCCATCTCATCAGCCAACATCTCAATAATCGTGCGCTGGTTGACAGAAAGGTACTTCGGCATCTGCACCTTGAACTCCACCCTCAAATCGCCATTCTGCGCTTTCCGCCCGGCGTTCAGCTTCTTCATGCCCTTGCCTGCCATGGTGATCTTATCGCCGGTGCCGGTGCCAGTCGAGACTTTGACCTTGACGTCGCCGTCGAGAGTCGGGATGGTGATTTCGCCGCCCAGAACGGCAGTGGTGAGGGGTATGGAAGCTGTGTAGAGGACGTCGGAGCCGGCGCGGGAGAATTTTGCGTCGGGCGCGACGCGGATGAAGACGTAGAGGTCGCCTTTGTTGGCGCGGGCATTCGGGTTCGCGGCTTGGCCGGTGGGTGGGTAGTCGCCTTCGCCCATCACTCGTAATCGCATGCCGTCTTCCACACCGCCGGGGATCTGCACGTTTACGGTCTGTCGCTCCCTCACGGCTCCGTTGCCTTTGCAGGTCCCACATTCGCTCCCTCTCGGTATAGTGACACCCTGCCCTCCACATGTAGAGCACGTCGATCCCATTTGGAAACCGCCCTGCATGAAATGCACCCTCGTCCCCGTCCCATCGCAAGACTTGCACTTACTCCGACTCGTCCCCTTCTTCAGCCCATCGCCCTTACACGTCCCGCACTTGACCAGCGGCGTAATGACAATCTCCTTCTCCACGCCCTTCGCAGCATCCATGAACGAGATATTCGTCTGCACCTCGATATTCTCCCCTACCAGTGTCTCCTCTTGAAACGGCCCTCCGCCTCGGCCCCGTCTCGCGCCAGTCCCGCCAAAAGCGTTGAATAGATCCTCGAAATTGATGTCCGCTC
This sequence comes from Cryoendolithus antarcticus, assembly GCA_002077065.1. NCBI lineage: Eukaryota > Fungi > Ascomycota > Dothideomycetes > Cladosporiales > Cladosporiaceae > Cryoendolithus > Cryoendolithus antarcticus. Next base: position 679,632 of record NAJO01000019.1, read on the forward strand.
CAAATCCTCCTCCAGTCCCTGCTCTCGTCTGGCCCCCAAACCCCCCAAACCCCCCGAATGGACTTCCGCCGCCGCCGAACGGGCTTCCCCCACCTGGAGGGTCAGGTCCGCCGGCTCCTTGATCGAAAGCCGCGGCGCCGTATTGATCATACATTGCCTTCTTGTTCGAGTCGGTGAGTATTTCATAGGCGGCCTGAGCGTCGCCGAACTTTGCCTTTGCTTGAGGCTCTTTGTTGGTATCTGGATGCCATTTTTTGGCTAGGCCGTAGTAGGCTTTCTTGATCTCGCCTGCTGAGGCGGTTTTGGGGACGCCGAGGACATCGTAGGGGTTCTTCGTTGCTTGTATTGACGGTGAGGCATGGAAGGTTCGGCGCTGGGGTATCCGGTTGTGATTGTTGCGGAGGCAGCATTGTGATGATGGAGGCGATACTGAGGGCCGGCGCCGGGGTTGTGACGAGAATTGTCGATGCCGGGGAGATTCTCGCGGGCGATCATTGTATGGCTGGTGGTTAGATGGTCGGCTCGTGGCCAGTATGCGCAAGGGCTGCGCCGCCCGAGGGAGAAGCGCCGGCGATGCTATGCTCATCGTGAACGATATGCTATGAGATGCGATGGCTGAGTCGATACATCAACAATCATATGCATCATCAGTCGCATATGTTTTGCATCACCGAGGCCTGCAGTAAAAAGTGCGGAATTCCTCCGATCACTCCCGAATGATCGAGAACATGAACAGACCAAACATTATTCCTCTAAATGCCCCGAAGAGACTCTATGCTTAGGCACATGTGCCCGACCGCCACAGCGCGTCTGGCATGCACGACTAGCGAGATACAGCAGCCACTCTGTCGCTGGCGTTCTTGCGACTTGTTGTACTGCGAGGCCAGCAACATAGCGATCGCTACCACAGCAGCATCAAGATGAGCAGTACCTACGTCTTGCTTGATGAAGAAGCGGCGACACACCATGGTCCTAACCATGGATCCGCAGAGTAGAGCAGATACTGACTTCGTACATGCACTTTTCCTGTGTTGAGTGACGATCAAGCGATGGTGCATTCTGCACGCCCTTCAGTCTATGGGATATATGCACATTGAGCTGACTGTGAACACTCCGTGACCGGTACATAGAGTCTGCCACATGATCGTCCAGATGCCAGGTTCCTGTCCCATAACGCCATACTCAAAGGGGTATACGCAATCCAAGCCTCGCCTATACATTATCTTCACATCTCAACCCTTCTTCACATACACCGGCGCCGACCGTACGCGAAATGCTTTGTCTGTCCCCAACGTTAGCATTCAACTCTCCCTCAAAGCCGCAGCTTTAACTGTTGATGTCACACATCGAGAGACATACCTCTATTCCTCACCCCATAAACAAATTCCACCACCACCTCCCCCTCACTCACCGCCATCGCGCCAAAATGTCTTCTTACAGCCGTAGCCAACACCTCCCTCCCAACCCGTCTCTTACTTCTATACCTCGCCATGGTGGGACTTTGTCTCCCGATCCCGGGGTTTGTTAGGAGAGCTTGGCGGAGGGGCGTTGTGAACGCTGCCGGGACAGGCAGGGAGTGAGACGTGCGGTAGGCGTCTAAGATTGGGAGGGGCGTGGTGTGCCAGGACATCTGGTCTCGTATCAGCTTTGCGTTCTTACATTTTCTGTGTTGGTTGAGGCTCGACGGACTCCTACCTCATGGCCCGGGGGACCGACTTCTGCGCTTGCTAACGCGAGGTCTTTGAGCGCGCTCCCATGGACGAGGTCTTTCCCGTTGCCGCCATTGAGAAGTGTCTGCTGCTTGCTCTTCCGTGCATGGGCTGCGGCTGCTATCTGGCGTTCGCGGATCGTCGACGCATCGGATCTCGAGTCCTCGGCTGGAGGTTTGGCTTTGGCGGGAGGCATTGTGCGTTGTATGCGGGAGAGAAATCAACAAAATGTACAAGACGTAAGACGTTATCGAGGAAGCATAGCTAGTGGTCGTGCAACGTCAGATATACGGTATGATAAGATACTCGAGAAGACTACTCAGACCATTTAGAAGCTCGAGCTCACCAATGTCGCGTGCTCAGCGCGTGGTAGATTGGATTTCCAGCGTGATGTCATGTTCGAGTCATTGACGCAGGGCGGAGGTCCTCGCACGATCGTGCAGAGCTTGGCATCAAGTCGCGAACTTCGACTTCGAGATGCGCTTGTAGGGACTAGACACCACCGCGATCCGCCAACCAAATCGCCCATTGCAAATCGACCAGCATACGCACAAACCATCCACGTGACTCTCCCACATTCTCCAAACAAGCAATGTCCGGCCGACCCCGCGGCGGCGGCGGCAAAGTCCTGCTCCCACCCATAAACTTCATCTTCAAGCTGCTGCAATCGCACGCCACAGTGCAGATCTGGCTGTACGAGCAAGTCGGAATTCGGATTGAGGGGAAAATCCGCGGATTCGATGAGTTTATGAATCTGGTGGTGGATGAGGCGGTCGAGGTGAAGCAGCAGGGGAAGGGAGGAGTCAAGGTCGAGGAGATGGAGGATGGGGGACGGCGGACGTTAGGTATGTAATACTATGCTGTCTGCAGGCAAAGATGCGGAGACCGATCGGTTTTGCTAATCAGGACACAGGGCGCATATTGCTCAAGGGCGACAACGTTTCGTTGATACAAGCGCTGGAGTGAGCGCAGTCGGAGATATCACTGAAATGTCTAAGCAACCATGGGAAGGACGCAAAATCACCAAAACGACGAACCGACGCTCCCTAAATCCCATGGGAGACTTCTGCGCAGCTATGCCCGGCTGGCACAAGTTTGCGACAATCAAGGAGACCGCAGAGAGCGCTGAAGGGAGGATCACAGAGAGCGCAAGAGTCCGGCTTTCGGGCTGCGAATTCAATGGGTCATGTCAACGATGTGAGTAGCCCTCACGCCGCTACTGCACAAGTCAATAGTGCTTATGCATGTCCACAAGTCACGAATCGACCATCTCCAACGGCCACTGCATCGACCTGCCAATCCCATTCGGTCGTGGGGATCTCTACTTCATTCCCGACGAACTGCTCAGCAAGGCAGAGCCCGACTGTCAACGCGTCAATGATGGGATACTAGGCACGAATTGTTGGGACATGGTTGAAGCCTCACCCAAGTACGGCTTTCGCCTCTTCCCGTTCTCGCAGTACCTCGCAAGAAATTCGTCGTAGAATCCGGCGCCATGCCCCAGTCGCTTCCCCTCTGCATCGAACGCTACACCTGGTACGACGATCAAGTCAAGTTCAGCTACCACTTCCGCCCTCCCCTCGTTCCCCACCTCCACCCCCACCCCTCCCATAGCACTCTCCCTCCCCTCCACACTCTCATCACTCAAACTCGGAATGCCCCACCGATGTCTCTCCAACCCTTCATACTCAGCCACATCCTGCAGTCGCAGCATGTCCATCACGCGCCGGCCCTTTCCAGTCTGAACCTTTGGGCGATGGAGATAGGGCACAAAGACCGCTTTGCCGCAGTACAGGGCATCGCGGACCAGAATGTCAGTGCTGGCTTCGCCTACGGGCATGGACAGGTAGACTCCAATACGATTAGCATGCATGTATTCAGACATAGTGAGTACCAGGTCCTGCCCAGCGCGAGACTGTCGGACGAGGGCGCCGGTGGATGCTGCAGGAAGCTTGGCGCGGATTGACTGGCGAAGGGCATGTTTTGCATCGCGCATGTCGGTCGTAGGGCTTGTCATTGTGGATAATTGCTGGTTCATAGCTTGAGCCTTGAGTGCTCGAGCACCGGCAGAGAGCGCGCTTGGCGGGATTTCGGCCAGACAGCAGGACATGCTAGGATCATTCGGCTGTGCTGCTCAGGATGATGTTGGGACCGGTGGCCTGATTGATTGAGTATGCTTAGCAGGTTCACCTTGCCTTACTAAAGTCATCGAGTCTATGATATAGGGTGAAGCACTGAATTGATCATGTCCAAGATAGTACTTCGGGTTCGGGATTGGGTTCTCTAACATATGTACATTCGTACTGGTACCTACAAGTGATGTCTGTCCAGCCCTGCGCCACGAATAACTTCAGCGACATGATGGCCCGTGCTTTCCTGAGCCGCGACGACATGTCTTGGTGAACGCTCAGCGCACCCTTCATCTTGCCATCTCTCTCGCCGCCCTCCACTACGCTCGCTGGTCACCACCACAAACACCGCTCAACACATTGATCGACGCACTCTATATCCTCCGCCCTCTACAGCACCCATCTAGCGAAGCCGCGCCCCAACCCACCGCAGTCTGGTCACGACATACAGTCCACTCACCATGCGCGCCTCCCTCCCCGCCAGCCTACTCGGCTTCGTCGCCCTCTCCACAGCCCAAACATGGCCCTTCAACATCGTCGGCACCTGGTCCACAAAATCAAACAAAACCCTCACAGGCCCTGTGCGCCACTCCACAACCCCCTCAGCCCTCTCCTCAAACCTACTAACACAGCACTGCAGGGCTTCTACGACCCCATAAAAGAGAACCTCATCGAGCCGGAACGCACTGGCATTTCGTACTCATTTACGGGTGATGGGCATTACGAGGAGGCTTACTATCGCGCCATTTCGAATCCGGCGAACCCCGCTTGCCCGTCGGGGATTATGCAGTGGCAGCATGGGGGCTGGGTTATGAATGCTAACGGGAGTCTGAGTCTGACGCCTATTGCGATTGACGGGCGGCAGTTGCTCAGTGAGCCGTGTAAGGGCGGGAATAGCGTGTATACGCGGTATAATCAGACGGAGTTGTTTACGGTATGATTGCTTGCTTGCATTCTGCGAACTGACTGGCGGCGAACGAGTACTGACACGCAAGGCACAGCGGTATGAGTACCTCATCGATCCTTACCACAACATCCCTCGCCTGAACCTCTTCCGCTTCGACGGCTCCCCGCTAAACCCAATGTACCTCGTCATGTCGCCGCCCATGATGCTGCCGACCACAACCCTACACCCTCCCAGCGCGACGGCCACAGCCCGCTCGAAGAATGGTAAGCGTGGCTTAGACGTCGAGGTGCCGATCAACTGGAAGAGCAAGTTGGAGGGGAGCGAGGGCGCGCAGGTCGTGAGGTATGTGAATGCTGAGAGGCTCTGGTGGGTTGGGCTGGCTATGACGGGCGTGGGGGGTTTGTTGTACGTGGGGCCTAGGCGGATGGGTGTGACGTTGTGAGGAGGTTGCTGCTCGGTGATACTGAGATGGAAGCGATTGCGCTGTACAAAAGAGTTGTGGATGGGTCAGCGAAGCTGATACTGCGGCGTTTGGGTCGTGAACAGCAATGGCATGCGGCTACAGGGTATGGCGTATATGTATGGACACATGGGACATGGCAAATAACGTGGGTTTTCTGGAATCATTTTCTGCTATCGCAAGTGTCTCTCTCGTCGCCAATCTCTCACGCAGTCACAATCTGTAGCCTCCAGGCTAATCCGCCGGAGCCGTCGAGTCTCCAACCACCACTGCTCTCTTCCGGTACTGCCTCCATTGAGTTCCGCATGCCGCTGATCCTCGCTCCAACACCGGCAAGAGTTTCAAGGCATCCACCCTGTTCTCCACATGCTCTCCCTTCGATGCCTACCAAGGACTCCCATGCGGCCTCCCACCACCGCTCTCCAGCACCTCCTTGCCCTTCTCCACACCCACAGCAGTCTCGCCTCTCCCACCAACCGCTTCAACCTCTCCTCCAATCGGCCGTCCTTTCACCATCGTCCTGCCATGCACGCTCTCCCCGACCGCTCCTGCACTCTTCTTGGCTGCGATGAGGTTCTTGACGAATTTCTCGTCATAGCCAACGCACTCAAGGTACTCCCACCACAGCCGTAGCCCTTTCTCCTCGTCAAGATCGGAGTTATGCCACAACGCCATGAGAGTCTCCTTGCGTATCAGGCGCGAGACTTTGATACGGCTATCCTTTTCCCAATTCCTGAGCTCTTGCATGTAGTCACCTAACGCGCGTTCGACTTTGCGCTCTCTCGTCTGCACCGCAACCGAAGTAAGGGTTGTATCGTCTGCCTCCGAAGGTGGGAGAGGACCGTCATACACCGGCTTAGGCCAGAACCACAACCTCAACTTCTCCGTAACCCAGTCTGGTCTCTTAGGGTCTGCTAGTTGGGATGCCCAGTATTCTCGCACGGGAGAGGGGAGACGGAGAGTCTCAGAATGGGAGAGCATGTCCGAATACCGTGTCTGACTGTAGTGACCCATGTAGATGTATCCGTCTCCACCCTCTGCAGCTACGAAGACGGGTACATTCGCGTAATCCACCGCGTTGTCTAGATACCCGCCGCCGGGAAGGGCATCGTCGTTGAAATACGCTGTCAATTTTGCACCATGCTCTCCGGCTCTAGTAGGGGCAAATGGTTCGTACTCTGCGTCAAGTAGCCAGTACGTACGACCGCTGCCGAGGAGAGAGGTAGGCTGGGAAATTGCGGGCACGACGTTGAAGCCTGGAGAGTATTGGGTTCCGCCGAGGGCTTTGTAGAGGAACTCCCAACTGAAGCTCTCGGTCGAAGGCTCGAAGACTGGGTGGGGAGCGCCCATATTGACGACTGCCTGTGATTGGACAATCGCAGTGCCGGCTGTTGGAGGGGTGAGCTTCTCGATGGTAGGAGTGGCTGTAGACTGCGCAGTCGCGGGCGCAGTGACAGCAGCGTTTGCTGGCTCGACGGTACCCTGAGGAACGACCTCTTTCGTCTCGGGCTTCTTGATCTCGATTGCATGCGAGCGACGAGTAACCGCAGGCGTAGCGACGGGAGCTTGAGGCGAAGCAGCCTTCTTGCCAGCTCTCAAGTGAGGAGCGAGAGGCTTCGTGGCTGCTGTTGGAGCCCCATCTGCTGTAGGCGTGATCATGACTTCGGAGGATGGTGATTCAGTTCCGTCAAACTCTGGAGTGGTGTCGACTGGTGGTTCTGGCATCTGAGTGGTGATCCAGACTGGTGCCTGGGCAACACTCGCTGGTGCCGCTTCAATAGCTTTCATTGCTGGTGTAGCTTCCATGGCTTTGGTGCGCTGCACGAACGCTGCATTGTTCGAAACGCCAGGCAACGCCGCCTCGGCAGTCTGACGCAGTAAGGCAGCCTGTTGCTCCATGATAGCGGCGAACGTCATGTTGGTGGTGGCTATGGTAGTGACTCGCCGCTCGTTCTTGTCAACGCGCTCTTGCAGCTCTCGGTGAGAAGATCGAAGTGCGACGATCTCAGCCTGCAAGGTGCGGAGGTCATTGGCCGTCATGTCGTGCAGCCTGTCAATCTCGCTGGTGTGTTGCCAAGACCTCTCTTCCAGCCGGGTGAGGTCAATATCAGCAGTCGCCTTGTTGGTAATCCTAGTGAGCGGCGTGTTGTTGTTGGTGGATGAGATAAGAGCAGGCTCGATGGCTTGAGAGGGGGTGGAAGGCGCGATGCGAGGTACTGCAGGCGCGGGTGATGAGTTCTGTGCTAGATAATTGTTGATGTTTTGAACAAAGCGCGGTGCTATGCGCATAGCATTGGGCTTTCTTGGGATCTTGGACATTATCTGTGTTGGTGTGGAGTGCTATGTAGGAGTACAGGCAAGAGGTGGGAGATGTTGAGTAGTGGGAGGAGACAATAAGATCTGGAAAATACTAAATAGTCGAGAAGGCAGCAATTGCACGTGCAAGCCTGCGACCGAAGAGAAAAAGCACCTGAATACAAGCAAGTGATGTGAACATAAAGCAGCACAGAGGGAAAAGTGACGACTGAAGGCGCGAAGAATGAGGAAAATGATACAGTGACGAACAAAGTGAACACGCTGACGACAGAACCTCAGGAGATGGGCCTGCGTAGCAACAACACATCCCACCTATCTGCACTCCCGACAACTTTGAAGGCACTTCATGTGCTTCCAAGGTGCCCTCGACTTGCTGCTAGCCCAGCTATTCACGGGAGAAGCCAGATCAGAAGATCTACTCGCGGGCGGTCGAGTCGCCACCCAAGCACTTGCTCTTGAAAGGCTCAAGGAGCATGAGGTAGACCGATGCGCACGGCCGGCAATAGAGACCTCGTCCGCACTGGGCGGGCGACAGTACAGTGCCGCTCCTGGCAGCCCAAGGGTGCGGTATGTGAAGGTTCGAATGCACTTCTGCGTGCGGCTTACCGTCCAATGCTCAGCTCCGGAAGGAAAATCAATTACCGGATCCGCTTGAACATCTTGCGTGATCGCACATCGCCCCAAAGACTGAGTACTCGAAGCATGCATATTTTCGAGAGGACAACTCGTCGATGATGGTCAAAGAATATCGCCCCAAGGAGGGTCCAGACTACCGGCAAGCGCAATCGCTGCACAACCTCCAGGGCTACATGATAACGATGTGCCAATGTTCGAGAGAGTAATCTGCTTGATGCTGTGCTAGCTGTCGAGCGAGCTGGACATGGAGGGTATGTTCAGGGAAGACGTCGGATACGAAATGAGGTTCAGGCTCTCGCAGAATCGTCTCGAAAGGAGATGGAGGCCCGTGCACCGCTCTCCTCCGAGAGCGATCCGATGATGCACGACACCAGATGCACTTTTCTCTCTACACCCTCGCCATCAGCAACACCACCCCTCCCAGCTAACTCTTTACCTTTATTGCGCTTGTATAACAGTGCGCTCTCGCAATTGAATCACCTCACATACACATCATGCTGTCCTCAAGGATAATGCGGAATGTCAGTCTCGCCTCTCAAATCCATCACACGAGCATCTGCTAACATATGCACAGTCTCTTCCGCGCGCCACATCCTCCCTCAGATCCTCCGCATACCGTTCACCCATCGTCTCATCATTTCGAAGAGGATATGCCGAGAACATCAAGAGCGATGAGAAGGTCAAGGGCCCGGTCATCGGTATTGATCTGGGTACCACCAACTCGGCTGTCGCCATCATGGAGGGCGCAAACCCGCGCATCATAGAGAACTCTGAGGGTGAGTGCTCTCGCCAATAAGCATGCAGTGGCAAGGCAGTAAAGCTAACAGTCAGCAGGTGCCCGAACAACACCTTCAGTGGTCGGCTTCACAAAGGAGGGCGAGCGGTTAGTGGGTATCGCCGCAAAGCGTCAAGCAGTCGTCAACCCCGAGAACACCCTCTTCGCCACCAAGCGTCTCATTGGCCGTAAGTTCAAGGATGCCGAGGTCCAGCGCGATATCCAGCAGGTGCCCTACAAGATTGTGCAGCACACCAACGGCGATGCATGGCTCGAGGCGCAGGGTCAGAAGTACTCGCCATCGCAGATCGGTGGATTTGTGCTCGGCAAGATGAAGGAGACCGCTGAGGCTTTCCTCGGCAAGGAGCTGAAGAACGCTGTAGTTACTGTGCCCGCATACTTCAACGACCAACAGAGACAGGCAACGAAGGATGCCGGTGCGATCTCGGGTCTGAATGTGCTCCGAGTCATCAACGAGCCCACGGCTGCTGCGCTTGCATACGGTCTTGAGAAGGACAATCGCGTGGTCGCGGTCTACGATCTTGGTGGTGGTACCTTCGATATCTCCATCCTCGAGATCTCAGATGGTGTGTTCGAAGTCAAGTCGACGAACGGTGACACCCATCTCGGTGGCGAGGACTTCGACATCACGCTTGTCCGCCACCTCGTAGCGCAATTCAAGAAAGAGCAAGGTATCGATCTTTCTGGCGACCGCATGGCCATTCAGCGCATCCGTGAGGCTGCGGAGAAGGCCAAGATTGAGCTTTCATCCTCCCTACAAACTGATATTAACCTGCCTTTCATCACAGCCGACGCCTCCGGACCTAAGCACATCAACACCAAGATGTCGCGAGCACAACTTGAGGGTCTCGTTGAGCCGCTCGTCAGCAAGACTCTCGAGCCGGTGCGCAAGGCGCTCAAGGACGCCAATCTGCAAGCGAAGGACATCCAGGACGTCATCCTCGTCGGAGGCATGACCCGCATGCCCAAGGTCACCGAGCTTGTGAAGGGCATCTTCGGCCGCGACCCCGCCAAGTCCGTCAACCCAGATGAGGCCGTCGCCATTGGTGCCGCGATCCAGGGTGGTGTGCTTGCCGGCTCCGTCACCGACATCCTCCTTCTCGACGTCACCCCGCTCTCTCTCGGTATCGAGACTCTCGGTGGTGTCTTCACCCGTCTCATCAACCGCAACACCACCATCCCAACCAAGAAATCGCAAACCTTCTCCACTGCCGCCGACTTCCAGTCCGCCGTCGAGATCAAGATCTACCAGGGTGAGCGCGAGCTCGTCCGCGACAACAAGCTCCTCGGCAACTTCCAGCTCGTTGGCATCCCACCCGCGCACCGCGGCGTGCCCCAAATCGAAGTAACATTCGACATTGACGCCGACTCCATCGTCCACGTCGGCGCAAAGGACAAATCCACCGGCAAAGACCAAACCATCACCATCGCCTCCGGCTCCGGGCTCAGCGACAGCGAAATCGAGAACATGGTTTCCGACGCGGAGAAATACGCCGAGACGGACAAGGGCCGCAAAGCCGCCATCGAGTCCGCCAACCGCGCCGACAGCGTCGTGAACGATACCGAGAAGGCGCTGAAGGAGCATGAGGATAAGCTTGACAAGACTGAGGCTGAGCAGATCCGGACAAAGATTGCGGAGATGAGGGAGTTTATTGCTAAGAGCCAGGCTGGGGAGGGGAGCGTGACGGCGGAGGAGATGAAGGCTAAGACTGATGATCTTCAGAACGCTAGTCTGACGCTGTTCGACAAGATGCATCGGGCGAGGAGCGAGGCGAACAACGCTAGTGAGGGCCAGCAACAGGGTGGCGAGGAGAAGCCGCCAGGTAGCGAGGGTGGCGAGGGCGAGAAGAAGCCTTGAAGAGTCTAGGACTGCTGTGGCTGGCTTCTTCTGCTTTGTCAAATCCCAGGGCCCTGTGCCACTCGAAGGCGCTGCTCTCTTGTCGCCGGCTACGGGGGCTTCAACTGTACAATACCCTCTCCTTCGACGACTCTCGGCTCTTCTAGCTAGGGACGACTCGATGTCTTAATATACCGACTTTTACATACACACCACCGGCTCGACAACGGCGTTCTTGGCTCATTCCATCATCGAGACGCTTGGGATTGAGCAAAAGCGAGGGCAGTGTAGTGATGGTTCTGGCTTGTCCCGATGACGGATCGGAAGGACGATGGAAGCGAGTGTGTATGCTATGTAGTTTTGTCTCCTCTCTACCACATCGCCATGTCCGCTTCCATGATTCGGTTTCATTCCCTTTCGCTCCTCCTGGACATATGGACTCTCTGCGAGTACTGACGCTCAGTCTATGCTGTTCTCAACTTCGCTGCAATAGTGAATTTGTGTTCAGGGATTGAGGGTAGACAAAAGCGAGTTGTCACGAGAAAGCGACGAAACGACGAAATCTGGACGTTTCTTCGACGAGGGACTGAAGCTCCCCTCATTACTCATTACCTCTCGGTGCTTGGCATTGATTGTCAACGCCAGTGATATCAGAGAACTAGCGGCCTTGTAGGTAGGAGAGGTGTCGCTTGCTATTGACTCAATTGATCGACAGCACCTCAAGGGCTCGACAGCACGATTCTACCTATTTGGAGAGTGTAGCATGAATGCTTGCGGTGCTGAAAGAAGCTGTGGACAGGAATGTTTCGAATCTGCCATGCTGCTCAATCGAGCGGTCTGAGTGGTGAGCTGTTCCTGCATGCCTAGTACTGTCCTGTGGCGTCCACAGAAGACCTCTGTCGAGTGCTTCATTTCGCTCGAGGGGCTCACTCATCTCAATTGCTATTCTCGACCTGCTGAGCGCCTATAAGTATACTCATATCACTCGCTACGACATCGATTCGCCCAAGAGAGCTCACTATCTTCACATTCGATACGACAAATAAATAAGGGAGTCTTCACTCACTCTCATTGACGGGGAAGTCGGCCCGAACATCTTGTGGCTTCAACAGCCCCACGTTCCTGCCCCACTACGTGTGCTACAGCACGGTGACATAAGTGCCTCTTTCCACAACAACTCCATTAATTTCCTCTTCCACTCAACGACCTACTTCCTCATCCGATCAAAGCACACAGGATATACAAAGCCTCCATTTTCTCCACGAGACTACACCAGCAAACAGCACTACATCAACCAAACGTATGTATGCCCACCCCTGTTTGCAGCATTGGGGAGAGAGTTCAACGGTGTACCTTGGTTCATATGAGATGATTTGTACATACTGACCTATAGTGACTACAGTCAACCCACCTACCACAGGAACAATGGCCGGCAAGAAGGGAGTTCACTTCGGAGGTGGAAATATCGGGCGCGGCTTCGTCGCCGAGTTCCTGCACAACAGCGGCTATGAGGTTGTCTTCGTGGACGTGATGGACTCCATCATTGAGTCTCTCCAAAAGACCAAGAGCTACGAGGTGACGGAGATTGGTGACGATGGCGAGAAGAAGTTCACAATCGACAACTACCGTGCGCTCAACAGCAAGCACGAGATGGAGAAGGTGATCCACGAGATCGCTACGGCCGACGTCGTCACCTGCGCTGTTGGGCCAAACATCCTGAAGTTCATTGCGAAGCCCATCGCTGAGGGTATCGAGGCACGTAAGTCCAGCGAGCCGCTCTCAGTCATCGCCTGCGAGAATATGATCGGAGCTACGGATGCTCTCCGCGGCTTCATCGAGGGCCATCTCGGCGAGGAGGTGAAGAAGGACATCAAGACCAAGGCCCGCTTCGCCAACTCGGCAATCGACCGCATCGTTCCTCTTCAGCCCGAGGGTGCCGGCCTCAACGTCCTGATTGAGAAATTCTACGAGTGGTGTGTGGAGGAGAAGCCATTCGATGGCAAGCCGCCACCAATCAAGGGCATTCACTTCGTCCAAGACCTCAAGCCTTACATCGAGCGTAAGCTCTTCACTGTCAACACTGGCCACGCCACTGCCGCCTACTACGGCTACAACCGCGGCAAGAAGTACGTTCACGAGGTACTTCAGGATAAGGAGCTCCACGACATCGTTCAGGATACCCTCAAGGAGACCGCTCACCTCATCTGTACGCAGCACACCCACGTCAGCACGAAGGAGCAGAGCGAATACGTTCAAGCCATCGTCAAGCGTATCTCGAACCCCGCTCTCGAGGATATCGTTACCCGCGTCGGTCGCGCCCCTCTCCGCAAGCTCTCCCGCCGCGAGCGCTTCATCGCTCCCGCCGCTCATCTCGCTGAGATGAACGAGTCGTACAAGGGTCTGCTTGGCGGCATCGAGATGGCGTTCCGCTTCCAGAACGTTGAGGGTGATGAGGAGTCTGCGGAGCTGGCCAAGAAGCTGAAGGAACTTGACGCCGAGGCGGCGGTCAAGGACATTTGTGGATTGGAGGCGGAGCACCCTCTCTTTAAGGATGTGGTGGCTGTTGTGAAGAAAGTGCAGGGTGGATCTTGAACGGGTCGAAGTGCTCTCTGAGGGGCGAAGGTGACTAATGCATGACTGACGAGGCATCTGCGTGCATGAGCACCAGTACAGACTGTGCATACTCGGCTAGCTAGGCGTGAACGGCAGCTGTCAACATCTGATGTTTGCTGCTTCCTTGTGATGATTATGGCGCAGTCGCCACCCTGCCGAATTGCAGCAGCACCGTGCCAATTGCTCAGTAATCCTCCATGGATCTGTAGGACTCAATAATCCTAAGCGACTCGACTCATTCACGCACAGGAGATGTCAGTGATTGTTGTCGCAGGAGACTCGAGCTCGGTCCTGCAACACTTCTTGACGTACCAACCCCACTTCACTTCCAGAGTACACGAGACCACTGCCACCCACCATTCACTACCTATCAGCAGTATCACTATCCTATCCACTTGACCTCCCATAACGCTCACCATCTCGCCTTTCACCTCTCACCGATCACCCCTCTCGTCGCGACACCCCGCTCACGCCTCTCACAGCAGATTCCACCACGAGCTCTCCATTCTGGCGGACTCCGATGCTTCAGACAGCGACTCCCTCCCCGACCTGATCTCCATATCCTCCCAAGGAGAACCTCCCGCCACAACACCAGCGCATGCGCGCGCCCTACCTTTGCGCTTAACGAGAATGGCGATTCTCGAGGAGTCTCTATACCCCGACACCGATCGCCTCGTCTCGACATCGAAGAAGTTCTACCCGATCAGCATACCCGTTTCGCACTGGCAGTTGCGGCATTATATATCGAGCCCGGAGCCGGATCGGCTGTACTATGCTAGTGGGAGGGAGGTCTTTTATCTACAACCCAGCACAAAGAAGAGGAAGCACGTCGCTAGCTTACCCTTCGAAGCGAGGTGCACGGCTAGCGGATATGGATGGATCTGCGTCGGCGGGGAGGATGAAGGCCATTTCGCGGCCATCAAGACCGGGGCGCTAGGATGGGGTGAAGATGGAGAGACAAGCCGGGCGGCAGACGTCAAAGTCGACAGGATCGGAGTGGAGATAGTGAACTCCATTTCCATCCATCGGATACAAGACGAAGACGCGCATCTAGATGATATCGTCGCGGTGCTGACGAATAACGACAAGACTGTACGGGTCTACAGTCTGCCTCTTGGACTGGAGACGTGTTGTTTGGATTTGCCGTTCGCGATGAACCACGCGACGATATCGCCGGATGGGAAGGTGCTGGTCGCGGTGGGGGATGTGAACTCAGCGTACTTCTTCCGGCGGCATTTGAGAGGTGGGAAACCGGTGCCGGGGATACAGAAGCCGCATAATCGACTCAATAGCGGGAGCGTGGAGTGGCGTTTGACGAATATCGTGAATCTGCATGTGACGAATTTGCAGGCTACGATGGGGTATTTTACTACGGCATGGAGCCCGAGTGGACGGCTTGTGGCTGTGGGGAGCGAGAGTGGGTATATCACCGTGCTGGATGTGGAGTTGCTGGCACGAGCGGATCTGGACGACGAGGATGCCATTGTGATTGTACGACCCGGAAGCAGACCTGATATCCCGCCACCGCATCCTGGCGCTGTGAGGAGTATGGTCTTCTCCCCTGACCCGTGGGATTTGCTGATCTGGGCGGAGGATCAGGGGAGGGTCTGCGTGGGGGATTTGAGGACAGGGTTGAGGCAGAAGCAGGTTATTCTTATGCATCCTTCGGAAGAGGGCTTGACGACCGTGAGGTTTGCGGACGCGTTTGGACAGTCTGGTAGTGGGACGCCGACGTCGAGTGAGACGCAGCTGAGGCATTTGGAGCAGATGGAGATGGACTTGTTGAGGCGGTACCGACGAGCGCAGGAAAATCCTACGGCTGTGAATTTCGCTACGGAGTATATTGATGCGAGGAGACGTCAACGGCAGCACCGGCAGGAGCTGGCTAGTCTGCGATCGCAGAATGGAGGGCTGACCGGTTCGAGTGCGCAGGCGGCGGTAGAAGATGATCCGCAGGGCTTGACGCTGAGAGAGCAGGAAGTGCTGAACACCCTGCGGATGACGAGACAGCGGGAAGAGGCACGAGCTAATGGCACATTGCCGCAGACTGTCAATTATACTAGCCCGGATATGTTCTTACCCGCGCGATCAAGCGGTTCACGATCACATACACCGCATCCGGCTGCGAATCCAGCCGCGCAGCCGATCAGCGAGATTCTGAGCAGCATGTCGGACACGAATCTGGAAGGCTCTTCATACACGGATATGTCTCATGGCCTGCCACGACCGACGTCTGTCTTCGCTCCCGGCTCACCAGACATCAACGCCTGGGCCGCCAACTCGTATCGATCTCCAGATACCAGCACATCAGGCAACACAACAGGCTCCACACGTCAAAGCGACGGCTCCCGCATCCCCCGCCGTCGCGCCTCAGTAATCCTCTCTCCACCCGCCACGGGCGCCTCAGATCAGCCTTCCACCACAACTCGCCCCCGGCCGACTGCACCACCACTCACGCCCCCTGCCTCAGACGACCCTCCCGACCAGGAGGAAAACTCAGCAGACCACAACGAGAACCCCTGGCGCACCATCTCCGACGCCATGGCCCTAGCACGAGGTCCGCTTTTCGAATCCGCCTCCCTCGCCCCTCCGATTCCTCCTCACCCCACCACGAACTCCACCCCACCTCCCCCCCAACAACCCTCCCGCGAACAAACCCACACGACCCGCTCCCTCGCCCGCCAACGCGAGCGCTGGCGCACGCTCAGTGGAGGCGACTCTCAAGCCACTTCCCCAGTCGCCACGGGCGCGAATACCACCGCGCTGCCGCGGCCGAGTGTGGCGGAGGGGTACGAGTACGAGAGGGTTCTGAGGCGGATGAGAGGGAGCACGTCTGGGGGAGGGAGGGGGCTGGAAGGTGTGAGGAGTGCAGGGGTTGCAATTAGTGCAGATGGCAGGTGGGTCTGGGTTGGGTGTGAGGAGGGGGTTTTTGAGGTGGAGGTTAATAGACAGAGGAGGTTGGGACGGGAGAGCTGGGAGTGGGCGTAGAGAGGTTGGTGGGATGAGAGATTAGTGGAGTGAGGGGTGGGTGGAGTGAAGGGGGAGTGGGGTGCATTGTATGAAGTTATGAGGAAGCAGTGTTGGGTATGATCTTTGGTGCATGACGGGTGCGAAAAGTCTTGGACATTGTAAGCGGGTCCTAGGCTCTGTATCATTACACTTGTCCCATCAATCCTTTCGCTGCCTTGATCGTTTCCATCGCATCGTCTATATGAGGGTAAATCGCACAGGTGCGTTTGCTTCTCTCAAGGTCGGTGAATGCTCCTATGGTGCTACCAACGTAGCTACAACAGCATTGTTGCGATACAGTGCGAATAAGAGAGTCTCTAGTCTCGTTAACTAGTTAAACCAGCCTAGACGCCTCTCCTCTGTGTGATAGTCCAGCGTGTCACTTCTGCAGCTAGCCCAGTAGAACCATAACCGTTCTCCCAGACATCCAGAGGTAGTCGGATCCAAATGTGGGCCGAGTCAGAGCAATTTTAACCTATTGCTGGCTCTCCCTGCGTTGGTCGCCCTCGGACTTGCAATGGTGAACTGTGTCACTACTGCAGCTAGCTTGATGGAACCGTTGCCTGCGTTTTACAAACCCAGAAAATTGGAGGAAAATGTGAGCCGCGTAGGAGCAGTGTAGACTAAAGTCCATTCGTGGTCCAAAATCCATTCGTGGTCCAAAATCCCCAGGACATTAAAGCTTTCCCGCACAGTCGCACGGTGATCTGGAGATGGCTCTCATCGGACGCTCAAGGGGAAGCACTCCAAACGCTCGACTAGGGTGTCGCGCGCTTCCCTCGATGGACCCGGGGAGGCCACGCACTGCAGCCTTTGTTGCGGCCAACCCGACGCGGGCGACGCAAGATACCGCTCGCCATCACTGACTTCGCCGACACTCCCACCCAACCCAACCACAACGCATTAGAGTAAGCTCATCCTGCAGAACCGTAGCATTACCCGACAGCACGCTACACGGCATGCACTGCCCAGATGCCACGACAGCGCACGTCCCATCGTACCCCGAACACATTTGCTGGAGTGTAGGCGGTCTAGGTACAGCGACGGCTACGACGAGGGATATGCCGGTGACGAGGACGAGCATTGCCAGCCAGACTGCCCAGGAGGCCCATGTGCGGAGGGCGCAGAGATCGGCTAGGCCGTGCTCCCATTCTGCACGGGAGAGCTTCCATCTGAAGCAGAGGAGAGCGAGGAGGATGCTGAAGGTGAGGAATGCGGCGAGAGAGAGCCAGATTGTTTCTTGGTGGGAGATGCTGATTTCGGACATCTTGTTCGGTGGGGTGGTGGGGAGGTGTTGGTGTATTGAACCTCACAGGGTTCTTTTGTATCTTGACGAGGTAGTTGTGGGCAGAGGTGTTACCGAAATCTTCCAGTCGTCGGACGAGTGTGAGAGGCGGATGGACGATATGGTCGGAGTGTGCAAGATTGGAAAGGAAAGGGGAGACGTGCGCTGTCTACTTATCTATCATGGAGAAGATGGAAAGGGATGCCGCGAGGTCAGCACGTGGTGAAGTGTATATTTGATGGTACTGATCGCGATCGCTCGAGATGGTCAGCATGTCTTCTAGGAATGTATGCAGACGTCAGCGGATCCCATGTTGATATTTGAACTTTGCTCTTCGTACCTAGCGCGAGACGCCGGCCCAATCACAACAACATGAGATGAGATGTCTCCGTCCCAAGACTTTCCACCTAGCATTCCTGAGTTCTTGAGTGGCAGCCACGTGGTATGATCTGAGCCGGGCTGTGCTTTACTGCGTCCACGAGAGCAGAGCAGAGCGTGGTGCTCCCTAGTGGGTACCATCAAAGCCCTCCCAGACATCCTTCGCGTACGCCTCGGTCAACTCCTTGTCCTCGCCGTACCTACATGAAATCTAGATTAGCCCTAGCACTAGGTGTCGTCACGGGACCTCGACGGGATGCACTCACACTTCCTGCCACTTGCCGAAGCCTCCCTCCAGCACCACGACCTTCTGCTCCTTACCCTTAACATCCTTCCCAATCAACCTCTCCCTCTCTCTCACGTAGTTGATCGCAGCCTTCGGCCCACGTTGCTGGCTCAGCATGCAATGGAACACCACAGTCCCCTTGTCTTCCAACGTTCGGACGAGCTCTGGTAGAGCGACATCATGGGTGCCTGAAGCAACGTGATGAGAAGATCTGATGTGACCACCAACGTGATCGTCGTCGCGGACGTCCACGACAGCTATGCTCGCGTCGCGAGAGCGAACAAGTGGTGCCAGGTCCGCAGTTGAGATGCGAGGAAGCGTAGACGCGGTAAGATAAGTGGCGGAAGACATGGTGCTGAGGTACTGTCAGGGGAGATTTGAATCTATCGCGGCGGTACAGCGAGATGTTTGATACGTTGAGATGTGTGTTGATAGTATTTACGGAGATGGTTTAAACGGTACCCTAGTGGTCTGGTGTTGATGAGTCGACACTCGATGAGTCGACACGCGGCTGGATGCGGATGGATGGACACTTTCTGATTCTTGAATGTTCCGTGATCTTCAACGAACGAGAGGTCTGGTATGTGGAGGAAGGTGCGGACATAGACATTCACTTACAGTGTCGACTTCTGAAGTTGACGGGGAGTGGGTCCGAGCGTTGTCAGTCTCTGTACATGTAAGTTAGTATCATGAGAATGCATAACCGCACGGTGTTAGTTGTGCCTGTAGCGTTCGCTTTGACGACTCTGTGTGGCCTATTGCTGGCTTGGTCGTCAGCAGTCGAAGGTCTCGCTGCCAACATGGCCGAGCAAGTGGTGCTCAACGGCAAGCTCTATCTTCAAGCGCCTTCACAATCGTGGTGAGATGCGACGAAATTGAGAGAACGTCTTGGGTTCCCTGCAGCTCAAAGCAATACTAGATACACACGCCTAGCTCTGTTGTTACAGCCGATCTTGAAATACACAGCAGCAGTGCGATGCAGTATGCTATGAGGCGCATAAATATGTAGGTCCTATTAGTCTTGGCAGCCCAAAGGAGCAAGTGCGTCTCGCTTCCCTTGCTCCCCGGCGGCCGGTCGATGCCCAAGCTTATCATCAACATTGCGTTTCGCCTTTATCGACATTTTGCCATAGATTCATCGAGTAGTCGACAAAGAATGTCAAGCATCATCACTCAGGCACCAAGTCCGCCAAGCATCGGCTCCATAACTACGCGATGCAATCCCGCGCGACCACGGAGCCTAGTCCATGCTACACCCACGACTCAGCAAATCACAGCTACTCTACCTGCTGCACACTCCACATCATCGACAATCACTACCTGCCCGATCAGACCGCGTCTCGTAGATCAAACATCATCGACTCGGCCTTAGCATTGCGCTTGCGGTGGGAATGGCAGGTGCTAGCTGTAATCCCTTCGTGTCTTGAAGCGCGCAAGGGACTGCATGCTTCGCGTCATGATTTCGGACGTGCTTCGCAAGCTTTTGCTGGATTGCTTGAGCGACGCATGGGTTCCTTGGGAGTTGATATACGTAGGTCAAGCGCCCATGCGATCATTGCCCTCCCGTCATCGCGTTTTGCTTGTATGAGAAGCCCCCATCTTCCCTACCTCCACTCTACAGACAAGACGCCAAGATGCTGTTCGGCAAAGAGATCGTAGCTGCCCTAGGCTTCTCCTCTCTGGTCACGGCACTAAGTGGCGAAGACGTGTTCAAGCGAGCGCAGCGACCTAAGCCTGTGATTGAGAAGCGCGTCGCCAACCAGCCATTCAAGAGCGAGAAGCTGCAGAAGCGAGCATTCAATTTCCTGAACGCCAATACTGAGAAGTTCGCCGTCAACGGCACCGCTGTTCCAGACGTGCCGTTCGATGTGGGCGAGTCGTACGCTGGACTCCTACCTATCTCTGGGGCAGCCAACGAGACGCGTGAGCTGTTCTTCTGGTTCTTCCCGACCACCAACCCTGTCTGCCGCGAGGAGATTACCATCTGGTGAGAGAATGGAGGAGAAATCCCACGTCTATTAGCCCTGACTGACTTTGCTGTACAGGTTCAATGGAGGTCCAGGTTGCAGTTCGCTGAGTGGTCTACTGACCGAGAATGGCCCTTTCACCTGGGAGGGTGCGTCGACCCTTTCGTCAACACTGCTATTGACAGAGCTGACGTATGCATGTAGCTGGCACACTTGCACCAGTCCAGAACCCATACACTTGGGTGAATATTCACAATGACGATGTTGCATGGAACAAATGTTGTTTTCTAACAGATTACTTAGGTCAACCTCACCAACATGATGTGGGTTGAACAACCAATCGGCGTCGGCTATACCCAGGGCGTGCCGAATATCACTAACGAAGTGGAGCTCGGTCAAGAGTTCGTGGGCTTCTACAAGCAATTCGTCGAGGCCTTCGGTGTTCAAGGGTATGTCAATTCGCTCACTTCACTCACTTCATCTGCTTCATTTCAAGTCTCCTCACTGACACTCATCAGCTGGGACTTATACCTGACCGGCGAATCCTATGCGGGCTACTACGTCCCATACATAGCAGATTCTTTAATCACTACTGCTGACCCTGACATGCCACTGAAAGGTATTGCCATCAATGACCCCATCATCGGCGACGGCACCAATCAACAAGACGTTGTCATTGGCCCTTACCTTGCTTATTGGCAGAACGTTCTCTACTTGAACGAGTCCTTCATCGATCGCTACAATAAGAGGGATCTACAATGTGGCTACCCGCAGTATCTGGAAAAGTATTTGACGTTCCCACCGCCTCAGGAAGCCTTCCCAGTATTGCCAGAGCCCAGTCGCGCGAACAACTACTCTTGCGATCAATTCGACAACGCGTACGGTGCTATCCTGGAAGTCAATCCCTGCTTCAATATCTATCATATCACCGAGACATGCCCGCATCCGTACTCAGTGTTAGGTAAAGTCAACTCTGGCGACTACGTTCCCATCGGAGCGCAGATCTACTTCAATCGAACTGATGTCAAGGCTGCGATCCATGCTCCTTTGACATCGAACTGGCTACAGTGCAAGAATGGTGTGTTCCGTAACACCACCTCGAACCGCACCGTCAACGATCAGAGTCTCGGCCCCGCTCAGAACGGCGTTCTCCAACGTGTGATCGAGTACACGAACAACACCATCATCGGGTCGGGTAACCTCGACATGCTGCTCAACACTAACGGCACCCTACTGGCAATCCAGAACATGACCTGGAACGGGCTACAAGGTCTGCAGGCGTACCCCTCCATCCCTTTCTATACCCCCGATCACGCGGAGTACAACGGTGGCGCCCTCGCGGGGTCCGGGTATCTGGGTTCATGGGGTGTAGAGCGAGGTTTGACATTCTACCAAGTGCAGCTCGCTGGTCACGAATTGCCGGGCTATGCCCCTGGTGCGGCTTACAGGGCTATCGAGCTGCTGCTTGGAAGGATCAAGTCGCTGAGCCAGACCGGAAGCTTTACTACACAGAGTGGGAACTTCAGCGGGACGACGCCTTTGTACAGAAGAGAGAATGGGTTCGGAGGAGTGATGCCGAGTATCTGACGTGCGGCGAGCCAGGCGGTGTTGTTTGGCTGAGATGCACTAGATGGCGTAGTTGACAACCTGTAGACTTCGGGCATACGTTGAGCTGAGAGAACGCAGAATTTCTACGCCATCTGCATCAAAGATCACGACATGTGAGATGTTTCTACGCGTGACCGCACCATATCCATATTGCCGAGTGAGGTGAAGAGATCATGAGTTCATAGCAATTGCCATTGGGTCGGAGTCCAGATCGCCTGCAGAATCTTGCCTTCGGCCCACCATGCTTGGCAAAGAGGGTTCACCAAGAGCACGCCAGACTTTAGTGCCATTGGCTCAGTCAGCATGTCAAAGCCACCCAGTCTTGATACATATCTATCTCCTCCCCGCGTCCACCACTATCGACAACCCCATGAATGCACCTCCGCCGTCTAATCTCAAGTGTTATAGACGCCCCTATCCCTCCGTCAGCCGCCTTGTCCCCCGCCTACGCTCCGCCAAGGCCGGCGCGGCCGCTGAGGCTCCTCGCGTGTCTTGTCATCTCTTGCCGACCAACAAGATGCACAAGAACATGCCGCGGGCTTGCAGCGCTGAGACTCTTGGCCTTCACGCTATCATGGATCTCTATCTTATCGTTGCGGCGATCCTACGTAGCTGCAATGCTACTCCACTCCTCCAATGGACTGGGTTGTCACTGTGGGTAGGGCTTAAAGGTAGGGATTCAGTCGCGTGCGCCACTCTGTCGTCTCATTTCTTGGTCTGATCCATTGCGCTCGTTCCTGTGTCGCTATCCCTTTCTTCCAATCTTGGAGAAGTCCCCAGCTCTCCGCGGCTACCACGCATCAAGCGTCATGGCAGGCGAGAAGGACTTCGAAGTTGGCGCGGCCAGCTACCAGTCTACTGGCTACCGCCGAGGTAGCGTGAAAGACATCGAAGAGAAGCAGCGGATGGGCAAAGGCGCAGATCTTGATCTGCCTATGTACGACGATGTTGAGCGAGACCATGCGGAAGTTGCCAACATCAGCGGGATTCGCGATCAGACACATAGGAAGCTCCGACCAAGACACATTCAGCTCATCGGGTAGGCCACTGAGACGAGTCGAGCTGAAGACAACTACTGACAAGACCAGTATCGGAGGCACAATCGGTACAGCGCTCTACGTTCAAATCGGCAGAGGTCTACTTAATGGCGGACCCGGCAGTCTCTTCATCGCCTTCAGCTTCTGGTGCACGATCATTCTCTGCGTGACACTGTGTATGGCAGAGATGGTGACTTACCTCCCGATCTCATCGCCCTTCATCCGCTTCGCTGGTCGCTACGTTGACGAAGCGTTCGGATTCGCAGCTGGCTGGAACTTCTTCGTTTTTGAAGCAATCTTGGTACCATTCGAGATCACTGCATGTAATGTCATCATACACTATTGGTCGGACATCGTGCCCGCGGGCGGCATCATTGCGATCACGATTATCCTATACGCTGTGCTAAATTTGCTGGCTGTCAAGTGGTACGGCGAGAGCGAATTTTGGGCTGCGCTGGGCAAGGTGTTGCTCATCATTGGCCTGATCATCTACACGTTCATCACCATGCTGGGTGGTAATCCGCTCAAGGACCGCTATGGGTTCCGCTACTGGAACGATCCTGGTGCGTTCGCTGAGCTGTACTACGAAGGGACCCTTGGTCGATTCTGCGGCTTCCTGAACTGCCTGATCCAAGCGTCTTTCACGATCGCTGGACCCGACTACGTCTCCATGGCTGCTGGAGAGGCCGAAAACCCCAGGGTTGTTATGCCAAAGGCCTTCAACGCTGTATTTTACCGCCTGACGACGTTCTTTGTGCTCGGCAGTCTGTGTGTCGGGATTGTAGTCCCTCACAACGATCCTGAGCTCACTGCGGCGTTCAAGAATGGCGAGCCAGGTGCTGCAGCGTCGCCATATGTCGTCTCGATGAACAGGCTACGTGTGCAGGTCTTGCCCGACATCGTCAACGCACTGGTTCTTGCGTCCGCTTTCTCTGCGGGCAACAGCTATGTATACTGTGCGTCGCGATCGCTCTTCGGTCTTGCTCTCGAGGGCAAGGCTCCGAAGATCCTGACGAAGTGAGTCCTCCACTACTGAAGCCTCACCGCGAGCGTTTCACACTGACCATACCATAGGACTAATCGCCAGGGTGTGCCGTACTACTGCGTCGGCGTCGTCCTCGCCATTGCTCTCTTAGCCTTCCTCCAAGTCAGCAGCGGCAGCGCCACAGTCCTGAACTGGTTCGTCTCGCTCGTGACAGCCTCGCAACTCATCAACTTCGCCGTCATGTGCCTGACCTTCCTCTTCTGGCGGCGAGCACTCATGGCGCAAGGCATCTCACGCGATACACTGCCATACAAGGCTATTCTCCAGCCAGGTGCGGCATACGTGGGGCTAGCCTTCTGCTCGGTCATGGCGTTTGTGGGAGGCTACCCGGTCTTCCTGCCAGGCAATTGGGATGTGCCCACGTTCATCTTCAGCTACTTCATGATTGCGCTCACGCCGATACTGTTCGTGGCGTGGAAGATTCTCAAGAAGACTAAGATCAGGAAGCCGCATGAGGTGGATCTTAGGGGAGAGGTTGCGTCGATTGATGAGTACACGAGGCTGTTTGTGCCGAAGCCGCCAAGGTAAGTGCTCACCTATGGATGCTGCATGAGTGCTGGCACATGCTGACCTTAGGATCACAGGAATGCTTTCGACAAATGGTTCAACAAGATCTTCGGAGGCTGAACAGACCGATGGATTTGCTGGGGTCCGGTGGTCTTGAGCGAGGAGGTTCAAGCCATGCTGGCCCCGAGCATTATGAAGACGATACCCGACGGATTGCACACTCTACAGCGCTTCAATAACACTGCGTCTCGTCAGAGCTGTCGCAACGTTTCCTTCCACTTTGCCCTCAGATTATTTACCAATGCAGCTAGCGAAAGTGATCATGGACTTATCAAAGTCTTGAGAGTCTGTAGCTGTAGCTCGTTTCCTACTCTGACACTCGGCTAGAGTCAGCATAAAGTTCCTTCTCGCCCTGTCTCGTGGTATCTGAGATCGATCTTAATCGATCGTGGATCTACCAAATATCGCCCATGACATCATCAGCTACAGTCGCGCCTGCAGTCGCGTCTCAAGTGAAAGTGAGTCTAACTTTCGGACTTTGAGATCAATCTCCCCTCGGATGCCTTTTCTGGAGATTATCTGGTCTGCTAAACTGGCAAGATGCCGCCCTGGGTGTCGCGAAAGCGCTCGCGCAGCGCTTCGCCTGCCCCAGCGCCACCGGCGAAGAAGCAGAAGCCCACAAATGGAAAGGTGAGAGTAAAGGCAGAGAAGCCCACGCTCTTCGACGATGCTGCTGCGCTCGGGAAGCCCAGATCAGCAGAGAAGAGCAAGAAATTCCTCAAGTCGTTGGCCAAAGAGGACACTGTCGACTCGGACTCTAGCGATGCGGAGAGCAATGACTTCGAGGATGTGCCAGCAGCCAAAGCGCATAAGCGGAACGCCGACAGCGACGACGATGTAGACGATGCTGACGAGGACGAAGATGAGGGTATGGACTGGGAGAACGCTGTACAGGAGACTGGAGCCTCGAGCATCATTGAGGAATCCGAGATTGGCGATATCTCCGTCTCAATGAACGACGATGGCTCCTACGTTCAGCCTGAGGTCAACTTGGCAACTGGTAAAGAAGGACCATCGAAGCGAGAACGGCAGGTCCGGATCCAGACGCACTGTCTGCACGTTCAGGCACTGATGTGGCACAACACTCTGCGGAACTCATGGCTGAACGACAAGGTGCTGCAGAAGCAGCTCGTGGACGATCTGCCACATGGCGTCAAGAAGGAATTCACTCGGTGGAGAGAAGCAATGGGCATGCTTAGCAAGGAAGAGCTGGAGGCGAAGAAGAGGGCTGCGGTAGCGAAGCACAAAGCTGCTGCGAAGAAGGGTCGCAAGAGCAAGGACGGAATTGCTGGCCGAGACTGGAGCTACAGTGCGGATCATCTCGAACAGGGCAGGGTGGATCTTAGCCACGGGGATCCTCTGCTGCGGCTGCTGAAGGTGCTTACCGCGTACTGGAGGAAGCGCTTCTCCATCACGGCGCCAGGGAGCAGGAAACAAGGCTACAAGCCGTTGAGACGACTGCGAGATGAGATAAAGGCTTGGGAGAAGAAACGCGACGAGGCCGATGACTTCGGCGAGCGCATTGCGTCTTTGGCTGAGTTCAGGAAACTCGCGAGCGAATACGAAGGATCACGAGATGTCGGAAGTCAGCTCTTTGTTGTCTTGCTGAGAGGTCTCGGCTTGGAGGCACGAATGGTGGCAAACTTGCAGCCGGCAGGTATCGGATGGAGCAAAGCGGAAGAGGCAGCACCCAAGCGGGCGAAGGGAAAGAGTCCTCAGAAGGCCGAGCCTGCAGATGACACCGAATCAGATGTGAAGCCGAAGAAGAAGCTTGCACCGCCAAAGCTTAAGAGCGCGCTGACACCGGCGCAAGCAAAGAAAGGTGTGAGTAAGGACAAGCCGAAGAGGAAGTCTGCCCGAGGCGACAAGTCGAAACCTATCAGCCTCGACGACTCTGACAGTCCGCTTTCGAGTGCGCCAGAAGCAGAGGACGAAGCAGAGAGCAGCGAGAGCGATATATCGATCATCGATGTGACGCCGATGCCCAAGAAGAAGCCGGGCAGGAAGTACGATCGCGACATGAGCTTCCCGAACTACTGGGCTGAAGTCATGTCGCCGGTATCTAACAAATACATCCCGGTCGATCCTGTGATATTGTCGACCATAGCATCGACGGACGACCTGCTCCAGTCATTCGAGCCACGCGGCAAGAAAGCAGAGCTCTCGAAGCAAGTTATGTGCTATACTATCGGCTACTCAGCAGACGGCTCAGCCAAAGACGTCACTGTCCGATATTTGAAGCGCCATCAGCTTCCAGGCAAGACCAAAGGTGTCCGTATGCCCGCGGAGAAGATTCCTGTCCACAACCGCAAAGGTAAGGTTATCCGGTATGAAGAATACGACTGGTTTCGGACTCTGATCAGTCTCTATGATCGGCCCGAGAAGAAGCGCACAGGCGCAGATGATCTTGAAGATCAGACCGACCTCAAGCCTTTCAAGGCCAACAAGGAGGCCAAGGAAGTCGAGAAGGAGAGTCTGCAGTGGTACAAGCAGTCTGCTGAGTTCGTGCTTGAGCAACACCTCCGCCGCGAGGAAGCCTTGGTCCCAGGTGCCGAGTCAGTCCGATCATTCACAGCGGGCAAAGGCGACAAAGCGAAGGAATTTCCTGTCTTTCGCCGCGAAGATGTGGTGGCGTGCAAGACCGTTGAGTCCTGGCACAAGGAAGGTCGCGCGATCAAGCATGGCGAGCATCCTTTCAAGCATGTACCAATGCGTGCTGTTACTTTGATCAGGAAGCGGGAGATGGAAGACGCGTTGCGTGAGACTGGCGAGAAGTTGACGCAGGGTTTGTACTCTGTCGATCAGACCGACTGGATCATACCGCCGCCGATCGAGAACGGAGTGATCCCCAAGAACGCCTTTGGCAATATGGACGTCTACGTCCGTACTATGGTGCCGAAAGGCGCTGTGCATCTACCTCTCAAGGGCAGCGCGAAGCTTTGCAGACGACTCCAGATCGATCATGCCGAAGCGTGCACTGGCTTCGAGTTCGGTAAGCAACGTGCCGTGCCTGTGCTGACTGGCGTCGTCGTGGCCAAAGCGCATGAGGGCATTGTGAGAGATGCGTGGCGGACTGAGCAAGCTGAAGTCAAGCGTAAGGAGGACACGAAGCGGACCGCCGTGGCGCTGCACTGGTGGCGGAAGATGGTCATGGGACTGAGGATCGTGGAGCGGATGAAAATTGATTATGCCAATGAGGGCGGGCCTGCTGGGAAGGAGGTCAATCCGTTCATCAATCGGTCGATCCGCGCTGCGAAGGTCAAGGACGAGCAAGAAGACGAAACGCAGGCTGCTGCGGAAGATGAGGACATGGCTGGTGGCTTCTTCCGACCTGGACTACATGTTGAAGAGGTCCCTCAGCGCGCCCCGAAACGACACATCCACGAGGGAGAGCCCGAATTGGACAGCGGAGATGGAGGCGGCTTCATTGCGGACGACCACGACGACACTGACGTGGGCCGTGGCTTCTTGGCCGAGGAGGACGCAGGGCTCAGTGTCAAACCCAAAGCACCGAGCTACGCGCCTGTTACGCCCGTCTCGCTCCAGTCTTTGCACAAGACCACCGACGGCGTCTCTGACGAATCTGAGGACTTTGGGGAAGATGAGGAAGCAGCACTTCCAGCAAAAGTGTATGCCAAACCCGCCAAGCCTACCAAAGTCATCCGAAAAGCACCTCAGAAGTCTATCACCAAATCGAAACCCAAAACCAGGACCAAGAAGTCAATCGCTCTTCCTCAGAGCGACGAAGATCCAGCTTCACTCTCAGATCTGTCCGATCTCTCCAGCGCGGTCACAGCCACATCACTGAAGCCTGCTTCTTCGCCTAAGGTGGTCATCACGCCGCTCAAAGATAGGACCAAGACACCAATGGTAAGGATCAAGTCAACGCCGTTGAAGAGTCCTTACTTCAGCAGTCAGGGCGAGGTGGACGAGAATGACTCAGAACAAGAGCATGAGGAGGATGGAGACACGGAAGAAGAAGTTGTGAAGCCGAGAGCTACTACAGCGAGGACGAGAGGCAGAGGTTAAGGCGTTAGGCTTGCTTACTACAAAGCGTCTGCCTGTCGAGCGGCGAGCTAGAAGTCGCTCACTGTTGGGAGGATCTCAGCTCTGTGTATAGTACACAAGACCCTGCCGACGGCCTAAGTCGTGCCTAAGTCGTGCCTTGCTACAACAATACTCTGTCGAGGGTCAGCAGGCGTCCCTCTTCAATCAAGCAGATTCATCTTTACCATTGTTTAGCTGTGGCCACGGGTGCTTTGCTCGGGGTCTCACCCATATGGCCAACACCTCCTCGCAGATGCCACTAGTGACGTGTCTTTGGCCCAGGTCTCCCAGACGCAACGCTGCCTCAACAATCATACCAGCCGCATGATTGTAATTCTCCAGACTCAGCCTCAGTCCTCCGTCCCATACTTCTCATAATATCCCTCCATCAGCTTTACCTCCTCCTCCCTCCCCAGCCCCCTCATCCCCTCAATAATATCCCCAAGCGTCAGCACAGCCAGCACAGGAACGCCCGTCTGTTTCCTCACAGCTCCAATAGCACTCCCCCTCGCCGTCCCATCATCCCCCTTCCCCTCCTTCTCACTCGCACTAGGCATCTTTTCCTGCCGGTTCACAGCAATAATGATACCTACCAGCGTCCCGCCTTGCGCGGCGATGATGCTGAGAGCTTCTTGGATCGCGGTGCCGGCTGTCATCACGTCGTCTATGACTACGACGCGTTTGCCTTTGAGCGACTTCCCGACCATGAGCCCGCCTTCGCCGTGGTCTTTGACCTCCTTCCGATTAAACGCATATCCCACCTCCCCCCACCTCCCCTCATCAATGCCCGCCAACTTCTCTACTGTAGTTGCTGCAAGGGGAATACCCTTGTAAGCCGGCCCAAACAGCACATCAAATCCCCATCCTTTCCCTCCATCGTCCTCGGAGTGTTCCTTCGCATAGGTATCGAGTGCTTGCGCGTAAGCGGAGCTTATGGCGCGTATTAAGCGGGCGCGGGAGAAGAGCCCACAGTTGAAGAAGTATGGGGATTGGCGGCCGGATTTGAGCGTGAAGGTGCCGAAGGTTAGGATGTTGGAGGAGAGGCAGAGGGATATGAGGTCAGACTTCCACGAGGGCAGGGAAGCGGAGGCCATGGCTGAAGGAGGATATGCAGCTCGACGGAGGGTTTGGGGGGCTAGATTGGGAGTAGGACAAACTGGTAGCTTTATATGCAGTGAAAGAGGTGGACAGGGTGATGTGGTATTTATTTCGAGGATGATATAATATCCAGGGTCTCTCATCGAAACAGCAGCGCTCTCCCATACTGTCACAGCCACGCCTACAACACCTCAAGAAACGAGAGATCATCCACGGAGAAGAGTATACACCACCCAACTCTACACCATCTCCCCAACCATCAACCCTCTCTCCCCGCTCCTCAACCCAAACGACCCCGCCCACACCCTCCGCACGCCCAAAACCAACGCCTTCGCAAGCACCCGCGCAAACAAATCATTCCAACCCAGCATATACATCAAAACAACATAATTCTCCTGCTTACGCTGCGCAGGCCACCAAACCAACACGAACAGCACCGCCACACCCCAAGCCACACGCAGCACGTCGATCCACCAGATCGCAGTACCGAGGACGCGGTGACAGTAATCGAGGCGCAACTCGGTATAAGGCAGCGCCTAATTGCTGTACGCCTTGTCGATCTCGGACTTGTACTTCTCCAGCAGTCCCTTCCTGTTCAGCTTCTGCGCTGATGTCACTAGGCCCTACATATCGCAGTCAGTATTTTGCATTCGTACTCCGTGCTCCTAGTGGGCGACCTACATTCTGTGGCGTCCACTCCTCAGCCGTCAGCACAACTCCCTCAATCAATTCGATCCCGCTAAGTCCGCCCTTCCGCCCAACACCCTGCATCTCCTTGATCACAATCTCGTTCAACTTCTCATTATGCGCCAGCTCCTCGTTGCTATTCCCAGCAATACCATTGCTCTTAGCCAATTCCTTGAGCGCATTCTCATTCGGGAACACAATAGCAATCGGCTTATTCTTATCCGACGCAGCGTACACGCAGATATTGCCCACCACAGGACAAGAGCGGTACGTAGACTCCAGCTTCTCCAGCGCGATATACTCTCCATTCAGCGTCTTTACCAAGTTCTTCTTGCGGTCGATAATGCGCAGATTGCCCATGGAATCGAACTCGCCAATATCGCCAGTCTTGAAGTATCCGTCGTCAGTGAAAGCCTCTGCCGTCTCTTCCGGGAGGTCGAGGTAGCCCTTTGCGACACAGTCGCCGCGGATCCAGATCTCGCCTTGAGGCGGCTTGTTGGTGCTGTAGTAGCCTGCGTCGGGGAAATCGACGAGCTTGGCTTCCACAGCGCCAGTCAGCTCGCCAAGCGCGGTGTCAGTCCAAGACAGGGGATCCATGACGGCACCCATGGCCGCGGTTTCGGTCAGGCCATACCCACCGATCATAGGCGCGATGCACATGGAGATGAAGCGCTGGGTGTCCTTCGCGATGGGCCCGCCGCCGTTCAAGCAAATGCGCAGCTTGCCGCCTGTGGCTTCCTGGATCTTCTTAAAGACGACCGTGTCGACAATGTTTGTGCCCATGCTAGCGAGAGGGAGGTAGCTCGCATTATCCATCATGAAGGATTTGGCGCTCAGGGCGCCCCAGAACATGTTCTTGACGATTGGATTCATCTTGCTGACCTTGGCCATGATGCCCTTCTTCACTGTCTCCCAGACTGCGGGCACACCGACGAGGATGGTGGGTTTGAACTCGGCGATGTCGCCGCGGCAGTTGCGCATGCTAGCGTCGGAGATGGTCTTGGGGTTGCCGTAGCCCATGGTTCCGCCCCACCATAGGCAGGCGGTCTCGAAGACGAACTCCAGGATGTGGGCTAGAGGAAGGTAGGTGAGCAAGCCGTCACCAGGGCCAAGATAGGGACCGACGACCACATCGACACCAGCGATGGCGGCAACGACGTTCTTGTGCGTGAGGAGGACGCCCTTGGGCGTGCCAGTTGAGCCAGAGGTGTACATGATGCAGCAGAGGTCGTCCGGCTTAGGCGCCACCGGCTCAGATGGATTGGTCTTGCCAGACTCGATAAAGTCAGTGAAGCTCTGCACAGTCAAGTGCGGGTGTGCCTCCTTCAACTTCTCAATGTCAGTCTTCACCTTCGCGCGGTCAATGTTCGCAGTCGGCGTATCGTCGTCATTGTAAACGACATGCTGGATTGCCTTTGCCTCGTTGAGTGGCTTGATCAGCTTGACGATCAAATGCGGGTCCAAGAAGATCGCCTTTGCCTTCGTCTGCATCAGACTGTGCTTCAGTCCCTCCTCTCCAAGCGTATCATAAGCAGTCACAATCGGCATACTCTGGCTCATAGCACCATGCGCCATGCCCAGCCAGTACGGATGTGTTGCAGCAAACAAATGCACCCTGTCCTCTGCCTTCATACCCAGATGTCTCAAAGCATAGCCAGCGTTCAGAGCAAGCTGCTCGTACTCCACGAATGACATGTACGTGTAAGGACTCAGCTCGTAGTACATCCACTTCTTATCCACCTCGGTCTCCTTGCCATCCACAATCTTCTTGATCTTCTTCGTCTCCTCGTGCATTTGAATGAGCTTTCTCTTACCGACTGCCTTCGCATTGCCATACTTGGCCGTCGACTTCCGCAGGATCTCGTAGATAGTCGTGACATCTGGGCCGAGTGTGGACTTGAGCTTGTCGACGGTGCGCACGTTGCGACGGGGGATGGTCTCGCCTTCCTTCTTCGTGTGGCCGGGGACTTCGACTGTGAAAGGAGGCTTCTTGTAGATCTTTGGCTGGGGGACCATCGTCTTCAGGTCTTTGCGGTCCATTATGTTGGCCATGGTGGGCGTTGTTGGGGAGAGGTTTGCTGCGTGTGATGGGTGGGGTAATGAGTCCAACGACATGCGCTGAGGGTCAGGGGCGTTAAGTCGTCAGTCGTGGAGAGTGAAGGGGAGGATACTATGTGGTTGTTGTGATGTGCAGGACAAGTGGAGATGCAGGTCTGTTACTGCTCACTCTTGTTGCAGTTACTGGAGGCCTGCTGCGGCTGCCGTGTGATGACATGGGCGGGAGCTTGGACCCTGCTCACCGCACACCCACAACCACCACGATGCTAGTCACGAACCCACACGCCCGGCCGCGGCTGGAACTACCGGACGTACCATCAAGTACCAAGTACCAACAGCCGAGATGTCTTATATATCTGCATGCCTGAGAGATGTGCCTGTCAGATACATCGCCACCACGGCCTTCATCATCATCAGCATCATCATGCGACGCCCAGCTCCTCTAGGAACGGCTTTGTACTCGGCTTTCTCCCGAGGAATGCCTCAAGCGTCTGCATCTCATCCTGACTCCCACCTTTCTCAAGCACCATGTGCCTGTACCGTCGCCCCTCCTTCCCATCCATCGGATCCTTCTTGAACACCGAGTAAAACATATCAGTACTATACACTTGGCTGCTAAGGTAGCCATAGTACCCCGCATCATAGCCACCGATCAGATGACCGAATGTTGCCTGGCCGTTGCCCCAATTGTAGTCTTCGCCAAGTGCTTCTGGGCCATCGATGTGGCTGATCTCTTTGCGGAGGCGGTTGTAGAGAGCGCTGGCATCGAGGTCTTCGATCGCGGCGTGGCTTTTGGGTTCGTGGACGCTCATATCGAACATGCCGAAGTGGAGTTGGCGGAGGTTGAAGAGGGCATCATTGATGTGACGGGTGCTGATGATGCTCTTGATCAGATCGTCGGGCATCGCCTCGGCGGGAAGTCTGTCGGTGTTCGCAGAAGCCTTGTAGGCTGCGGCGTAGTCATCGGAGAGGTACGACCAGTGCTTGCTCAAGCCTGCGATCTGTGAAGGCGTCCAACACCAATTCTCGAGCATCTGGCTGGGAGCTTCGACGAAGTCACGGACGGTGGATGTGCCATGGAAGCGCGAGTAGATTGTCCTCGAGACCAAGTCGTGAATACCATGACCGAGCTCGTGGAACAGGGTGACCACTTCGTCGTGCTTTAATAAGCTGGGCTTCTTCGGTGTCGGCTTTGAGAAGTTGCAGACAAGTGCAGTCGCCGGGTATCTTCGAGTGCCATTCTCGTTGATGAAGCCAGGCTGCAAATTAAAGTTCGCAGCATGTCCATACTTGCCATCTCGCGGGTGAAGATCGAGGTAAAGGTAACCCACGAAGCCAGATCCTTCAGCCTCGTCGTCCCATACCGAGAACACCTGAACGTCTTGATGCCATACAATGTCATCACCCTTACCGCTCTCTGAGATTGCAGCACGATCCTCACCGTCAATCTTGACGAAATGCAGCCCAAACAGCTCCTCGAAGATCTTCAGCATACCCTCGATACTACTCTGCAGCGGAAAGTACTCAGCGATCTTATTCTGATCAAGCTGGAAATCCCTCTCCAGCATAAGCGTATCGTAGAATCGATGATCCCACAAGAAGTACTGGTCTGCCTCACCAGTCTCGGCCTTCTTGAGCTCCTTTAGCTTTGCAATCTCCTTGTCGCCACCCGGCGCAAGTCGCTTCTTCAGATCACCGAGAAAGTCGTCAACAGTTGCTGGCGTCTTCGCCATCTTATCTTCGATGCGGAATGTGGCGTGGTCTGGATAGCCAAGCAATCGAGCAGCCTCGTCTCGCAAAACGATCGCCTCTTTGAAGAGCTCGACATTAGCGTTGCACTTGTTTTCGTTCCCGAGAAAGACCTTCTTTCTCGTCGCCTGCACCTTGCAGTACTTCTGCGTCGGGAACAGGTCCGGGTACTTGAACGTCAAGTACATCTTCCCTGCGTTCTCGCCCTCACCCTTCTTCAAGCCACTCGTGACATCCTCCGGCACACCATCAAGTTCCTCCGGCGTGAACCAGATCCCACCAGACTCCTCGTTCAAGTTCTTCTGAAACGTAATACTCAACTCCGACAACCGCTTCTTGATCGCCTTGAACCTGTCCCGCTTCTCCCCAGCCGGGATCCCAAGACCCATACGAACATAGCTCTTGTGGTCCTTCTCCAGCAGCCTTCGACTCTCAGCATCCAGCTTCGAATCATCTTTCTGCTTCCTGAACACCGCGTCCACCAAGCCAAAGATATCCTCCCTCATGCTCGCCTCAATGGAGTACTCGTCCATCTTCTTCTCCGTCTCCGTGCTCGCGTTCCGTAACTTCGCATCTGTAGACACAGCCTGGTAGAAGCCAATAATGTGCGACTCGAGACTCATCTCATTGTCGTCCTGGGCCATGGGGAGCAGGACATCCTTGAACTCGGCGCTCTCGGGCTTCACGTCTGCCACAATCCGATCGATGAGCCCTTTATTCTTCGACAACAGCCTGTCCGTATTCTTCATCAGACTCTCCGGCGTATGCGTGAACAACGGCGGCGCCTGAGGTGGCTTCTTGAACTTCGCTGGCGCCATGGTGGAAGTCGTTAGTGGTTTTGACGAAGCTATCGGACGAGCTATGGGGAAGCTGAAAGGTGCCTTAGAAAGAGTCAACTGCGTCACTGCGGTCCGAAGACGGGGTGCTAGGTGGTAGAGAGCCAGGATCGAGACGAGGGAGAGGAGGAGAAGGAGGAAGGGACGCCGGCGGAGAGGGGATTGGGAGCCGAGAGGAGCCAGGATTGGAGATGGACGGTGACTTAGGAGGACGTGTGGTAACACAGTAGGGATGGAGCGGTCAGGAGAGGTCGTCAATGGTGAAGCTGAGCATGTGATCCTTCCAATGTAGCTGCATGTGCTAGCGCTGACTTAGAGGGACGTGCACGTAATGGAAGTGAGGGTTCACGACTCGACTGGACTCGACTTTGATACCATTCAAGACTGTCGACATCTCACCGAGTCACTGCTAGAGATTATCAACATGACCATGCCGCCCTTCTCAGGCCGCACAATTCATTTCGGCGCCTTCAACGTAACTTCCCAGGTCCGCACATAGCACCCATCACCTACACCCAACACGTAGCTGAGTACGAGGTAGGTCTTCCATACAAGTCCCCACTCCTTCGCTCTCGTAAACCTCAAGCCACTCCTCCCGGGTCATATCCTCGTCTCATCTCTCCGAGTCAAG
Organism: Cryoendolithus antarcticus; assembly: GCA_002077065.1. Taxonomy (NCBI): domain Eukaryota; kingdom Fungi; phylum Ascomycota; class Dothideomycetes; order Cladosporiales; family Cladosporiaceae; genus Cryoendolithus; species Cryoendolithus antarcticus. The sequence continues at coordinate 715,323 of NAJO01000019.1, forward strand.
CCTTTCTTGTCAGATCTCTCGCACGAAGAACTCTCCGACTTGTTCCTCACAGTCACGCGCGTGCAAAAGACGCTCAAACGACTCTACAAGGCAGATGCGTTCAACATCGCTGTGCAGGACGGTGAAGCAGCGGGACAAAGCGTGAAGCATGTGCATTGCCACGTGATACCGCGGTCGAAGGGCGATGCTGGAGGTGAGGATAAGGTGCATGAGTGGCTTGAGGGCGAGGAAGGGGATGTGGGGAAGCATCAGAGTGAGGTTGAGGGCAGTGAGAGGAAGGTGGGGGAGTGGGCGAAGGACGAGGAGAGGAAGTCGAGGACGATGGAGGTGATGGAGAAGGAGGTGGTGTGGTTGAAGGAGGAGATGGAGAAGGATGCTCAAGGCGAGACTGAAAGCAATACCGGGAAGCTGTGAGGGTGTTGTGCGCAGGTCCAAGCGGTGTTCTGTCGTCACGCGTGTAGCGTTACTCCTCACGAGTATGTCGTGGCACCATCACGGGAACAAATTGCACTGGCGAATCCGATGCTGTGTGCTGCACGCCCAAGGTACAGCAGCAAACTTTGCGCTTTCATGCGTGCTTACCTTAAGAAGACAAGGAACTCCAGTTTAATTGTAGAGATGGACCAACGAACAAAGCCATTACTTACTAAGTCCAAAATTCGGACTCCTGAATTAGCAGGTCGATATGATCACAGTTCTGCTGCTCGGCATCGCTGTTGGTGCTCAAGTTGCCACCTCAGCCCTCACCACGAAACGGGCTGGCGGTCCCATCAGCGTTCCCATACCATCGAATTGTACGATCATCGAACCCGTTACCACATGCCTCCTGCGGCCTCGGCGACGTAGACGGCTGGAAGCCCTCGGAGACCGCTACGGGAACCCAGCTATACGCTTCCTACTTCTCGCTCCCTGCTACTCCTGAGGGAGATCTCTGGACCCAATGCATCGAGTCTTGCTACGGCTATGGAACGCCGGGAACATGCCGATCTGCACTGCTAGCCCATGAAGTGCCTGCGTCGGTTGGAGATGAGTTGACGGGATTGGCGACGGCTTGCATTTTGTACGAGAGGTATCTGTCGCCTGATGACTTCGTGGAAGCCGCAGAGGGTCAGTGGGTCAACGCGACGGCTGGGGATATCTACTATGGGTTGTAGCGTTCCAAGAGATCTCGAGGGCGGCTGCGGTGCTGATTCCGGTGGCAGTCGAGTGTGTATGCACGAGAAGAACATCGAGAGGCCAAGCTGAAGGGTCCCTGGGTGAGTGCGGTTGGTTATAGCATGTACAGCTCCCATACCGTGCCTAACGGAGCTATAGTCGACACTGTGACAGTGAATTTCTGTAGGGCTGGGACAGCGAGAGATCCCATCCAATCATCAACAAAGGTCGGTTGTTCTACAGACAGTCGTCTGCTGCAAGTACGTGTTGGAGTTGCGTACAGCACTTCTCAGGCCTGAGCCCACGTGCCAGAGAATGTTAGTACAACAGCAACAGAGTCCCGGGACGTCATCGCCGACACTTCAACCATTGTGCGCGTTTCGTACATAGGCTGACACCACAACCTACAGATCTTGACAATTTGCTCTACCGAACGCACAGCGAAAGTGGAAGGCCGTACCAGTCTTGAGTGGCGACCTGGGTGCCATGGCCGGCGTTTCCAGTGGCATGTCGAAGGCGTCCAGATCGATTCGACTTTCGCCCGTCTCTGCAGCGTTCAGATCATGAGAGCGGTGCTATAGTGTGCATCAACGTCAGCGTCGGAGAATTGTGCGTTCCTTTGAGATAGCGTCGTCGTCCAAACGACGTCGAACGCGCTAAGCTACCTTGGTAGCATACTGCGCCACTCTCTTTGCCTTCCGCGCTTCACATGTAGCATGCTTTGTCTCACGTGCTTTCTCTACATCCGATTCGCGTTTCAGACGTGCTGTGGCCTATTTGCGCCCAAGAAAGTCCTTGTCGTAGGCGAGACATCATATATGCGCGTAGCAAGGTCGCAACGACATCGACACGCGTGAGGCTCTCAGGCGAGTGATGGTCAATAAGCCAAACCCTCTTGCCAACGAAATGGGTCACTTCCAGCGCAGATGCGGACGACACGAATCGATCTCTTTGACGACTCGCTCCAGTGATGCCACAACAGTGAGGAAGAGCGTGCAATACTTCATCACGTTCTTCGCATCACTCCAGTAGACTTCCGCAACAGTCACATCCTTAGTGTTGTCGCCGACGTTACGAGTCGGAACGGCTGAGGGCCCAGAAGTGAGGGCGAGAGAGTGAGGGAAGGGGGCGGAGTGATTGATGGTCGTGAAAAGAGTGATGACCGTACGATGAGTGATGGTGACGTTGTGAGTGATGGACGCCATTGTGATGTGCTTTCCGTGAGGCTTTAGTGTTGTCGTCTCACATGCGTCCGATCAGTGAGAGTGGGAGTGAAATGAGATGCGATATACTCACCTGGCCTCATCGGAAGGCGCGACTTACCCACGCTGCATTGAAAGGCGCACCTCAACTGTAGCTCACATATCACAAGAGGATCACCACTCCGTTGCATCAGAGCATTGCCTCAGTACAGTCCCTCTACTAATGTCCTCACATGATCATATATCGGACCGCTCTCCTGTCTCGTAGCCGTCTTTACAATTGTGTGCACCTCATCCTTACTCACTCCCTTCTCAGTCAGCGTGGTCTTCAGATCCAGAAGCTTCACCAGGTCCAATATGGCATCACCGACAGCCAACGCATCTTTCTTGTTGTCGTTCGTGCGCGTCAAGCCAATAAACGGTGCCATTCTTGCGATCTGCGCTGCATCTGCATCCGACGACTGCGCTTTCAGCTTCACGACATGGCCAAGCGTTAGGCATGATGTGATACCATGTGGTATGCCATATGGAGACCCAAGCGCGTAGCCGAGTGTATGCGAAAGACCTAGACCGCCCTTGATGTTCAAGCCGACGAAGCCTAGCGAAGCAAAGGACGCAAGTTGCAGATGTGTGATGTACTCCTCATTCTTCGGGTCCCTCTTGTACTTCGGCAGATAGATGAACAGCTCACTCGCAGCGCTGAGCGCAAGCTGCTTGCAAGGCATCTCGGTACTGGTCGGATGGTACATCAACTCCATAGCGTGGTCCATGGCCCTCATAGCCGTGCTCATTAATAGCCAGGGCGGCGTCTCGAGCGCGAACTTCGAGTCATATATCACTGCGCTAGGCACCAGCTCGGGCGCTGCCACGCCAGTCTTCAACCCGCTCTTGTCTGTGTAGCCAGCGTTCATGGTGCATTCTGCGGCACTAAGCGTGGTCGGAATCGCGATGTGATGCAAGAACTTCCCGTTTTGCTCATGGAGGCGGTAGGAGATCGCTTTCGCCGAGTCGATTGGTGATCCGCCGCCGATGGAGATGATGGTATCGATGCTGCTGTCCTTCTTGACTATCTCAGTCGCCTCATCGAGCTCGGCTATGGGAGCGTGTTGGCCAATCTTGCTAAACGTGCCGACATGCCTCGATCCAAGCTGAGACTCAACCTGCTTGATGAGCTGCGTCTTGGTGGCAAGCGAGTTGCCCGTGATAATGAAGGCTTTGCTGGACTCTGTAGGGAGGCATTCTAGCAGGTGCTGCTTCACGCTCTCAGGACCGTAGTGCAAGCGCTGGAGATGAGTCGGTCTCCACAAGCCAGCCAGTGGGTTCGTTGAGGACTCTGTCATGGTGCTCTCTCGTCGGATGGATCCAGGTACTTCGGGGATCGCGGTGCGCCAGTATCTTCTGATAGGCTGACGACTCCGGTTTTCGATCTTTCCGATCGAGCTTGGTCTAGGGACCTGGTGGGTTCGACTCCTGAGGTAGAGGGGGACTGTGATGCGAGTGGACAGGAATCGGGGAAGTGCACTTACCCCAGATGGCATTGGAAAGACCGCGTCTTCTACTGCTTCAACAGCATAATGTGTTATCTTATAAACATTCACGCGTCCGTCGAGCCCCGCCTCAGAGATGTGGCCGGAGCAATAGCGGAGAGGAGCTAGGTCGAATACCGTAAGCAAGGTAAGCCTTTTGCAGTGCTTGGCTTAGGCCCAGTGCCAATGATGCGGCGCTGCGTTACGATGACTTCCTCTCATTGACGGTCTGCTGGGGGGGATCTTTCAGTACCTTGTACATGGCAGTATGGCCGCACGGCATGAACGCAGCATGCGGCAAGGACGCGAATCTATGCATGGGACGGGTGGACGACGTACCTCGAAACGTCATTCCTCTCTCGGCCGTACTTGCCCATCGCCAAGCGATGGAGTCGGCGCCGTGACAGAGTTCCTCCACACATCAAGTTCCGCACAGTGACCTGCAACGCCTTTACCGTGGCGATGTCTGACTGCGAGCATCACGGCCGTGAACTACAGGCGGCGCTCAAGATGGGCCGCGTCGACACATACAGCCAGCAGCGGCGTGATCACATCCAGCATTGATAAGGCAAGCTTGAGTCCCGGTTTCTTTCCTCACTCATCACATCCATCCTTCTCCTTGGATCAGACAGCTCTCGCATCGTCCAGCCATTTCTTCAACAATAGAAAGAACACAGCACCTCTTCACATAGACACTCGACCCAAGCAGCCACCATTCGTCTCGGTCAACAATAATGTCTTCCATCAACTTCAGTCCCGACAAGGACATCCCGAGCTTAGCGGGTCAAGTCATCTTCATCACAGGTGGTATGTCTTCGATCGTAAGAGCTCGAGCAGCCGTGTGCAGTGCTAACAGTATTCTCAACAGGCACCGCAGGTCTGGGATCGGGCTCCATCCGAGCACTCGCCAAACATGAACCAGCCCAGATCATCTTTAGCGGTCGTAACGAGAAAAGCGCGAATGCATTGATCGACGACGTCCGCAAGCAATCGCCAAATGTCAAGGTCACGTTCGTACGCTGCGATATTTCCTCGCTTGCATCAGTCCGGGAATGCGCTACAACCATCAAGTCCACGACTGACCGCCTCGACATCTTCATGCTGAACGCTGGAATTATGGCGGTACCGCCAGCCACGAGTGCCGATGGCTACGAGATTCAATTTGCCACAAATCATGTAGGCCACGCACTTCTTGTCAAGCTGCTGCTTCCACTTCTGCAGCACACTGCCAAGCTCCCTGGTGCCGACGTGCGAGTCATTAACATGACCTCGATTGCCTACCAGCAAGCGCCTTCGCAAGGCATAGACTTCGCCACACTCAAGTCCAGCCAACCAAACCTCGGTCTACTGAACAAATGGGCGCGCTACGGCCAGTCCAAGCTCGCACAGATGCTCTACACCGATGAACTTGCTTCGCATTACCCAGAGATCACATGGGTGTCGATACATCCTGGTGTAATTCTCACTGGCCTGTTCGAGAATACGACGCTATGGACGAGACTGCCAGTGCTCCTGATCAATCTCGGCAAGACGACGCCGGTCGAGAAGGGGCACTTTGCGCAATGCTGGGCTGCTACAGCTCCGGGCATAGTGAACGGAATGTACTACGAGCCGATTGGTATCAAAGCCAAGAGGACCACGGCTTTGGCGCGAGACCAGAAGCTGGCAGCGAAATTGTGGGAGTGGACTCAGACGGAGTTGGCGAAGTGGTAGTGAGAGATAGCTTCCGTAGGATGGCGGTGGGAGGATGAAGAGGGAAACTGTCAGTCATTTGAGCCTATTTCGGTTTGTGCTGGAGAGCGCTGCATAGATACACACTGGGTAGTAATCGCAAATGATTTGCATGACATATCAGCTTGGTCGAAGTAGATCTCCCGGTCCTCTAGATATCAACGATGTGAAACTTCGTGAAGCTCGCGTCCGCATCGTCGACGTCCGGAGTCGCCCACATGACGAACAACCCAGTTCAGCTGTCGTCAACTACAGTAGACCGGACATAGGCGCACATGGTTCAGCAACGGCTTGTGGGTCGAGCACACGGTCCTGATCGGCGTGTAAGGCTCTCTCCCTCACGCAAGGTTCTCGATTTACGTTTGCAGCAAAGTCTACCGCACCTCAAACAATTCGTTGATCTCAAGCAGCGTCGATAGCAGTCCCGCTCCCACTCAACAGCCTCTCAGCATTCCGCCAGTACATATCCTCAATCTGCTCCTGTCCGAACATCCCCTTCATCCCCGTATCCAGCTTCCCCTTCAGAAACGCCACGCCCTCAGCTTTGGTAAAAGGAAAATCGCTCCCATAGACCAACCTCTCATGGCCAATTCCAGCTCCCTCCATCAGCGCCTTGATCTGCCCTGGAAACGGAAAGCCAGCTAGATCAAACCAGAATTGCTTCTGCAGAGCTTCGCGTGCGTCTTCTTCCGCGTACGGCTCCCAATTCGAAGGCACGAGGTTGCTGAACCCTGTCCATCGTGAGAGCAGGGGAGGGAACGCACCTCCGAGATGGGGTAAGATGATCTTGATGTCTGGGCAGCGTTTGATAGTGCCTGAGAGGAAAAGATTTGAGACTATGCGGGCGGTGTCGAAGAGGAACTCGAGCATTGGGTTTGGGAAGTTCGTCGCTAGTGGTGTTGCTTTGGTGTGTGCAGAAGGTGTTGCATTGGTTTTCGTCGTCAGCGTTTGGTTTGTGCAATCGATGCAAGGCGATGTCGGGTGGACGAAGATCGTAGCCTTCCGTCTATTCAACTCATCGAAGACTGGATCGAAGAGAGGGTCGCCTAGGTAGTGACCATGGGCGTTCGTCATAACGACGTAGCCGTCACAGCCCTCGTCTGCTGCTTTAGCAATCTCTGCCATTGAGTGCTCGATTGCAGGTAGGGGCAGACTAGCCCAGTAGCCGAACTGATCTGTTTTGCGTTTCTTCAGATCAGCAGCGTAGGCGTTGCACTCTCGTGTCACTTTGGCTGCAAGATCGTCGTTGCCGTACACAATATGTGTGCCTGGGGATGAGATTGATAAGATCGACTTCTTGATTCCGTTCTTCTGCATCAGGGCAAGATGGGCTTCCTCGCTCCACTCGGGAAGGTAAGGCATGCCGTCTGGGTTGCCATGGCCATTGTCCAAGCAGGCTTGTCGGTAAGAGGGAGGCAGGAAGTGGACGTGAATATCGATCTTGTCGGGCATATCACCGGGCATCGTGATTGATTGAACAGGTCTTTGTGACGAGCATGAAGTGAGCGAACGATAACGGACTTACGATGCCTTCGCTTGTGGAATATGTCAAGTGATGCCGCAGGAGAGGAGAATGCTGCTCTACCTTTAGTTCACTTTCGGGTCCATCAGTTTACACTGCATCAGACTCTCGTGCAATGCAATGCAGCACAAGCCAAAGCATGCAATGATGTGGTGCTGTCTCGTGTCTCCGCGCCTGCCCGCCTCGAGCTCCACTCCCCAGCCAAGGAACCGACGCAGCCGTCGACCAGTTATTATGACACCGAGTCTGTTCGTTGCCCTGGACAGCCCCATCTTCGACCTTCACACCGGCTCGCGATACTTTCTGCTACTAGTCCGTTCGGTATTGCTCGTACATTTTGTCAGCCATTGATCTTTTGGCGTCCAATGCTCCTATGCGCACAAGTAGCAGCTCAAGGTAGGCCGCCTCATTGAGTACAATTTTTCCATTTACATGAGCGCCAGCATGGCTTCCTTCACCATTCCTAATGTCCGTATCTTTGACGGGGAGGAGACAATCCCCTGCGGCACCGTCACGGTAGAGGATGGCAATATCACCAGCGTCGATGCGAACTCCAGCACTACGGCGCCTACGCTCACCCTGCTCCCCGGCCTCATAGACTGCCATGTCCACTGCAACTCTGCCGCCCCGACTGCCCTTCCTCAAAGTCTCCGTTTCGGTGTCACGACAGTATGCGACATGCACAATGAGTATCCGAACATTGTCACTCTCCGAAAGCAAATTGAAGAGGAAGGAGACTGCGCAGACTTAAAGACCACGAGCTTCGGAGCCACGGTGGAGAATGGCTGGCCAGGACCGGTCGTACTTGCGCATAGCAACGACCCGCACGTACTGGCCGAGGTCGCAACGTGGCCGAGGTTAAAGAGTGAGCAAGATGCGAAAGATTACATTCGGGAGAGGGTGATCGAAGGAGTGGACTACATTAAGCTCATGCATGAGAGTGGGACTGTCATGGGTGCAGAGTTCAATATGCCTAGTCTGGAGCTGCAAAAAGCTGTGATCGACGAGGCTCATGCCAACAACTTGATCGCGGTCGCTCATGCAACGTGCCGGAAGGACACGCTTGACATACTTGGCGTTGGTGTTGACGGACTGACGCACCAGTTTACTGACCAGCCTCCGAATCAAGACGTCGTTGATGCATACTTGAAGAACAATGCCCATCTCAACCCTACCTTGACGGCTATGGGCAGTCTGACGACTGAGGGAAAGGCGCTGCAGGAGCAATTTGCACATGATCCTCGGATTCAGCACCTCCTCCCCGAAAATGCAAGGAATAATATGTGTACATGCATGGACTTTGCGAAGCTGCCTGGCTGCACTGTTGACAACGCATACGAGACGGTGCGGCAACTTAGGGCAGCGGGCGTGGATGTCGTCGTGTAAGTGCGCCCCCAAGGGAAGGACGCTCGAGTCTTACCCTTTGCTCGCGAGGACACTGCTAACATGACTAGTGGCTCTGACGCCGCCGGTCCAGCTGTTGGTACAGCGTGGGGTCTGTCAGTTCATCAAGAGCTGCACCTGCTCGTACATAAATGCGGGTTCTCCCCCGTTGAAGCTCTGAAGGCTGCTACGTCGGTGAATGCAAGACGATTTCGCTTCCGCGATCGTGGCCGCATTCAGCCCGGCTTGAGAGCAGATCTTGTCTTGATTGAGGGGAATCCGCTGGAGGATATCGGTGATACATTGAATTTGCGAAGTGTGTGGACGAAGGGAGTGAAGTGTAGTGCATACGCATGAAGTCACTGAATGGAAACTCCGTTGAAAAGACTACCGAGAATTGCCATGTACTTACTCTCACTGCCCTATACTTCAGCCAGGTCATGAATGATGATACTGACAGTACCTTTATACGTTGTACACGATGAGTGTGAATATATAATCGTATTCGGTCCACCACGGAAAGGCGTAATCTCGGAACTACCTACGCAATAGCCGAGCTTGCATTCTGGCCCAATGCCAAAAACTGTGGCCAGCCGAGTGCGTTAGCGCGGCCTGTGCTCGACTTCTCCCCTTCATTTGCAATTCCTCCCCAGACACTCCGACCATCCACACAAGCTAACCTCCACACATCCCCACAACACCACCCCATCACCGCTCCGCACACCCCCGTCGCAAGGACCACCAAGATCAACATGTTCGCCCTCAGGAACGCTGGCGGCGCCGTCGCGCGCACTGCCACCAAGCAGCCCGCCGTCCGCTTGATGAGCACCTCGCAATGTAAGCTCCAATGACCCATCAAAACAACACCATCACACTCAATGGCAAAATCATCAACATCATCAAGAACGCGTGACTGACTCGTGCCATCAGCCCGCATCCCGAGCTCCATCATTCGCACGCAGCGTCAACCCGCCGTCTCTCACGGCCTGCTCATGAACAGCGCGCGCGGCAACATCGCCTCCAACATCGCCCGCAATGCCGTCCAGAAGCGTGGTGTTGTGGCTGAGACCATGACCGCGGCTATTGTCACTGCCGCCAAGGCCCAGGGTGCTGGTTTGGCCACCATTGGTCTGGCTGGTGCTGGTATCGGTATCGGGACAGTTTTCGGCTCGCTCATCACTGGTGTTGCCCGCAACCCGTCGCTCAGAGGTACGTGGATTGCAAATATCAAATTGATGCGATGATGGGAACTGACGATGGAACACAGGCCAGCTCTTCTCGTACGCCATTCTCGGGTTCGCTTTCGCTGAGGCCACTGGTCTGTTCGCGCTCATGGTTGCGTTCTTGCTCCTGTACGCATACTAGATGTGCATTGCTACATGCAAAAGTCGGACGTGGAGATTGTACAGAGATACTGTGAAGCTTGGGTGGTAGTGGTAGACGGGGAGAAGCATGGCGGGCGGCTGCGTTGATGTACTGTAGCTGCCTAGTAGTGCGTCAAGGATGTTCAGCACAGCTTCGGGCAGCTCAAGCAAGCTCTTCTGCCTATCTTTTGTACCCTTTGACGCCTTTACGTGACGAGTGAAGTGCTTTTGATGTGTCTGCTCCCAGCTCCAGAGCTCCCCAATGCCACATGGCCCAACCACTCAACAGCAGCTTCGAAGTGTAAAGTCTGTCCGGTCGGCCTCACAATCACCACAGACGGCATGTGGAGGATATGACAGTGCACGCCTATGCCCCCGACACCACGCGACGCCGCAATCGTGGGCACACCTAGTACCTGCATGCTCCGTCGTCACCATCGTGGGCGGGAGAAGAAATGAAGCTGCGAGCGCAGTACACATCGGTCGCAAGCCAGACATTCGGCAGCAATTGGCATTATTGCTACTCAACAGAAGTCGATATGCTCCTGTGCCACTCTGTATGCATCTGCAAGAGCCGACCCTCACTCGATGCCAACAGGGGAGTGAGCAGACTTACCCGGCGTCTTTGCTCTTCAAGCTCTGGACTCTCGCAGTCACCGCAATGAGCGCCTTGTTGGTACGAACGAGCGGATGAGGGCAGTCCCTACTTTCCACACTCCAGGAGAAGTGCACGTACGCTCGGAGCGCTCAGTATTACTGGGTCTTGCTAGAATGCTGTTTACACATGTATGCTATCCGATCTACCCAGAGACAGCTTGAAAAGAATCGAACTCTATATACGTGCTGAACCATCTTCGAACCCGTGCGAATTGACGTGTTCAACAATCATCTCCTCCCCAGAGCCCCCAAGGATGCCAGCCGTGCGAGCGAGTGTGGTGGCAGTGCTTCGACGTTGATGTTAAAAACAGTGGAGTGGTCGAGCAAGTGCTGGAAGACGCTGTGTGACTGATGACATAGCTAGATGTGGATGTTGTGCAAGTCGAAGAGGTCGACACTAAGATCGTACCGCTTGTAGTATTCGCGTGCGACATAGTCGACGAGGTACTGCTGCTCGTGGTGTTCGCAAACGACACGGTCGACGAAGTGCTGCTGCTGCTGCTACTCGAGGTCAAGCTGCCTGTCGAGCTCATGGACGTCGACGAAGATGTCGAGTTTGTCAGACCTGACACGGCTCCTTTGCCAGCTGGCACCAAGAAAGTAGCACCGAGTACCCTTTGGAAAGCCTTGCCTGTTCCATCATGCCCGACAACATATATTGTGTGATTGCCGTTGGACACAGTGACATTCCCGTAAAATACGCTGCCTTCCACCGGGTCGTCAGCGTTCCCGCCACCATTCGTGAGACTCATGTTCGCTATCAGCTCTCCACTCAAGGTACGATACTGGAAAGTCGCATCCGCAAACGCGCCATCGATCTCGGCTAGCACTGTAGCGCTAGAGCTCGGTGCAGGAGGAGTTGTCACAGGAAAGTAACCCCCATGACCCGGTCGACCACGGAGCTCAACGTAGTCGAACGAAGTGAGCGCGAGGGAATTGATGCCGCTGATGGTCAAGGAGAAGTCAGGTGATGAGATGTCTGTGAGCCCGACAGTCCAGATGTTGGGCTTCGGTGAAGTGATGATGTAGAATTGCGCGCCTGTGAGATCAGTGCGAGTGATGAAGGGATCTGTGTCGTCCTCTACAGTGCCGTTTGGGTGAGTGATGAGCAGACCGGCAGTGGTGGAGCTTAGAGAGAAGATGAGTTGAGTCATCGAGCTGTCAACAGGTACCTTGATCAGTGTAGTAGCGTTCGATTCCTGCCGTTTTCTCAGTGCTTCATCAGTCGCGTCTGCAGTGATGGACGCAATGCCAACGGTGTCAGAGTTGCCCAGTGCGCCTGCATTTGGTGTAGCAGCTCCTGCCTCACTCGCTGAGCTGAGCTGCAGCACTTGCCCACCGGACGCTGCAGCCAACAGATCGAAGCCCTCCGTCGATGTGCATCCATTAGCGAATAATATCGAAAACACCTGAACGCGCTTCTCTCGTGCAAGATCGGCAGCTTCAGACGCCAGATCGACGTCCTTTGCTGCAGCGTCAGTGTAGACTAACAACGTTCCGCCTTCGCTCAAGGCATTCAGGGCATTGCTAATAGCTGACATTGCGAGTTCAGGGCAGTCGTCTCCACCACCGGCACCGAATTTGTTGATCGCGGTCTCAAATCCTGCTTCAGACGTAAAGGTCGCAATGTAATGTATGCCGGGATCCTGGATCTGTGATACGACATACAAGATCGGTTCATCGATTGTGCCTAGCTTGGCTCGCACAATACTTCGGGCTTCTGTTCTGACGCCTTCGATGACACTGGACATTGACCCAGTAGTATCGATCGCAAACGCGAGCATTGGCCCAGCGCCCATAAGCAGGCGGAACTGCTCGGGTGTCACGTCGGAATCGTCGTGTATCGATCGAATGTACTCCTTTGTAGCCTCAAGTGCAACAGCAACAGCGACTTTGTGCAGATAAGCATGTGGAGACAGAGTATAGATTGTATTGTCTTGTTGATTCCTTCGATGCCCAGTGCAGAGCCATCGAAGATGCCACCATGGCTACATTTATGGGCACCGGGTTTAGTGTATTCGGGACCCTCCTCGGAGTATTAGCCACTGGTAAGCGCACCACTGGCGAACAGGTTGTTAGCGCAGTCCTGTGTGTCGCATCCGGCAAGAAGCACGCAGAGGAGAGGTGTCACGTGGCTGTCTGTTGGAGACTTGCAGACCTGTTGTCAGCCAACGTCGAAGTCGCGTGTTCGAAGATCAGCTCGCTCCTCCAGAGAGGTAGTACAGTTCTGACAGGTAATAGTAGAAGAATCAGGCCTTGCGATCGCCGTGCTCGAATCGAGACCGAGCACATCACGGTTGATGTCTCTGCGCCCAGACTCGATCCAGTTGCTATGAGAGTAGAAGTCTTGTAGCGTGTGCAAAGCCTGGCCCAATGTACGACGACCACGAGTCGCGTCAGCAGCAGCTAGTCCGAGCTTTGTCTCGAGACGAAGAGCAGACAAGCGATCTTGTCCAGCTGGGAAAGTTTCGCCGTCAAAGTGGGACGGAGCATTGTGCGCGTCAAACTCATCGACTTGAGCATTCGCAGCGGCAATCTCGTCTCTAGCCCTTCGCATCGAGTTGTTCAAGGTCTTGATTGGGAAGTATTGCAGGTCCAGAGCTTCGATAGCCTATTTCGCGATCGACGTATGTGAGCTTCCAAGAAAGCCATATACGGAATAGCCAACTGTTGGGATGAAGCCTTTGGTTTGGTGCAATGTAAGGGAAATAATCAGTAGGACGCTCGCTCGCGTAGTGAAGACGCGCATCGTTGATCAGAAGACCGCAAGTAACTGGGAGAAACAACGAAGCGATCCAATGAGGAGTGAGAGAAGAGTATTGGCAAGCAGTGAGAGAACGATCAGCGGGGTGGTCACTGTCAATGTGAGGTGAATGATTGAGGTCTGAAGAGGTACGAGATGCGGTATATGTAGGGACTTGGGAACCGTCCTCGCCATTCCTACTCGGTATTGCTCACGCGATGGCGCACGCAAATTAGATTCGTGCAATCGGCCAAGGGAGTGCAAGGCGATACCGCCAAGAATCTCATGTGATGAAGCCTGCGCCAATGTCGCACTCTTTGTCGCACTCTGCTTGACGCTGAGTCGCTGTAAGACAGCAAAGAGCGAACGGAATAGTTGCTAACCCACCTCACCGTCCACTCATCTGATCTCACAAGTCGAATCACTCATGATAAGTAGGGTGGGTTCGTCTCAGTATCTTTCGCAATAGAATGAGAGGCAACGCATTACGCCAGTATCCTGAATCCTTCTGGACTCGAGGCAGGCCCGGTAAGCGTACTGGCTGTTCAGTCACTTGGGACACGTACTACGCCACAGCTGTCGCTAGCATTAGCTTCGTGCTTACTTGGGTGTAAGTATGAGCGTGCTATCTCCTGTGCGTGCTGCCATCGTTACGATCGGAGATGCAAGGCCGCGATGTCAGGGACGGTTCGAGGGATGGACCACGAGAGCGCCATCAGAGCGCAAAGCGAGAGCTCTAGCGGAAGCCCCCAGTAGTACAGCTAATACGGCATCATTCAATCCCGTCTCGATGCGCACTCGGCGCGAGAGGCGAGTCTTTGCTCACGTGTATGCGAGCCGATCTGTACGAGACCAAGAGATGATATCGATGGAAGAGGATTGCAAAAGAAAGTCAGGGCAGACTGATGTCTCACGCGTTGATCGCGAGTCATGTGCATGTTTCCGGCGGGGCAAGAATCGCATCTGATTGCTCGTGACGGCACAGGTCGATACATCTTTCCTCGCGTGCGCCATCTTGACTGCGCTTCAATATCCACCACCACTTCAGTCCTTACCTATCCCCCACTGCCACTATGGCCGCCGTCGCCACCATGCAGCCCATCCTCTCCGCCCTCGCGACGATGCAGTCGAGCAACAATGCATCGAAAACACAGGCCCACGCCTACCTCGAGCGATTCCAGAAGTCCGCCGATGCCTGGACGAGTTCCTTCACATTACTACAGGGGGACAGCGATGTGCAGGCGAAGCTATTCGCGGCGACTACATTGAAGGGGAAGATCGTGTTCGACTTCTATCAATTACCTCGAGAGAGTCTGCCACAACTGCGAGATTCCATACTAGACCTGCTACGCACATACGCCAAAGGCCCGAAGCCTATACGAACCCAGCTATGCGTGTGCTTGGCGAATCTGGCCATTCAGATGCTGGAGTGGAAGAACGTACTGCAGACCGTGGTCACGGCACTCGGCAGCGACTCGGAGAGCATAGCATGTGTGCTGGAATTCATCCATGTTTTGCCTGAGGAAGTCACTCAGGGGCGGAAGATTAATCTGGCCGAGGATGAATTACAACAGCGGACACGGGAGCTACTAGAGGAGAACGCACAGCAGGTCCTGCAACTGCTCACACAGTACGCCCGATCGTCACCCACAGCTGCACAGGATCCGATCCTGATGGCGTGTCTGACATCCTGGGTCGCGGAAGTGCAAGTCAATGATGTAGTGAATTCACCACTGATGGATGTGATCATGACTGCGATCCAGGCGGACACATCGTTTGATGAGGCGGTCGAGACACTATGCGCACTGTTTCGGGAGACGCGGGATGTGGACGAGTCGGTGGCGACGATCAAGACACTATATCCGCGGCTCGCTGCGTTGCGTCCACGCATACAGGCATGCGCAGAAGAGGAAGACTGGGATACGTACAAGGGCATAACGAGGGTGTTCGCGGAGGCGGGCGAGGCGTGGGTCGTCTTGATCGCACGAGAGCCACAGCAATTCCGTCCGCTTGTCGAGTCGGTACTAGAGTGCTGCGCAAGAGACAAGGAGCGGGATGCACTATCGCAAACGTTCAACTTCTGGTACGAGTTGAAGCAATACATCACACTGGAGCGTTACATGGAAGCAAGAGTGCAGCTCAACGACATCTACAGCAAGCTGGTAGATATCATGATTGGACATCTGCAATTCCCGACCTCCGAGACCGGTAACGACACGGATCTGTTCGATGGCGACCGAGAGGCCGAGGACAAGTTCCGAGAGTTCCGCCATGCAATGGGTGATGTGCTGAAGGACTGCTGCGAGGTCATTGGCGTGACACAATGTCTGGAGAAGAGCTACGTTCTCGTTGAGGCTTGGGTTGGTCGGAACGGTGCTCAGGCTCAGCAGGGCAAAGTCCCAGCATGGCAGCAACTGGAGGCACCTCTTTTCAGCTTACGGGCGATGGGTCGTATGGTACCAAAAGACGAAAATGTCATGCTACCAAGACTCATTCCTCTCATTGTGCAAATACCAGACCACGAGAAAGTACGCTTCCAGGCAGTGATGGCACTTGGACGTTATACCGAGTGGACGAGCGAACATCCTGAGACATTACAGGATCAGCTCAACTTCATCATGGCAGCGTTCCAGCATCCAAGCAAAGAGGTCGTGAAGGCTGCAGCACTCAGCTTCAAATTCTTCTGTAATGACTGCGCCGAATTGTTGAAGGGCTTCATGGCCCAGCTACAGGGCTTCTACGAGCAGGTTCTTGATAACCTGCCACCTACGAGCCAAGAAGAAGTCACCGAGGGCGTGGCTTCGATGCTTGCAAAGCAGCCTCTCAATGTACTCTTTGCCAACTTCAAGCTCTGCTGCGACCCGGTAGTGAAGCGCCTTATGGCTATGGCTCAATCTGCTAACGACAAAGAGTCACAGCTCGCAGTTGCAGACCGCCTGAACCTCATCACAATCTTCATCCAGTGGGTCACGCCTTACGTCGACCCTCGAGAGCCCAGTCCAGCGGTGCAATACTGCCAGGAGATCTTCCCAGTGCTCACAGCAATTGCCGAGCGCTTCGTAGCCTTCACGCCGATCATAGAGCGAGTCTGCAGATGTTGGCGCTACATGGTGCTCTCCTACCGAACACATACTGCCCCTCTCCTCCCACAACTGGCAGACAAGCTCGTCGCCGGCTTCTCGTCGAGCAGGCAAGGCTGCTTTCTCTGGGCAACCGACAGCATCGTCCGCGAATTCTCCGACGTATCCGAGATCATACCCGAAGCGACGACGACAGCGATATACAAATTCTACGAGCAACAAGCCACCACTTTCCTCCGGATACTCAACGACCTCCCACCCGAAGAACTTCCCGATGTGATTGAAGACTTCTTCCGCCTCACCACAGACGTCCTCCTCTACCACGCCAACTCCCTGCTTGCCTCACCACTAATGCCCTCACTCCTCGCAGCCGCAACTACATCACTCACCCTTCTCAAGGAAGAGCCACTGATGGCGACCCTCCACTTCCTTCGCGACTTCCTCGCCTACGGCCAGACCTCCGCACCATCCTCCTCGTTCTCTCCAGATGACGGAACCTACAGCCTCCGCCCGAACCCCGCACAAACGCAAGCTTCCGTCATAGCCCTCGCGACGACCTCAGGCGAAGCGATCACCCAGCGCTGCTTGACTGGGATGATGTACTCATTCCCGCAAGACTGCTTCCCGGACGCCTCAGGCGTGCTCCTAGCGCTCTTCCAGCTCATGCCCGAGGCTACGGCCGGCTGGGTGGAGGGGACCGTGAATATGCTGCCCGAGGGGAGCGTGAGCCAGCAGGAGAAGGAGAGGCTGGGACGGAACATTGGGCAGAGGGTGCAGATGGGTGAGGTGAGGAAGGTTAGGAGCCTACTGCAGGATTTCACGCAGAGTTATCGGAGGCGGAACGTGGCGCCGAGGGAGGGGTTGGGAAGGCTGGAGCAGGGTCGTTTCAGGTTTGAAGGGTAGGGAAAGGCGCAGAGGATTGACAGCCGGAGTAAAATGAGAGGATTTGCTCGCGGAATAAGGTAGGATGAAGAACGGGGTATGAACCTGGAGGGGAGGGGATGCAGTGCTATGAACGCATGCTTGAGACTATGTACCCGTAGCCGACGAAGTGAAGTGCCACATCATCGTGCGAATGCCCTCTTCCGCTCTCATTCATCGTGGCACTGATCGCACGTCGCCACTTCGCTCTCGCGAAGTCCTGCAAATGCATCGGCTCCGCCGTCGTACCGGGACAGGCTCCCTCGCGTGTTGTTGCGCTTCGCCACCTGCTCTGTGTGGACTACACAAGGGACTGATCGAGCGTGCACTCCGATGACTTCACAGAAAAATGTATGAACTTTGGGTGGCCTTGTGTCGTAAATTGATACGAGCCTGGCGAGGTGATCGGCTGTCTGCCATTGAGTGATGCTCTTGACGTTTTGTGACTCTTAGTGGACTCTCAAGTAGGCCATCTGCTGAAGTGAGTGTCCATGCACTTGCAGGAGCATGATGTGTCCGAGTCGCCGAGACAGTCGTAAATCCAGGCCAGTGCTCGAGTCAGTCTCGGGGACGCAGCATTCTCATCGCAGCTTGTGTCTCTCAATGAGCCATTCTCTGGTCATTTCACTACTGTGAGTACACTGGTAGATGTGAAAGCACAGTACCGTCTGTCGGGGGAAAGTCGTACATCTAGTACCCAGTTTTGGCAGGTGTCTTAGCCATCTCAGATCCTACACCCCGTAGAAGTACGATAGTATGGCCGGTCACTACGCCGGTGGCACCCAGCTTCTGACCAAAATCTAGCAGTCTGCCCCCCTCGACATGGAACACTCTTAGTTTGTCCTCCTCGCCATTTCCTTGGTTGTTGACATTGCTCACCTGCAAGCTCTTGGCTGCTAGGTCCAATACCCTTCCCACGCTGAAATCTTCGGAGTAGAAGAAGGTTCCTTTCGGTATTTTGGCTGTGATTGTTTCCGAAGATGCTTCAACGTAAAGATACACCCGCTTTTCAGGAGCAAGCTTAGCGTCGCCTTTTGCAGTTCGTTTGAGCGTAGCCAATTCTTGGAGCTGTGCTGCAGCCTGCGCTTTTGATTTGCTTACAGGTGCTTTGGGTAATACAGCTTTCTTTGATGCGCCCCATGCCCGGAGCTTGTCCAATGCTGCAAGGCCTTTGTCTCGTTGGGATTCGCCCTTTGGTCTTGCACCTAAAGGTGTGAGGTTGGTGCAGTCGTGATCGTACGTGAATCGATGTTTGAGACAATAGGATCGATTGCACTTCTCACAATGGACGCCAGTGACAAGGGGCGTGTCGATCAAGGTCTTGCAAGAAGGTGACGAGCATTGTTTTTCGTGTGTCAAGATGCTTGGTTTCGGTGGCAAAGGCGACGCGTTTTGTTGTTGGGCTGCCCTTCGTCTTGCCCATGCGCCAGCTTGTGGGCATGAATGTGCTGACTCCGTTCGATGGTCCAGGCAGAACTTCCTGCGATCTGTTAGCATGCATTTCGGTAATCATGCTATTGCCCCGACTTCTCCGAATATCTGCGAACTTGACAATGCGCCTGTATACTTAGCCACAAGAGTAGAAGCACTTCTGCTGAACCTATGAGAGACCGTAAAGGACAGAAGTCAATGACCCTTCCCGACTCGTCTCTCAAGGGTCACCCATGCCTGAGACTTAGCACCGAGCGTCTGCATAGGAGCATAGCGGTTGTGCAGATATCTGGAGAAGCAGAACGACATTCGATACTCACCCTCTACAGCTCTCGCAGCGAAATGGGAGGAAGTCCAGCTGATGACAGTATGTCATCTGACAGTGCGAGCCGATCGCTTCAACATCACCGACAGACATCGCGCTGAAGGTCTCGCTTGGATCGGTGGTCTGTGGTTTGGATGCCATGACTGCAGTCCAGATGCGTGAGCCTCATATACTATCCGTGGCGATTTGATGGTGACTGCGTCAGCGTACACGTTAACGAGCACGCCCGAAGCTCGAATGTTCCAGCGCTATCGTGATCGTAATCGCGAAGACTGACTCAGCAGGATGGCGATGACCCCAGATTGTGAAAAGGCTCATGCCGAGCTGCGGGACCCACCGGTCCGAAGCGCAGTGCAAACCTAAGTGCGCCCCTGTTGTCATCACGGAGATTCGAATTCAATCTCCCTCAACGGTCGACGCAAGAACATCGAGAACGCCCCTTGGCGATTGATCAATCGCGCATGCAACATCTCCGAGCACGATGTGTGATGAACCTGGGGATGTGCGCGCAGCAACGCGCAGCACGCCTCTTGGCGGATCTACAGAGCCCAGGCCCAATTGCTTGGGACTGAACCTACGCTCATCTTTCAATAGATCACACTTGGCAAACACTCGACCTCGTCATGCGCGAACTCAGTGACATGCGTGTACCGTACAACACCGAGGCATCAAATTACTGCGGCCATTGGAAGATTCAACGCCTAGCATGCCACGCCGGGCTACTTGGAGTCTTTACTACGCCGGCCTGTACCTTCTCCTCTGTACCTACTGCGGATCGCCTTGGTTTGGAACTACGGCTAGACGCACTCCGGCCTGGCGCGGGCCATGGCAAAGACCGCAACATCCATAATACCCATTACAAGCTGGAACCCCGCAATGTCTTGCCAATGCTATCGGCGGCCCCTGGCTGTGTATTGTTGAAGTTGACGGCGACATCGAGGAACATATTATTCCAGCGTAATAATTGGCCATAACTCCACTGTGTTGGAGACGTGCGCATAGAAGCCTTCAAGTCACTTTCAGCACGAGCGAGCAGACAGCAGACGTCGACAGAACCATCAAGATCGACCGGCAGTGTCACCCTAGCGCCCTGTCTGTCAGCAGGGTGTGCTGTGAATACCGCCAACGGGTCATTTGTCACTTCACTGCTTGGAGACTTGGCTTCGTTGTCTTGGTGGTCTTGACATGCCGCTACTCGTCTCCTTGTCACTGGCGGACGATGTACACGAGCCATGTACAGATCCGAGTTTAGCATCAGCCATGGCTCTCTCCGTCATGTTGATGGACCGTTCGCCTTGGCTATACGTACACCAGAGCATGCGTGCACAGCATGACACTAGGGAGTCGCCGATCGCAGCGTCGTAGGTCATGGTATATATCGTGAGTATCCTTCCCATTCCTCTCCTGTTCTATCACAACCATCAACGACCAACTTTCCACCACCACCTTCGCATTTCCATCCACTCTCGACATAAATTTCAAATCCATCCCAACATGAAGGCCTCCATCATCTGCGCATCTCTTCTGGCCGGCCTGGTCGTGGCTGCCCCTGCCGATAAGGGCGTCCTAGCGAAGCCCAAGTATGGCAAGGTAAGCGTTTCCCATCACTCTGGTATCTAACAGAACACTACTGATCCACCTCACAGGACTGCGACAAAGACGGCTACCTCAAGAACACCAACAAAGGGTTCCCCATCCCCTTCACCTCGACCTACCGCATCAAGGCCACCCCCGACCAAGTCGTCAATGCCAACAACACCTTCACCGGCGGACTCGCAGGTGCCGTAGGCTTCTACGACATCGGCATCAACACCGAGCTGGACACCATCTGCTACTACATCCGCCTGTACAACTTCCAGGGCAACTACCAGTCCCCAGCGCGCACTGCCACGCACTTGCATCAAGCCGCTAAGGGCAAGTCTGGACCACCACGCATTGCCTTCTCAAACCCGAGCGTCATTCCGGGCAAGGACTACCGCGTCACGGCTGGATGCCAGACCGGTCCGTTCACGACGGGCGTCATCGTCAACGCCACTGGTCTTGACACAGGTGCTGGCTTCAAGGTAGCACAGATCGAGGCAAACCCGGCAGGCTTCTTCGTGGATGTCCACTCATCTCTTGCCGTCCCCGGGGCGGTCAGGGGGCAGATGGGTTAGACGTCGAGTCTGGACGCTTTGGCGAATCTGCTAAGAGGGAAAAGAGATGCAATGCCTGCAACGACACTGGAAGTCGGATCGGAGACTTATTTCGTAATCTAGTAGTGTAATTCAGTTATTTTATCATCACTTACATATTTCACTGGCACGATCATTTTATATGCAACTTGTGTACTTGTAGTCGCCCTCACAGGAGCCATTTCTACCAATCATGTTGCCAGCGATGGAGTCTTCGCAAGAAGTCTGGCCGTTCGACATCAACGATGCACGTGCCACCAATTCCTTATCTTAGCGGTGGGGGTTTGGAGTGGGGAAGAGGTCGGGGTTAAGACGACGCGGGCTATGAGGATGCCCTTGCTCCGAGGCGCGGCTAGAGAGCAAAGCTGATGTGGTCCATCATGTTGTAGAGCTCCGATGAGTCCAGGCGTACTCGAATACAGCAACATCACTTGCGCAAGCAGGAACAGCCATCATTGACGGCACCATGAGTCTGGTATCTTCATTCGTTTCGTTATAGTGACATCCATACCTTACTCAAGAGCTCCGGCTGCCCTGCTCCGTCATCTTCACTTGCCACCAGGCAGTCAAGCATCACTCCTTCATCTATCATGCTTCCTCCCACAGTCCATCCTTCGGCTCGTCCTCGCTCAGTGTCTCTTCCTTCACTTCAGTCTCGCACCTTCTTCAACTGGCGCCGCAACAGCCGGTCGTGGAACTCCCAGATAGACCCGAGCTATCACCGTTATAACACCCACCGCAACCTGAAAGATCGAGTACGACTCATGAAGGCGGTCTCTCGCCGTGCTCAGTTCAATTGGGACGTCTCAACTCGCCCGCTGTTCAGCCCGAGGTACGCTAGTCACTGGTACGGGAATAGGTACGGACGATGTGGCGCCGAGGAGAGCGGCAAGAAGGCTGAGGGCGAAGAATATGAGCTCATACAGAAAGAACGAGAATGGAAGGCGCAGATGGAGGGGTTGAGGAGGGGAGATCTATGGAGGGAGCAGATGGAGGTGCTGCGTAAGCGGGTGGAGCAAGATCCGTACGAGACTGTCTTTGGTAAGAGATTCGAACCTTTCTGGAGTTACTGGTTCCCGAGAGAGGAGTATGGTCTGCCTCCTAAGCAGGCTGAGAGTGTATCAAAGGTGACGGAGCAGACGCCAGCTAACACTGGCGGGTCTGTAGAAGCTATGAACTCGACAGCTGCGAAACCCGCTACGATCGTGAGATCGTCTTCGACCACGTGGGACTCTTGGACGAACAAGACCGAGAGGACTGAGTGGGACTCGGCCTCGGGACAGACGAAATGCTTCGAGTACGATCCTGTATCTAATCGCATGAGGCTCGTCGAGGAGAGCAAGCCTGTTAAGGCCAACGAGGTCAGATCATTGTCGAAGGGCACGTCGAGACCATCTACTGAGAAGCAGACCCTTGTCGAAGACAAGTCTGCCTCAGTGGCAGTGCAGGTGAGGAAGGCTATCGTTGTCCCTACAGAGACCGCGGCAGCTCAACAGTCAAAGTCTGCACGACCTCTTCTCGACTCGCACGTCGCCACACACGTCGGCAACTCATCTTCGAAACCGACCATGACAGCGGCTCAAGCCATGGCTCAGCCGCCCTTTCATGTCCGGCCTGGCGTGCCGACGAATCGGATGAGTCCAGACCTCGAAGGTTTGACCGCAGACTCAGTTCGTGCTTCTGTTGGCAAGCACCCGAAACACGTCAGACTCGAGACCAAGAAGGAGAGATTGCTGCGTGACAATCGCAGACTACAGGTGAAGGTTGAATCCGTGGATCGCAGACTCAAGCAATTCGAGGGGTCCAACAGCAGCACCACTCGTCTCTCATCCGCAAGCAAGCCGCATACACAGCCCAACGCACGACCGATTGAGCCCTTGCAGACATCGATGCAGCGCAATGCCACCGCGAAGCCGGTTGAGCAGCCTACAACGCCGTTGCAGCCAGCTGTCGTACGCATGCAGTCGACGGCCCAGCGAGAGCCTGTTGATCTGGACGACGCAGCTGCACATGAATCTACCGAGCCCATTACACCGGCATCAAACCTGCCCAAGGGCTGGACGGAGCAGACCGAGATTTTGCAAGCAGACAGAGTGCGACGCACAGCCGCAAGAGTACCGGTCTTGGACTATGGTCGCTCTGATGTTGCAACGAAAGTCGCCTCCGCCAAGGCACAGATGTATGCTCGAGCGACGCCCAAATGGGTTACGGAGATGTTTTCCGTACCTCAGCGATCGCCCGAGGAGCTAGCTGCCGACGCTGCAAAGACGGCAAAGGCCCAGAAAGCACAGGCGCTGCTTGAAACCGAGGTCAAGCAGCAGCAGCTTGCCATGCAGCTACATGAGAATAGAGCCAAGATTGCAAAACATGAGGCTCGTCAGACAGCTATCGCAAATGCTAGTCCTCCACCCACGGCCGTGGTACCGGATACCAACGACCAAGAGAAGTTGATTCAGAAAATACGCTCCCTTCGCGGGGAGCTCGACATTGCTTACAAGCAATCGTCCGTACATGCCGATGAGTTCAAGCATCAGATCCACAAGCTCGAAGCACGCGTGGCGGACGCAAAGCAGACTGCTGCTGCACGCTCGGAGGCGGATCTGGCTCAGTCGAGCGACATCGAGGCACGCTACCGTCACAAGCTTCGCGCGTTGAAAGACGAGCTGGACATCGCGTATAAGCAAAGCGCTGTGCATGGCGGCGAGTTCCGCGACCAGATCAAGAAGCTGGAGTATCGTATTGCAGACATGACTGCCAAGTCATCGGTCACACTCACCGAGCCACCAGCACCAGCTCGCAAAGACAGCGGTGTTGAGCTCGATGTCGACGCCAAAATGGCGATGCAAGGCGAAGGTGACTTCTGCACTAATGTGACAAAGTGGGCAGACAGCAGCAAGTGGTACAAGCAGGTTTCTCCTGCTGCCTCTCGGGAAGCAGAGAAAGTCGACAACAAAGCCCAGGACCGCGAGCTCGTGAATGCAGTACGCCGACTATATGAGAACCGCTATGGGGTCATTGATACCGAGCACAGGCAGGTCAAGGAGGATGCGAGGGATGGGTGGTTGGCGAAGCATGATGAGGAGGTTGTGTACGACTTCCAGGATGACGGTCTGGAGGCACAGCTGCAATCTCAGCCCGTTGCGAAGGCAGAGCCGGTGACGGAGTCTACAGTAGCTGCGCTCCCTGCTGCCGCAACAGCAGAGACGCCAGATTCTCTCGCGTCCGCTACCGTCGAGTCGAATTCACTCAAGTGGGACCACCCGCCAGTCTACAAAGTCCTGGCCTATGACTCGGGCAATGACATGATGAGCACAGCTACCACGTCTTCGTGGCTGACAGAGACAGATGAGAAGCCTTTGAGCATCACGCACGCGCTGGACCAGCTCTACCAGCCAGCTCGCTTCGTGAGCGCCTTCGCTGAGATGCAAGACCAGGGCTATCAGGTCGTGCATGCTGGTAAGGATGTGCTCGTGTTCAAGAAAGTGAAGCGTTCCGATCCCGTCGTGGACGAAGTGAAAGAGCCGCATGGCTGGAGCGAGATCGAAGCCGCGGCGAAAAGCGAGGTGGAGGCGGTAGCGATCAACCCCGTTGACGGTATGACAAAGCCACGCGACGAGGTCCGCCCAGCGACAGGCAACTTCGCGAGCCCGACTGGCTTCGTGAATTACGATCCTGTGCGTGAGTCCAACGAAGTTGCTGCGACTCCGTCCAGCTCGTCCAAGGTTGCCGGAAAATTCGTCTCAGACTACGAAGCCGAAGCATGGGATGACTCGCTGTCACGCGAGCATTTCAAGGAACGCACTGAAGCCATCGAGGAGCTCCTCCGCCGCGATGAAGAGGAAAGCACCAAGCACTACCCATTGATCAAACGCTCCGAGCCAGTCTTCAGCGGCACGAAACGCGTTGATCGGAAGCCGTTCCGTTCGCGTAATATTCCACGTCGTCCAAGATTGGAGGGATCAGAGCAAGGCCAGCATGAACAGAAGTCATCCAGAGCGCTTCGCTGGACTGCTGGAGCAGGTGTGCTGACTGCGGCGGCTGCTACTGCGTATGCACTGGGCACTGCGAAGGAGAATCGGAGTGAGAGGGAGAGGGAGAGGGAGTGGGTTGCTAGGGAAAGAGCTGTGCGGGAAATGAGGGAGGCTGCCGAGAGGTGGAGGTGGAAGTTGAATAACGGGTTTTGGAAGAAGGGAGAGTAGGCGAGATGATGGGACGCGTCCGGTAGATTGGGTGGGGGCATCTCCGCTCGATTTGCGATGACTTATGCTTGGAGGTATGGTTATGGTACACACGCGTCTATGAAGCATGATCTTGACTCTGCTGTCTTTCATCTTGTTCCTCCACCATCGCTTCATCGATCCCGGATTTCTGCGTACATGTAGCCTCGGCGAAGATAACGACCATCTCAGTGCTTGGCGTTGACGTGTGGCGGAAGTGTAGATGCATGCATCATGTAATCAACGACGAGTCGTCGAGTCCATGCGTATGCCTATTCTGCATTGTCTATCCAATCCCCTCACACGTCCAATCGACGTTAGACCTCTCCAATCCCTCCTTTCACATTCTGCTGCTTCCACTCGCTTGTTGTAGAAGTGAGATCGACACTGGGTATCACCCAAGCAGTCACACGAGGACATGATTCAAGGGACGAATCTACCATGGCGGCTTGCCTTGCGGAATCCGGCGCGGAGAACGTACAGTACAAGCAGAACAGTTTGCGCGGCATGTAGAGCGCCTGTGCGAACGCCACATACTCTCTCGAGTCTACCACATCGAACAGTTGGAGCGCCACTGCGCTCAGACTATGTTCCCATCACAGCCCGACCGTTCTCGTTATCGAGCTCTCGAAGAAAAGACAAGCCACCAGGAACTCAACCGGACGAGGAGTTGATTAGCGAAGTCCTAAAGGAAGCGGAAGAGAAGTCCGAGGCCGATCTCGAAGCGAAGAACAAGGCGCCAGAACCGACGCCCATACCCAGCGCTGCAGATGGCAAAGCGACGTCTAGCGCGGGCGGTGGTGGAGGCGGCGACTCTGGCGCCCCTGGTGGCAGTGATGGAGGAAATCGCAAGCGCAAGAGCGGGCAAAGCATTGCGCTGGCGAAGCCCTCGGTACCCGATGAATACCCTCAAGTGATGGCGATTCCCATCGCTCAGCGACCACTCTTTCCTGGCTTCTACAAGGCAATCACCATCCGCGACCCGATCGTAGTGGCAGCAGTGCAGGAGCTGCTCAAGAAAGGTCAGAGCTATGTAGGCGCATTCCTACTCAAGGACTCGGCAAGCAATCAGGACGTCATCAACGATCCGAGCGAGGTCTACGATGTTGGCACGTTCTGTCAGATCACTGGAGCATTTCCCGCTGGCTCTGGAGAGGAAATGCTATTACAGGCTGTGCTGTATCCGCATAGGAGGATACGGCTGAGTGAGCTACTGCCGCCGAACCGACCCGGTGTGAAGACGAAAGACAGTGTGCAGACTTCGCCGGTACCTGCTGAGCCTGTGGCTGCGGAGGCGGCGACAAAGACGGAAGCGGAGGAGAAGAAGGGAGACGTAGTGGCGAGCTTCGAGGAGCCGAGTGGTGACAAGGACGCTGTGGCAAAGCCCATGGTCGCATCTGGACCCACAGCATTTTTGTCCGACTGGCCTGTCAGTCTCGTCAATGTTGAGAACCTCGTAGACGAACCATTCGACAAGCGATCGCCGACTGTGCGCGCGCTGGTTTCCGAGATCGTCAACACATGCAGAGAGATCGGTACTGTGAATCAGCTCTTCCGTGATCATATCTCGACATTCGCCATGTCGCAGTCTGCAAGCAACATCCAAGACGAGCCAGCAAAGCTAGCAGACTTCGCAGCTGCGGTGTCGGTCGGTGAGATGGAGGATGCCCAAGGTGTGCTATCTGCGCTGAACATTGAGACAAGACTCAGCAAGGCACTGGAGGTCATCAAGAAAGAGCACATGAACGCACAACTCAGCAGCAAGATCTCGAAGGACGTGGAGACAAAGATACAGAAGCGGCAACGTGAGTACTGGCTCATGGAGCAGATGAAGGGCATCAAGCGCGAGCTCGGACTTGAGAGCGACGGCAAGGACAAGCTGGTTGAGAAGTTCAAGGAGAAGGCCAATAAGCTTGCTATGCCAGATGCTGTCAAGAAGGTGTTCGATGAGGAGATCAATAAGCTTGGTACCCTCGAGCCTGCTGCCAGTGAATTCAATGTCACAAGGAACTACCTGGACTGGCTCACGCAGATTCCTTGGGGTCAGAGGAGCGCGGAGAACTTTGGTATACAGCACGCGCGGGACGTGCTCGATGAGGATCACTATGGGTTGAAAGATGTCAAGGACAGGATACTGGAGTTCATTGCCGTGGGCAAGCTACGGGGTACCGTTGAGGGCAAGATCCTGTGTATGGTCGGGCCACCAGGTGTGGGCAAGACCTCGATCGGCAAGTCCATTGCACGAGCACTCAACCGACAATACTACCGCTTCAGCGTTGGCGGGCTTACGGATGTGGCTGAGATCAAGGGGCACCGAAGAACATATGTTGGTGCGCTACCAGGACGGATCATTCAAGCACTGAAGAAGTGTCAGACCGAGAACCCACTTGTGTTGATCGATGAGATCGACAAGATCGGCCGAGGGCATCAGGGTGATCCATCAAGTGCGCTGCTTGAGTTGCTGGATCCCGAACAGAACAGTTCGTTCCTGGACCACTACATGGATGTGCCTGTCGATCTCTCGAAGGTGCTCTTCGTATGCACAGCGAACATGCTCGACACAATTCCTCGACCTCTTCTCGATCGAATGGAGGTCATCCAGCTCTCCGGCTATGTCTCTGACGAGAAGATGGCAATCGCAGACCGCTACCTGTCACCTCAAGCTAAGGAGCTGAGCGGTCTCAAGGATGTTGCAGTGAACATCGACAAGGACGCAATCATGGAGCTGATCAACAAATACTGCCGTGAGTCCGGTGTACGAAATCTGAAGAAGCACATTGAGAAAGTGTACCGCAAGTCTGCACTCCGGATCATTCAAGATCTTGGTGAAGACGTCTTCAGCGAGGCCAAAGCGATGACGCCGGAAGGCAAAGACGCCGCTATCGAGGCCGCAAAGGAGAAATCAGATCCTACAATCACCCCTGAGAACATCGGTAACGAGACTACCGAGACACCACGGGTCGCGTTGAAGGTGCCTGACAGCGTCAAGCTAGACATCACCGCCGAGAACCTGAAAGACTTTGTCGGCCCTCCAGTCTTCACCTCGGACCGACTCTACGAGACCACACCACCCGGTGTGGCGATGGGTCTCGCCTGGACACAGATGGGCGGAGCGGCGCTTTACGTCGAGTCGATCCTTGAGTCTGCACTCTCATACAACTCCCGCGCTGGTTTCGAGCGAACCGGCAACCTCAAAGCCGTGATGAAAGAGAGTACACTCATTGCTTACTCATTCACAAAGGGTTTGATGGCGAAGAAATTCCCACAGAACAAGTTCTTCGAGAAAGCGAGGATACATCTGCATTGTCCTGAGGGCGCTGTGCAGAAAGATGGACCGAGTGCTGGTATTACGATGGCTTCCAGTTTGCTCAGTCTGGCGCTCGATAAGCCGCTTGATCCCACAATCGCTATGACGGGTGAGCTGACTGTGACTGGCAAGGTCCTGCGGATCGGTGGTTTGCGGGAGAAAACTGTTGCTGCGCGGAGGGCGGGCGCGAAGATGATCATCTTCCCGAGAGACAACACGAGTGATTGGCTTGAGTTGCCCGAGGTAAATCTTCACCCACTGCGCGTTGACCAGAGATACTCAAGCTGACTTCTTCACCTAGAACATCAAAGAAGGCATTGACGGCAAGCCGGTAGACTGGTACAAGGATGTCTTCGACCTCGTCTTCCCAGAGATCGACGCCGCGGAGGCGAATACTCGATGGAAGAAGGAGCTTGCGAAGCCGCCAAAAGAGGAGCTGGACGACATAAAGGAGCTCGAGCATGCATGAGTGTAGCGGCTTTGGATCGGCGCCCCAATGGTCGGACCGAGTGGCAGCCATTACCGCATAGAGACCGCGAGAGGACACTTGTGACAAGCGAACCCATTGTGAGAATGGCACAGCTTGCTCCATGAGCAGTCGTACGTGCATCGTACAGGCCTGCTGGCGCTGCAAATGGTCCTGGGAGGAAGTGGCTACACCGCGAGGTCCTCTGTTGACCACTGTATCGTGAGCTTTGAGAGGTCGAGCGGCGATTGTACAATGACGGTGTTTGATGATCATCTGAATGGTGTTGGGGGAGCGATTAAAGCTCCGCTCTATGTACATATATAGATTAGAGTCGAGTGTCTGGCTTTCTCGAGTCTGTCGAATCTGTCAAGACTGTCGAACTTACCGAGACGCAACAATCTGTCTCGCCACACTGTAGCTGCGCAATCGCGAGAAATAGTATAGTAGTATATAAAAGATTTGACCTGGACTATGAATCAGCAGGGCACACAGTCCTGCTGTAATTCTCCATCCGGACCTGTGGCGCAGCGGTAGCGCGTCTGATTCCAGTGCGTGTTTCCAGAAGGTTATCCGTTCAAATCGGGTCAGGTTCACCCCACGTTAGTATACAACTACTCGTTGCTACAAATTTTTCGCACTTTTTGTGTTCACCCTTCAATTTCCTTATGCATTGGAACGGGAGAGAACGTCTCCAAGGCCTTCATCCATACGTTTTGCCTCTGTAGCGAAGATACCGTTTTGTGCCTATCGAGTAGGAGGGGCGTGAGGAAACGGGAAGGAGCGCAGCATATGCATGCACGCGAGATCTGCGAGCAGCCGCCCGACTTGAAAGACATGAAAACGATCCGGTCTTTCTCCATCTGGGCACCTTGATCATTTCAGTGTCAAAGGTGCCCTGTATCAGCCTTCTCAATCGTATATCTTCGAGAAGTGTTATTATAAATGGTGTGGCACGACATGATTCTGCTTCACCTGCACTGGACCTTGCGCGCGACCACGAAATAACGCAAAGGTGTTACTTTGACTCGAAGTTTGTCGATCGCATGTACAGACGATGTTCACTATTTCACAACTCTCTGTATGGTATCGTATCCTCCCGAATTTCCAGGAGCCTTCAACGTAGGCAATGCTGATGTCAGCTGAGTCGCCGCAGCGGAGTGCTCTGCTGGGATACGGGAGAGAGCATCGGTCCAGGAAGCAGAGCACTCCCTTACGTTCTCAGTCTAGTGGCATGGTAGAATCACTGTCCTAAGGGCATTTATGAAGCACAAGACATTCTTGATTGTTCTGGAGAAGTGGAGGAGTAGAGAACCAGCCGCTAGAGACCCTCCACTCATCGGCCGTTGCCTTTGATAACGCGATAGCTTCCCATGCTCTCTCTGAAGTGCTACGACTCTCTTCGCCCGTGGCTCGAGTCACTACACTCGCACACGCATCCAAGCCTTTCCATCGAGAGTTCTAGGTCAAGCTTTCACATCGTCTTCCGTACCAAGCACACCAACAGCCCAGTTCAATCGTGCATTAGGTTTCGACTTCAAGAACCTGCGATCGCACTCATCCCCCTCTTCAGGCCTAGAATTCGGATCGACTTTCTCCCAGCTGCCGTTGAGCCTTGGGTCGTCGCTGCTCTGAGGTCTCAAGACCCGCGTGTACGGCGGTCCTCGCGGAGGTATGGCTTCTGCAGCCTTCACCCACGCTGTCTCGCAGCCGTTAGCGATCAGCTCCGCACTTCCCCAGCCAGTTCGTAAAGCGATGCCGTAGATCCGCATGGCTGTGTCGTGGCGTTGGTCAGGTCGCATGTACTGCACCGCGGCGAAGAAGGAAGGCATGCAGCTTTCTGACAGTGCAGCGCCGAGGGTAGGATTCAAAGGCTGGTTGGCAGGACCAGTATTCATCCCTGCAGTGATGGCGCCTATCTCGTTTGCGAAGAAAGCGGTTTCTGGAGCGGCGATCGCCGCAGCTGCGTGTGCGGCGGGATGCATGTGAGGATGTGAGCGGATCGCGATAATCATAGCCATGTTGTATACAGCCCAGAGAAGCGCGATGTCGTATCGCTGATATGTTTTGGCAGGACCGAATGGCGTATCGAACGGCATGTGGAGATCCGGTCCAAGCGGTTGGAAGGCTTCGGTACTGAGAGCTGCAGCATACTCCTGGAGCGCCGCACGAATGCGACCGTACTCTGCCAGAGCAGCCTCGGTTGCGACTTGGAGGTCGACTGGTAAAGACGCGTGCTCTTGCTTCGGAGTGAAAGCATAGTGTGCTGGATTGTATGATGCCGGCATCTGTACGTTGGCCCTTGGTGGTGGTGCCATGCCAAAGAAGATTGGACCTGCTTGAGGCGGTGGCGGAGCTGCAGACCCTGGTGTAGGCGGTGGCTGTGGTGGACGTGATATGTTCATCCCTGGTGCTGGTATCCATTGCCCGCCATCTTGCTCCATCTGCTTCAGCTTGCGCGCTCGATCTCTGGAAGCGAAGTCGGCAATGCGACCGAGAAGTAGGATAAGGTGATCAAAGGAGCCGTAGATGGCATCTGGTCGACCAAGAGGTGCGCGTGGTGGACAATCGGCCCATCGACTGTAGTCCATGCTGTGAGTGCAAGTCAGCTCCCGTCCACTCGCCAGAAAGAGAAAGTACATACAGCAATGCGTTGCCGCTCACCACACTCTGGTATGCATCCTGCTTAGCGTACCACCAAAACAGGTCCTTCAAGATCTCGAACTTGGCAATGTCGAGCTCCTCAGGTATGCCGGATCGCGGCGACTCGATATGGCCTGCATCGTCGTAGCGTACTTGTCGCCCGACAAAGCGGCTCACCATTGTTTCGTCCACATCATCCATTTGGTCTAGTAAGTCAACGCCACTGCTGAGGCTGGTGAAGATAGAGTTCCTGCGGCCATTCTGTTGTTCGTTTGCCCACTTTTCTCTCTTCATCCGTCTGAACTGCCTAGTCATGCCAATGAAGTCTGTTTCGACGAATAGCTGCTTAGCGCCAGCAAGATGCCTATTCCACTTCACATGGTCTGCAGTCATGATCTCATAGAAGCCCAACAGCATGGACGCAGCGATTGTCGTGACCTGTAAACGACTTTTGGGGTCCTTCGACCCGACCGACTTGTGGATCCTCTTGAGTGACCACATGTAGTGCTGTAGCGAAGGTGTAGTCGCGCCACCTTGCAAACGGGCAATATGTAGACTCGCAAGCGCTAGCATCGCATGCAGAAGCCCTTGGTTCCGTAAGGCTGCCATCGGCATCGTGTACGTCCATAGTCCCTGCTGCGAGGATGGTACCGAGCCCTCCGTGAACAACACAGAGGAGCTCACAGGGTGTCGCTCAAACGTCGACAGACTCGGGCCGGTGGCGGAAATGAAATGAGCGAAGACACGTGCCGTTGCAGGGTTCCGCAACGGGTTCGCGACTTCATCTACACGGTATCGATCAAGCATCCCGCTCTCCAGAAAGGTGTCGTATCGTCGGATTTGCATGTTCTGCTCGTTCATGCGATTATTGTGCAACATTCGCTGTAACATGCGTGGCCTGTGGTTGGTCGTGATTGCTGTCGAGGACTCAAACTCCATCTCTTCATCGGACTGAACATCGTAATAGTCGTCGTCCTGTAATTCCACGGCTGCGTCGATGAGAAGCTGGGTGGGTGTATGATGTTGCAGAGGTTGCGTCGTAAAGTCGTGGTAGTCAGCATCTGGTGCATAGGTCGGTGCAGCGACTGGAGCATATACCATATGCTCCTGTCGCGCATATGTGACCGGGGTCTGAATACTAGGCGGGAGATCAATCGGTCGGCTCAGCTCGGGTCGTGGCGTATACGACAGTGCTTCCCATGGCTGCTGGGGTCCTTGCTCGGCGGTGACTGGCGTTTGCGGTGCAGGCTGATGTCGAGGCTGTAAATTAGTGGCGACTCGAGGCTGCGCCTGGGCGGCCTGAGACGAGGGTACCGCAGGCGTTCTGTCGTTGGAGGCTAGGATTGCTGGGTGAGGTGGAGGTCCTGTGAAATGGGGATTGTAGCCAGCCATAACATGAAGC
This sequence comes from Cryoendolithus antarcticus, assembly GCA_002077065.1. Lineage (NCBI taxonomy): Eukaryota > Fungi > Ascomycota > Dothideomycetes > Cladosporiales > Cladosporiaceae > Cryoendolithus > Cryoendolithus antarcticus. Next base: position 748,572 of record NAJO01000019.1, read on the forward strand.
GGTATCTGGTACTGCACATGGCTCTGCCTACGTGCCGAGCCTTCATCTGTCCACCCTACGTTGGCCGTCCCATCGTGCATAGGCTGCCCTAGTGCGTATGCTCCGTTCTGCACGGGTAACCCCGACTGCGCAGTAACCTGCTGGCCGTGCATGTGAGAGGGATTGACCATAGCTTGTCCATGCACGCCGTTCATGCCATGCATCTGCTGCTGCGGCGTCGCAAAGACGTGCTGGTATGTCGATGGATGGACATGTCGCGCGGAGGTGTCCAATGGTCTTGGGCGAAGCTGAGTGTACATTCCCGGATCGTGAGCGTACGTTCCCATTGGCATCGCCTGATAGGCCATGGGCTGCCCAGGCCCAGGCATTGCCTGGAAAACGATGTGAGCGCCTCCATTGGGCGCCGCTTGGTAGTCGAGGAAGTTCGGCGGCTTGAACACTACGCGCTGGCTGTAGCCTTCGCAGTGTCGTTTAGATTTGATGCAATTCTTGCACACCATGCGCTCCTCGCCGCACTTGATGCGCCGTTTGCGACATGTAAGACATCCTGACTTAGTGCGTTTTCGAGATAATTTGGCCTTCAAGGCGGCCTCTGCCTGGCTGGTGTCAACGCCGTCGGGCGCCTGAGCAAAATCGGCATCTTCGGTGGCCTCAGGTGGAGTCACCGATGTCATGCTTTGCATACTGGGTGCCAGCGCATCTACACTGTGCAGTCATAAGCACAGTCATAAGGCTCCTTAAGGCGTAGTCAATTCCGCAGTGTTCGCAGCATTATCTCAAATGTTTGCGACCATGCGGCGTCGGAAGTATCACAAGCTCCAGACCATCGGCGAGTCCGGTAGGGCTGTCGTGAGACGCAGCAGCAGTGTATCGACGACACGCCGTGATAGCTCCAATCGAGTGATCGAGGCGCTTCGTCGATGCCGCGCGTTGATTGATTGAATCCTGCAGGCTTCCTGACGATGTGCTTCTCCGAGGATGTTCTTCGAGGAGGGGGATCGTCATTTGACTTCTACCCGAGCATGAGTAGTGGAGTTCGCCGGTCGACGGATCACGCCGCCTTCGACCTGCCACGTGGAAATCCGATGAGCTTATTCAGACGACAAGACGCTTTGTTTGGGAAGAGATCAGCGACTTGAGAAGGGAAGGTAACATTGCTGTAGTGATCTTCATCGTCATTGGCAAGACTTCAACATTTTTGTGGTTCCGCCCATGCACGGGCATGTACCCCTACCAGGGTCTCAGAGTGTTCCCCTCTCTCCAGCCATGAGGCTTGTGCGTTTCTCGGTTTACACCAATATTGATCGTGCCCGCACGCCGTACCGCCACGCTTTGTCCCCTCTACGAACCACGACTCGATGTTGCGCTATGTTAGAGTACGCTAAGGGCTGCGATATTAGGTTCATTGCGTCAGTGGTACTCCATGTCGCGTGGTGTCTAGTATTCACAGCTTGTACCTTGCTGCACGTTGGCATAGAGTAATGCAATTACGGACTGATATAGTGCTTTGAGTGCAAACCTATGAGACTTGCTAGGTCGCGCTCGACCTTGGGTTTGCTATTGTACGTCGCACCGAGACCAAGTCGAGGTTGTCACACTTGCACAGAGATAGATCACAGTATCATCAGCCATGTGGCCGGGCGTGGGATGCCTCAGTGTCACGAAATGCGCCAAACCGCCCTATCTGAGCAATTGCTCAAGCGGCTAGACTTGCACCCATGCAGCCTCATATATCTTGCACGCGTCGGCTCGCCTGGCCGCGCATGGGGAAGTGTCGGCCTTCGACTGATCGGGCAGCTCCTTGGGCCCAAGGCAGTGGTAAGTCGGTAGAGTTTTATGTCGGTAGCGGAGAAGGTTGGGGACAGTTGCAGCCGATGCGGCTCGCGCTGTCACATTGCTTTCACGATCAATGTCAATCCTGCTACCTCACATACGAGGTTTCATGTCGCGCTTGAATATCACAATCTGATAATGTTCGAGCCCCCTCCATGATCGCTCGATGTGCCCCACCCCACGCGTGCCGATTCCGAATCCTGAGCCAGCGCGCACACAGCTCTCAATTTGGCAACAGCATCCCGGGAATGTGGGAGAGATGGCGTGACGATGGCGCCGATCAGTCAAGGAACCGCCCTGCTCACAGCCCGGAATCTTTTTCCGGGGATGTTTGCCAAAACGTGGCTGGCTGGCTAGATGAGCCTGATAGCTCGGCCGCAAGCTATTCTGTAGAGTACTCTCTGCCTGCATCGCGAAGTTGTGACTGCATTGCCCTCTTATGGGCCTGTCTGCGATGCGGTGCCGTGCGGAGTTGCACAGCTCGCACAAGCGGAACTATGGGTTGTACCGCTGGCCGTGCTCTGCGTGTTGTGCTGCAGTGAAATTCTGTATGATCATCTATTCTGCTTGGCTGCGATGATTGCATGCAGAGATCGCCCGCTCAGATTGATCAATCTCAGCAACGCGTGGTATGGTAGACGATATTGACCATGTCAAACGCAGTGTCGGGTGAACATCGTTGGCCAGACCCGAGTTAATCTATATGGAAGTATATGTGCACTCATATCTCCTTGCACCACCTGCCCCATCCACCCAAGTCAGCTCCACTCTCTCCAATTTCCTCCAGTCCAACATCAGCCCTTCCTATCCCATCACCTCCGCCCTCGGCGATCATCAGCCCAGCGTCCGAGAGGCTTCGCCACGCATCCCTCGCTACCTCCCTTCCCCAGACTTTCGCCGCTCCGCCCATAGCCCCAGAAGCAGCAGCCTGAAGCTTTGCTTTGGATGCAAGAACTTTGTACTCTTCGTATACGAGATTGAAGCTAATCAGTTCGGTGGAGTAGATTGCTGTCTGTCGAGCAGCACAGATAAGGAGAGCGACTTCGAGAGTTGAGAGGGTGGACAAGAGCGTGAGTTTGTTGTCAGGCGGCAAGAGGTGAGGACTGGAGAGTAGGGAGTGAATTAGTACGGCACTCAGCTCCCTCGATCCAGTGTCTGCCAGACCCAGTGTTGCTAGTGGGTACAGCATGGCCGTCAGAAAGGCAGGTATGGACTTGTCGGTATAGTACATTCGCCGCAGCGTCGGGTCTAGCTCGGGCGAGGAAAGCATGCTCGATATCGCGTGGTTCCAAGCTACAATGCAAGAGTCCAGTGGGGCCTGTGGCGATCCCTTGGACTTGCGCTCCTGGACACAGACCTTGCTCAGTGCCACACTCTCACCTTCGCTGAGCTGGTCAATGTTGAGCGTTAAGGCAGCTTTGCAGACGTCCAGGAAGGCATTGTAGCTTTTCGGCAGACTGAGGTGCACGAAGCGATGGCTGAACCGACTCTTCACTCGCTTCTCCAGGGTCTCGGCCACCTCAATCCTCGCAGTCAGCCCAAGGACCGCTATTGGCGCCTTTCGACTTTGGGCAATGTCGAAGAGGTTGTACAGCAGCGTCTGCCGAGGGTGCGAGGCGAACAACTCGAATTCATCAAGTACGAAGATGACGCTCTTGGTCACCTGCCCGTCCTCTTGCTTCTGGCCCAGCTCTGCAGGTGTTGATAGCAGTGCTAGCAAGGTTGTCAGTGTGTCCGCATAGTTCCTGGCAGCGCCTTCCTCGACCTCGAGCTCCATCTCACGGCCGAGTTGGCGCCAAATCTCCCGTAGCGCGATCTTGTCATCTGTTTGTATGAAGCCGTTCAACCTCACTACGTGGAAGTCGTCGCCGTGCTGTGCCGTGTGCTCGCCTAAGATCTGATTGACCATGGTAGTTTTCCCACTACCCCGTGCCCCGATCAGGAGCATGCTGTTGCTCTCGCCTGAAAAGATAGTCTGCGTAATGACGGTGTTGACTTTCGCGTAATCCTCGTCCAGATTTGTGACAGGTATCGGCCGTCTCCCTGTACACCGCTCCATTACGATTCGCTGGAAGATCGGTAATCCGTACACTGTGCCTTCACTTTCGACCATTACATTTATAGCATGGGTTTGAGCTGCCTTCGCCAGTGTCACGACTGACTTACTTTCGCTCGGCGCTGGCTTTGCCGGAGTCGTAGTGACATTCAAAAGGTCCTTCGCTCCCTTCGTTGGCGTGGCAAGTGCATTCTGCGTAGTGTTTGGCCGAGCACTACGGACCTTGGGCTGCTTTACACTCGCTGGCGAAGGTGTCGTGACAGTCGGCAATTCCGCATCTGTCGCCGCTTCATGTTGTCCTCCCACAGACCCCCCTCGCGGCTTCGTGAAAGCCTTGAAGAACCCGGCTTTTGGCTTCGTCGGTGTAGCATCATGCCGCACAGCCTTTGCTGGACTGCTCTCGGCACTTTCCCGCGCCGCTCCCCTCAGCTTTGTCAGTGTAGCGTCGAGCTTTACGGGCTTTGCTGGGCTGCTTTCGGTAATCCTCTGCGCCGTCCTCTTCAGCGTCGTCGGTGTAGCATCGCGTCTTGCTGGACTGCTCTCAGGGTTCCTTTGCGCCGCTCTCTTCGCTTTCAACCTATCAAGAGCGCTTTCGGCGGTCTTCCGCGGCGCGACCATGACAGTCTCGCCGCCGTCCGAATATCTTGCTGGCAGAGCAATTTTCCGCCGTTTTGAGGCTCTTGGGGAGTCTGTGTCGTCCATCTCATGAGCCACTGACCGCATCAGTCGATCTTGAGGGTAGGATGTTTACAAGATCAGCTCATATTTAGATTGACTGGAAGCGCGAATGCACATCGTAGGACAAGACGCATACACTCTGGATTTGGGAAGTCGCGCACGCGCTTCACACGCGACGTCACGTGCGCGTTAGAATCACTTTACAAGCGCATACATTTAGCTCCCCAGCTCCTATCGACATTCACATCGAATGTCTCAGCCCGCGTCTATGACTGTTTGAACACTTGTACCGCCCAGTACGGAGCCGATGAGCTCCCTCTCGACCACCCACGAGCGGCACTGAGGCTTTTGCAACGAAACAGCAGGATCCTCTTTCCCCCGCATCTCAGGCGACATCATCATTATCATATACTGCTTGTCAGTGAGACAAACTTCACTCTGCGAGATTCCAGTCCCACGCTCACTGCCTAGTCTCATAGTAATTCAGCGGCAACCCCAATGCATCACACTGTGCCTCGTTCCCGCCAGCAAACACCCACTCACTCGCTTCGAAAGCAGGCCACTCTAACACCCTAGTTTGCTGGTTTTGCGTCGTGTAAGGCGTCCACTGACTGCCACTAGCCGCAATAGCATTCAGCGTGTTAGTGAAGCCCTTCGCCTTCAGGAAGGCAAGATCCGGGTTTGGATTGTGCGTCCTCACGAAGCTCGCCCATGTATCGAGCGTGAACTGCTCGAACGGAATATCCAGATCATCTCTTGGTGCTAGACCGTTGAAAGCCAGACTACCAAAGACGTAGTAAAGCTCTCCCGAATGACATTTGAAGTACTCGTTTTTTGGATCTCCGAGCGGGTGCTCAGCGCTCGGTGCAGGCACGCACACAGGCGCATTCGGGGAGTAAAAGCTCAGCTGGTAAGAGCGATTGAACTCATAGAAGTAGATCTCAGGGAATACCGAGTGAAGTGCAGCGGAGTAAGCAGATGCCAGGTCAAGGCAGCGGAACTGAGCATCCGTAGAAATGAGGGCGGAGGTGTTGAAGACGTTCAGAGTGGCGTTTGCTGATGTAGGTTCGGGAAATATAGTAGTGAGTGATGCGATATCGACTGATGGGATAACGCTGAGACCTTGACTCGTGGTGAACTCGGTGAGGGTATCGTTGACCATAGGGTAGGAAATGAAGGCTGCGCCGTCGTCACGCATGATACCCATCATCACCGGAACATTCGCCGTGGGACCTTTGCCTGTAACTTCGAGTTCGGAGGTCGTGAGGTAGGTGCCATCGACGACGAGGAAGCGAGCGACTGCCGTGAGGTTGGCAATCGCGTGAGGATCGAGAGCTCGCAGGCAGTTGACCTGAGAAGTGGCATTCAGACAGCCAGTGGCGTTCAGGACTGGGTCAGCGGCTACAATCACCTCTTCCGTGATGTTGTACCACTCGCCATAGGTGGTGGCATATGCTTCTCCGGCGAGATTGCTCTGTGGAACTGCAGCTGCGTACTTCCCGATTGCTTTCGGACTAGCAAGGAGTGCACGCACGCTGGCAGCACCAGCGGACTGCCCGGCGATGGTGATACGGCTGGCATCTCCACCGAAAGCAGCGATATGAGAGTGTACCCATTCGAGTGCAGTAATCTGATCTGCTAGACCGAAATTGCCGTTCGTAGCGCCGTCTTCAAGGGCGAGGAAGCCGAGCGTGCCTAGTCGGTAATTGATCGTCACAACGACGATGTCACCTCTGCTCGCGAACGCACCACCGTCGAATGTAGGGTCTGAGCCAGTGCCACCGGTAAAAGCACCGCCGTGAATCCAAAACAGTACAGGCTTGAGTGCTGTACTTGAAGACTTCTCACCTGGCCAGCCACGAGCCCAGCCGTTGCCATTCGAGCTTACATTGCCAGGCAGATACGGTGTCCAAACGTTGAGAAACAGACAGTCTTCCGACCCTACGCCACCAGCTTGCACACACTGGGAGCCAAAATCAAGAGCACTGTACGAGCCTGCAGCGTCCAGTGGAGTGCTATAAGTGAAGCGTTCAGGCTGATTGGCATATTTGATACCTAGGAATCGGAAGCTGTGCTTGTCGCGGAAGCCAGTGATCTCCTGACCTGCGGAGTCGATAGTAGTCTGCCACTCGGTCCCGTTAGAATTGTTAGTGGCATTGCTCAAGGGTGCGCTGTTCGTGCACAGAGCCGGATACTGAGCGTTCCAGCTCACAGACGACTGCTTGCCGGTGCTGTCTATGACTTTGCATCCACGTCCTTGGCCCTCAGCGATCCAGTAGGGTCCCTGCTGACCCTCATACGCCAGGTACTCGAGAAGACTGACATCTCCAGGACTCCAGAGCTGTTCGCCAAGAGCTGAACAGGCCTGCTGTGCTTGGGCTTCGGATACTGCTGCGCCCGAGACGATGATGCTGTCGGTTCTGCTTGATGTATTGCCTGGTCAAGATCAGCAGCTGCTCACGCCACGCCACCGAAAAAGTCGCTCAGGCAGTCAACATACCATAGAGATCATCATGCGTTACAATCGTAAGACCAGAGCCTGCAGACTGCTGGGCCGGTCCATGGTGCCAGCCCTGGCCACCTTGCCATGGTCGACCGGGTGGATGAGCTACAGCCACGCCAGCGAGCGTCAGGGTCAACGCAAGAGGGAAACCCATCATAGTGGAAAAATTGTAACAGCACTAAATCGAGAGGACGAAAGAGATGCAGGAATAGGAAGATACAAAGCCTTGTATACTCACCCGGCTTGCTTAATCGAGAGAAGCTTTCCCACGTGCCGGTCATATTGCTACGGTGACAGGAGGCTAGGACGCATGGTGACGACTTGGACGGCAGACATCGTATTCTCCAGCCACCGGCAGTCAGCTCTAGAGGTTAAGTTCTACGTGAGGAGTCGAGCGATGATGGAGATGGAAGACGGAAGGTGCGGTGCAACCAACCCCACAGATTCTCCGCACGCGTGGTTTTAGCCGAGATCGTATTGAACGGCATTGACTTCACCATTGACTTCAGGATCGTGCTTCGACACTGACTTTCACGATGATCAGTCTCCTGCGAATATTGACCGCTCCGCAACAATGAACGCTTAGTCGAAATGTTGTCGAGGTTCGCAATCACAAGCAGATTTCGTTGAGCACGTGGAGGTCCATCTCGCCGAGAGGTAGTAGTTGAGGGAAGACGTCGCGACGCAGTCAATGGTAGCACAGGAAACCTTCAAAATCTTGTGAGATGTGGAGGTAGCCTTCTCATACCTGCTAGGTAATTTCTCCGCCGGTCTCAAGGCTGGAGCCGCACTTCGATGCATTTTCGATCTCGTACTCCTCCCGTTACCGCCAACCCTGACTGCTGCTCCTATGATCCTCCGCACTCATGCTCTCGAAGCTCATCTCCCATTCATCGACCTCCTCAAATTTCTGCCTGACAGACTCGAGCTCCTTGCTCTGTACCAGTCCACTAAATGTGGCAGTACTGTCATGCAGACCCGTGACTTCCTCATCCTCCTCATCCACGTCGTAATCTTCGTTCTCCTTGTCAGCCGCGGCAGGGGTAGCTGGTTTGCGACCGTACGTCCTAGCAGGTTTGGCAGACTTGTTGGCAGCTGCAGTAGACTTGCGAGCTGAGAGTGGTGCTCGCGACGGTCGTACTTTGGCTTTGATCTTTTTGCTCTTGACTGGCGTGGCTTTGACAGTGCGTCTTCGTCTTGCACCGCGGTCTTCAGCCTCAGCATCCTCGTCTGCGGCGGACTCGTCTGCCTCTCCGCTATCAGATGGTATGTCATACTCAGTCTGCTTTGCTTTCGAACGAGGAGGTGCTTTCCGCTTCGGCAGGAGTGACTGCAGTGTTGCGGTCGAGACGGTCTTTGCCTTTGCCTTCGTCTGTGGAGCTCGTGACCGGGGAGGAGGCGAAACTTGAGTCAATGGGTCGGCATATATGTCTGTACCCTGCGTACTTGTCTCGGCAGGCGGAGTCGGACTGCTGATGGGCTCTGCTAGTGTAGCGTGGTGCGCTTCGTACACTGTGTCCAGAGGGTTGGACGGGAGGTCATCATCCCCGTCAAGCTGCTGCTCCTCGGTGGATGGTATGGCAAGCTCAGCGCGCGACAGCGCTGGCTGCTTCGTCGATGAGGATGGTTCGGTAGGTGGCGTGGACGACGGTGCTAGTGACGAGTTCAGGACTTGAATATCAGATGTGGCCTGAAGTGGGAGTGGCGAATGTCGCCGAGCTGATGACTGGACCTGCTCTGGCAGGTAAATTTCGTCGTCGTGAGATTGATGCTCGGTCACCTGTTCACTACGCGGCTTATGTCGCTTCGAACTCAGCGAACTAAGTGACGAGCCTCCGCCTTCGACCTGGTCTGACTTCCGCTTCTTGGTGTTTGCAGTCGATACACGTGCAGCGGCCTTAAGAGGGGTCGAGCGACGAGGTGCCTTGCTTGACCGTTTCGCCTTTGCCAGATGCGCAGGCGTTCCCTCAGCCTCGGGAGCAAAGTCCTCTTCATCGCCACTCTCAATCTCAATATCGAACACACTCGGATCCTCCTCGACTTGCGGATGGGCGTGCAAGAGTGATGGTCGTGCACTTGCAGTGCGATTCTGTACCATTGCGAGCATGCTGCCCTGTCGCGGCCTGCGCTTGAAATTCTTCAGCGCGAGCACACTATGTTCCGCTGCTGGTGTAGGCTGCGGTCGTAGAACAGAAGAAGGAGCAGCGACCGACGTGCGTTTTTGCAGTGACTGCAGCTTGCCAGGAGGTGGAGGCGAGGGCGAAATTGAGAACTCCGAGCGTTCCGGGACCGCACCTTTCGATCTTCGCTGCCCCGGTAGCGGATCTGATGATGTTTCGATAGCATCGACTTCGTGCTGTGCGATCTTCAGCCCTGCAGTCCTACCTTTGCGTGCAGGCTGTGCGGGCTGCTTCACACTTGGCAGCGATATCCTTGCTGTGCTCTCGCGTGGCGCATTCCGTGCCATGCTTAGCTGTCGACCCCTCGGCTTCGCAGTAGCAGGCAGTAGACTATCACTCTTTGCCAGTTCGTCGGTCGTCATGACAGGATCAGTAAGTATGACTCCAGCTTCGGTCGCCACTGCCTCCGGCGCATCGCTCGTTCCAAGCCCACCAGCCATGACCAGTGTCGCCTCATCTTGCGCGGCGCCGCGCCGCCCTGCCCGGCGGGGCTTCACAGCATCTTTGATGAAGTCTCGGTGATCGCTCTCCAGCGCTGTATCTCTTGCGCGTGTCGACTTGGTGACATTCGTTTTTTCCTTGAGTGCCGTTCGCGTCTTCGCTGCTGGTTTCGTCGCGATCGTGCTGGGAGGCGCGACAGGAGCTCCGCGCAGTCGAGCCATCTTATTTATTCAGCGCATCTGTGTCTCGGCCTAGCGATAGCGATGGGCAGATGATCGCAGGTGTTGATTGCAACAATGTTCGATTTGATGACGGAGTCGCGTCTGGCACGCGTCGAACAACAAGCCTCGAAAACGCCAAGACTTGCATCCTCGCGGAGTCACATGAGCGATGATGGACTTCACCTGGCTCTCCTTCATTCACAAAGTTCAGCCAAAGTTCGACTGGTCCAGACGCTGACCCATCTAGAACCTCTGTCAGCTCGATATTAGAGAGAAGCCATTAGCTGCGACGGCATCAAGTGGAGTGGCATCTACATGAGCCCCAAGATCGAAGGAGGGGCAGTACAGTAATGGAAGACGACGACGAAGTACCAGACCTGGTGGACGCAAATGGCGCTCCAAGCAATATTAATGCACAGGCAGATGCTGAACAGCTGTCCAAGGTACCTATTACTATCATTACAGGTACGTTCTCATTCTTCGCTCTCTCTATACGTCTCTCTCTCTGTCCTTCCCTACTCCGTCATAGTTCCCGAAGGCGAGGCCCGTGATCATTGGGCCAGGCATCTAGAGGTACCAGGCTATACAAATCAGTAGGTAGGTAGCGTCAACAAAATAGCACCTATACCCTTTGCCACTAACACTCCAGCTCAGGCTACCTAGGCGCCGGCAAATCCACCCTCCTTGAATACATCCTGACAGCCCAACATTCCAAGAAAATCGCTGTCATCTTGAACGAATTTGGCGACACAGCCTCCCTCGAGAAGCCCATCTCAATCTCTCAGGACTCAGCCACAGTATCCGAATGGCTCAATCTAGCCAACGGCTGTATTTGCTGCTCCGTGAAGGACACTGGCGTAGCTGCCTTGGAGTCTTTGATGGAGCGGCGAGGAGCGTTTGATTATATCCTGCTTGAAACTACCGGGCTAGCGGATCCCGGCAACATTGCCCCGATCTTTTGGCTTGATGATGCGCTCGGAAGCTCGATCTATCTAGATGGCATCGTGACGATGGTTGATGCTAAGAACCTATTGAGGGAGCTTGATGCACCTGTGGGGGAAGGAGAGGTCGTTGACGAGCACCCAAATCATGACCATGCCGGACCTAGGCTTTCTGTAGCGCACCTGCAGATCAGTCATGCGGATGTGGTGATTATCAACAAGACTGACTTGGTGTCGTCTGCGGAGCTTGAGACTGTGGAGCAGAGGGTGCAGAGTATCAACAGCCTCGCCAGAGTGCACAAGACTTCCCACAGCGTTGTACCCTCGCTGTCTGGACTCGTGCTGGATCTAGCAGCGTACTCGAGCGTTACGACAGATAGCCTGGACTTTGCCGCAAAGGGACACAGTCATCTGGACCCATCCATCGGGACCGTCACGGTGGAACTTCCGCCACTGGACGAAGCTGGACTAGTAGCGCTTGATGGCTGGCTTAGGGCAGTACTATGGGACAGCCGGCTCCCTCAATTTGAAAAGCTCGACGGTTGGGAGATGCATCGGACGAAAGGTCGGATTGTAACAGCAGATGGCAAGGTGAAGATGCTGCAGGGCGTGAGGGAGATCTTCGACTTGTTGGATCATGCCGAGGGTGATGCTGGAGCAGAAGAAGGAAGAATCGTGTTCATTGGGAAGCATGTCGGGGGAAGTGGAGTTGCAGAGAGCTTTCAACGTAGTCTTGATATGTCTCTGGCTCAAAGGAGCTCCTAACACCCGGCGTCGTTCATCTCCGCTGCTACAGTCATTGCTCAAGTGCGGAGTAAGACCGTCCGCGCTCATGAGATTTCTAATCGTTCAGCTGCGGTGGTAAAGGTGCTCCCGACTCTCATGCTGATCGACATAGGCCCTTCTCGCCTCTTCGCACGAAATTGCGTCGACTTCAGCTCAAGCGACTTGCTCGCGGTAGAACACAGTGATCATCCCCCGATCCCCAGTCCCGACGAGCCACTTGCCATCCGCGCTCCAGCTCAGCTGGTTCGTGGCAAAGTGCTCTCTGGAACTCAGCGTCGTGTCTGCAAGGACTTCCAGATGCGGTTTCAAAGGCGTGAATGGGTCATCGAGCATGAAGCGCCGTCCGCCAGGAGTCACTGCTGCGTTAGAGACGGATGTCGAAGTTGGAGCGGCCAGCGTGTTGTTGGGAGATGGGGAGGAGGTGTTCGGCGGTCCTGCTAGAAGTTCAGTAGGGTGCAGATCGCGAACACGTTGATACATGAGTCCTACCAGTGCCCTCACTACTCGCGACACTAGACTCTCGTCGCAGTCCTCCCAGACGATCCAGGGCACTCGCACCACCTCTGAGCTTCTTTGGTCTGCCACGCACGCTCTTGGCGCCACGTGTTGGCCTCGGATACTCTCCCGGCTCTTCGCCTTCTTCGCAACGCTGTAGGTCCCAGAAGAGGTACTTAGACTCCTCTGTACCCATCACCAGGATCGGCCGCGTATTGGTCTCAGGTCTGTGCAAAAACCCGAAGCGATGATAGAAACGCGATGTATGGTCAGTCTTGAATGTCAAGAGACGATGAAAGCCGCGTGACTCTGGTGTGTGGTGGAATGCAGACCTCGTGTATAGGCCTGGGTATGGCACAGCTGGCTTCGCCGGGGCTGGAGCATCTGAGTCGAAGCCATCGATCTGCCAAAGCAGGATCTCGTTCCTGACGCTTTTGTCATTGCTTCCTCGGGCTGCACGAGATAGTATGAGATCACCATACCAGTCCAGGCTGTCTACGAAGTTGAAGTGCACTTCCTCCGTGATGAACGCCGGGTAGGTAACAAGGAGTGGCTCTTGATCTCTTGCATACGCTTCGTTGACCTCGGCCTCCGTTGGGATGGCCCAGAGTGCGATAGCAGTGTCCATAGCACTGGAGAGCAGCCAACGGCCGTTGGGGTGAAATGCTAAGGCCAGCAGCGGCTGCTTGTGACCCTGCCCAGCTAGAATCGCGATGCATGGTTGCTTCTCGTACTTAGCGTCTAAGTTCCAAAGACGGACAGTGTAGTCTTCTGATGCAGAGGCAATGACTGATGGTTTGGTCGGACACGTCTGAAGATCGTTGATCGCTTTTCCGTGGCCGGAGATCGTACGAGCGACCTTGTCATGTTCGACGTCGTATATCAGGATGGACTTTGGCATCAGACCTGCGGCGCAGAGTAGAGGTCGCCCATGATGATCCTGGGTCCAGCAGATACTGTTGAGGCTTCTTGCTGGGTCTGCGTCGCGCCACCAGCGTGTGATCTCGAACGGTGGGTCCGCGTTCAGTTTCGTGCGGCACACGAAGACCTGCTTCCCGTGAGCAATGATTTCCGACTTCTCTGGTGTTTGACTTACATTGCGTCCACCGACTAGCGCGAAGACGGAATTGCCATCAGGGCTTTCGTGCGGCCAGAAGCGCACATCGAAGATTTCTTGACCTAGACAGGCATAAAGTCAGGATCATGTTGGTATGGACCATGTTACCCAGCGATGCGAATTCGTACTTGCTTCTGCGTCTCCCGTCGCCTGTCATTCATGTCAACATCAATGCCCGCTATCCATCGAACGCTCCAATCGTTATAGACTCACACCCAACTTCCCGCACCACAGAATCGAAGGAAACACCTCAGGCATCCTCGTCTTGCCTCATACTCCTCCACTACAGCACCACCTCACGCAATAGCCTTTCAATCTGCATGCACACCTCACTACCCAACGAAGCGGCACCCGCGTCACACGCAAACGTTCGGTTCCAAATCCACGGCGTGGCTGCAGCTAAGCGACGCGGTACTGTGCCGCTACATGCAGCGCGCTCGAAGCGTGGCAGTTCTGATGAATAGGGAGCGGGTGTGACGTATAAAGGCGGAGGAATCGGCGATGGGAAACATGAGACTTGAGGGCGATGGGCTGATGGATTGCATGTGAGGTTCTGTAGGGCTTGGCGGTGAGATGTCTGAATGGCAACGACAAGAGTGCACGATAAAGCCAAAGTACACGTGCTATCTAGTGGTCATCGGAGCGACGAGGATGTGATTACTTGCTGGTCCATGGAGCAGACCAGCAGAAGCTGCAAGGAGAAGCACAGTGAAGTCGGACCTGAGGCCGGGCCCGCTATGGCATTGCTGCGCCGCTGTCAAGCTGATGTATTACACGTAGCGCCGACGTCCGCAGTGTTTCGACTCTTTGTCGCAGTCAGCCCACCGCACCAATGATCAAGCCTGATTAGAGCCTACTGCGCCAGAACAGGCAAATGCCAGAGAGTGCTTGCAGTGAGAACACTTCGCGGTACAGACTCGGAGTAGCACTCCGCCAGCGGCTCTTGGATTCCGACGGGTCTTCCCTGATTACAACCTTATATCAGAGAAGTGCAGGCGAGGATTTGATTCTTCTAGGCCTTTACATGAAATAACAGGTAAGATTGCAGACCATACTGTGAGAGTCTCCACAGTGACAATGAGCAAACTCAATACTGAAGGGCATCTTCAGTGGGTAAATTATACCCAGTACCATGCCTATGCTCGGCATGCGCACTACCGGGTCTCGGCATCTCCTCTGTTCCACGGCGGTGACGTTCCCGGGGCGGACACGGCTTTCACCTCGAATGCCGTAAGCGACAGGACTGTAAGATAGTGATAGGAGCACATGGCGCGGGGATTCTATCATCAAGGCCGTGCTGCGATTAGGCGAACTTCAACCTGCAGTCAGCATTTGAAGTCCCTGCCGCGGTCTGAGGCGACTTGCGGGGTGCATGCTCGTGTTGAGGCGAGTGTGGTTCGACGAAAGACGTGAACAGGAACGAGACTGGGAATTATTGAGCAGAATGTTGGAAGGCTGACCGCTACATCTGTTGTAAGGGAAGTTGCGTGTACCAACAGGTGTGTCGATCATCGGTGGAAGTAGTGATACCAGCTCGCTGTTGCGCAGAATCTAGAGCTTTTGCCACTCAAAACTGGTGACATTACGGGACCTACATTCGGTAGCGAAGCGAGGATCGTTTGGTACTTCATGGCGGCGCTGGAAAGCCAGAAAAATTGCCCGTCGGTGAACCATTGTAGCACACAGGTGCTCGGCAGTGTTCCGGGGTCGCCACGGATGATCTCTTTCGTGCAGAGCGTGGTAGTGGAGACAAAGATAGCCGTTTAGTGCGTTCACGGCCCCAGGAGTAAGGTGCCGCCGTTTCCTGCCTCGCACAGACCCTACCTCTGTCTTGCATCAGCCTCTGACTTCGCAGTGTACTTGTACACAGTAGTCACACCTCGCGCTGGTAGTACTATACGACTGATTGATAGATCGTCTCGACTGCCATACCTAGCCATTGCTCTGTTCTTTGGTCTGCACCCGCTTGGAATCGCGCGACCGCCGCTCCATACTCTGCAACGACATCACGACCGCACCTCTGTCGCATAATACCCTCACATATCTCTACTACGACTGCACGACCTCACGATATACTGGTAGTGGCATTACGATAACGTAACACTCTCATAGCGCTTTGAGGGCGCTGCAAACGTGGTGATAGAGAGCAAGACCCGCCGAACGGGTATAGCGGGCCATCTGCGTCTTCTACATTCGCTCGAGATTGTCGCCCCTCGACAAGGACAACCATCAACGCGTCAGTATTTCAGTGAAAACGCCCGGAACGGCTTGCGACTATAGTGGTGGGTCCCTCATGAGGGCAGGCGAAGCCGCCGGACTGTCTTTTGTCGAGAGGCAGCGGTGTTATTAGACACTGCGAAAAGATCATAACCGCCACAATGGAGACCACATTCATCTCAATTCATGGTATGGCGACACGATCAGACCAAAATATGAGTCAGTGAGCTAACACTATGCAGACCTTACGCCTAATGCCCGAATATTATACTCGTCAGATTCTGTCATAGACATACTCGGCTACACGCCAGATGAAATCGTCAATCATTCGGCATGGGACTTCTTTCATAAAGATGAGCTACCTTACGCAAGGAAGTTCCATGAGCGGAAGGTCAACATGGACAATGCTGCAGTGTTGGCATACTGCAGTGTCAAAACAAAGAAAGGGGACTGGGTAGGCTGCGAGTGCTGTTTCACGATAGTATACGATGTCATGATCGTGTGCACGAGTATATACCAGCGAGGAGGGAAAGCAGAAGGTCAGTTTTGGTGGAACACGAGGTGGTCGGTATGCGTACTGACTGAAGGCAGGCCGAGCACTAGCAGCACCCATAGTACGGCGAATGTTTGCCAATTCACCCAAGGACCCTCGATACCACATGTTGTCGCACATCTCCGCAAAATTTACACAGCCTTCGAAGGCTCACATACACGAACCTCGGGCAGCGCTCTTCCTCAATCGCTTCACGCGGACACTAACGATCATGTACGCGACTAACGGTTTGGAGGAGATCATCGGCATTCCTGCAGAAGCAATGCGAGGCAGAAGCTTCTACTATTGTATAGCAGAGAACTGCTTGCAAGACGCCGTGAAGTGTTTAGAAAACGCAAAGGGTAACGACTCAATCGCCTACCTACGCTTTTGGTTCAGAGACCCGCGGATAGACGACCCTGCGCCTGATCCTATAGACGACAGCGATGATGAGATGACTACTGAAATGTCAGAGGACATGAGCGAAGGCGGCGTTGGTCTAGTCCGACATGATGGCTCCTCCACTGGTAGCAGTCACAGCAACAATTCCAACGCAATAGACATGGATCTTGACGACGCCGATGAGTACCGCGACCCGAACTCCAGGACCTCATCGGGAGATAGCACACGTGCCTCGGACACGCATGAAGCGATCTTCGGCCACGCTCGCGAATCCGACTCCTCCACATCCTCCGCCGTGCCATCTCCGGAACGACAGAACGCGTTTCCAGCACGAGCGACCATGGACCCAATTGAACTGGAAGCAGTCATCTCTTGTGCCTCAGACGGTCTCGTAGTCTGCCTCCGTCGCGCAAGGCCAATGATCCCGCACCCTGCTCATCGACCATCGAAGCCAATGTACGCGAACGGCATGTTTGCTGCGCCCTGGGCTGCGCAGCCTGTACTGCCACCCCTCGAGGCTCGACCGAGAGCAGGCTTTGGTACTGGATTCGCGCCCTCTCTTGGGCCGATGGGTGCGAGACATGACAGCCCACAACGTGCCGGCGGTCCGGAGAGCCACGACTTCATGGCTGCGATCCGGGATCAAGCCATCTTCGCATGGGCACTGACGGGCATCAATGGCACGCTGGCAGATGTATCACTCGGGCAACCTGTTGGGTCGGCCACGCCGGTAGATGGATTCCCAGTCTGGGCCAGTGACGCGAGGAATCGGGCCAACGCTGCGAATGCAGAGAGCAATGGCAGTGGGAAGATGGAGGGAAGCGCTGGTGTGAGTGCGGAGAGAGGATGGCAGACCAGATTATTCGGCGATCCAGGATTGGCGAGAGTGAGCGTCAACGGAGCGGGTGGTGGATATGGGAACGGAAATGGAAATGGAAATGGGAACGGCAACGGATATGGGCAAGGAGGATACTTCCGATGAGAAGGCCCTTCAGGCACAGGCAGTCAAGAGAGGAATGGAGCCCGAACGAACGGAGCCCAAGTAAGTGAAAATTGGGACCGTGAGCGCCAGGATGGGCTGACGAGAACGACCACTGGACTGGAACACCGCGACAGCAGTGCTCGCGGTCATCGCCCAGCTCGAGGCGTTGATGGAATTATGAGACGAGAGCAAATCTGCACCGGCGCAACGCAGGGACCGGGGCCTGGGCAAAGGAAGGATATACCAAGCATGTTATTTTCTGGCGCTACTTTACGAACCACGATGGGCGGGCATGTAGTCGTACAGGGGCGCAGATCGGGAATGCTCTGCCGGCTGAAGCGAAGCGGTTGAGTAAGCGCTTGGAAGAGGACCCTGCGGAATGCGAGAGGACGCTCGAGTGGAGGGAGACATCTGTCGCTAGGATGGTGCCCAGATAGTTGAGAGTATACGCAGCTGAAGAAAGCTATGCAACACTATGACCTACGCGATGCCTGACGGGGTATATCTATCGAGCTGCGCTCTCAAGAACCGACTTTCTCCGCTTCCTTCGCCTCCGCCTTGGCGTTCTTGACTCTGATCTGCTCCTGCATCCTTACCCGTCTCTGCTCCCTCCACCCCGGTCCCCATTTCCCTAGCACCCAGAGCGTTGGTGTCGTGATCGCCACGACTCCAGCGACAAATGTGAAACACCACCCCACGCCCATTGCCTCGATCATCTGGATCACCACTGCCGTAGCCCCGGCGCCCATAAGGCACCTTACTAAATTGTTGGCCGATGTGGCCGTGGCTGGGCTGAGCGGGTAGAAGTCAATGAGCATCACACTCATGGCATTGAAGGCGCTGGTCAAATTAAGTCCAATGATGAACTGGAGGATCAAGGCGACGGGAAGCGGAGCATGATACTGCATCGCCCAGCCATACGCCAACAGTGCCGCCGTCCCAACCAACACGAACGGCAGCGCGATCGCGATCCGCACTTGCTCTAAGGGAAAGTGCTGCAAGTTATTCGCCTTGCCTTTGACGATTACATAACCAATTTTCGCGGCCGTTTGCCGGAACTTCCAGTCCATCAGCCGTCCGCTTAGAGGTTGCGCGATCAGGCATCCGAAGCCGAAGGGTATAAAGCAGAGGCCTATTTGGAGGGGATCGTAGTTGTAGGGTGCGAGTTGGAGGAGGTAGGGGAAGGAGGCCATGACGTCGTAGAAGGCGGAGTAGATGAGGGAGTTGTAGATCAGTAGGAGGGCGACATCCTTTTCGAGGAGGAGCGGGAGGACCTTCAATGGATTCGGGAATCGAAGTTTCCGGCGAGGAGGCAGGCTGGTAGTGTTTGGTGGGTGACGACGAGTTTCAACGATGTTCAACAGAGACTTGTTCCAGCCTTGAGGTGGGATCGAGCCGTTGCCGACGACGTTCCGGCCGGTTTCCGGGAAGGTCGTGAGGAAGGGGATGAGGAACGTCACCGCCAGGATGACGAGGAACCAGAATATCCAGCGCCAGGAGGTGTATTGGGCAAAGAGGCCGCCGATGATTGGAGCCAGGGGAGGGGCTATCATTGGACCACAATTTGCCCATGCCATCCTGCAGAAGTTAGTCGATGCATACAACGTGGTGGCTAGACTGGGTGTCGTGACATACCAGATACCTCGATCCGCACTCGTGGCAACATCGGCCACGACGCCTGAAGCCAAGGCGATAGTCCCTGAGCTACCGCTGCTTTGCAGGCACCGCAGGACTAACAACGCCGCAAAGGTTTTGCAGTTTGCCAGTCCAATGCAAGCCCCCAGATACACGGTGAAAGCGATCATATACGCGGGTCGTCGTCCAGCCATGTCGCTCAGATCTCCAAACACAGTTGGGGCGAGACCTTGGAAGATCATATATGTTGTAAGTGTTAAGTTGATGGTGCTAGGAGTGACATTGAAGTCATCGGCGAGAGTGTTCAGGGCTGGAAAGTAGATGTTGGCGGATAGGGGGGAGAAGAAGCCGGCCATTGCAACCATGGCTACGATGTAGGTCTTCTGACGGTGGGTAAAGATGGACCATTGTGGCGTTTCTGTGCGGGAAAGAGCCAGCTCGGGGTCGCGTTCCGTCGTAATTGGGTCATCGTTGGTGTGAACGGATTCGATGGCATCACGCTCGAGTTGCTCGTGAGGTTCACGGCTGCTGGTCGAGGTCTCGAACTTTCCCAGGCTAGACTTGTCATCGGATGTCGGATCTGTGCTTGGTGCTGGTTGGTCGTCTGGTGGTAAGTGTGCTGTCTGCTTGGAATCATTCGCTGGTTTTGAGCTCATATCGTGTTAATTTCAGAACCGGATCTCGTCCATCGGTCAAGGGTGAGAGTGCTCAGATAGTGCGAACCGTGAGCGCCAAATATAGGGAAGGTGGACAGAAGATAGTGAGGTGCAGAGTCTCTACCTGCTAACGCCGTGCCTACGAGGCATTTCGAAGTCCATCACTACTTGGTACTGCTGCGATGTCGTGCATCCGTCGCCTCATGCTCGGTGCCGTAAAGCCGAGAGCAGCAGTTGGTAGAGGGAGGGCGGGAGGTTTGGCCGTCGTCGGCAACTTAAAAGCCGATCACTTGGCCGCAGTCGGATGCAACTTGGCGTCAATTTATGCATGACTTATGCCCCTGAATGCAACGTCACTTGAAGCTGTCCGCTGAATTGTGTATGCGAGCACTTCCAAGGTTGCAATCTTAACATTGGGTACTGTCCACAATGACTGACCTCCGACCCGCCCTAAACGATGTCCTCACCGGACTCTCCGCTCTCCCCATTACCCACCAACCGTATGACCTCACCCGCATCAATGCCTTCCTCCAAGACGCCTACAACCTCCACGCCCGCATCGCAGACCTAACACGCACTCTCCGCCAGATTCGCCCCTCCTACCTCTCCACAGCCGCTCCCGCCCGTCGCCGCATGGCAGGCAGTAATCATGACCGCAGTCAACCTCTCACGAACCAGGAGCGGGAGAACTTTGATGCGGAGAGTAAAGCATTACTTAGACAACTGAATGCTGCGATCGCGAAGATCAGGCAGGCCGAGGATGCGAGGCGGAAGACTGTGGATGTTGTTGCGCTGAGTAAGCGCGCTACGGGCGGGCTGGGTGCGCTTGGGCGGTGGGCAGCAGGTGGGGCGGTAACTGCCAAGTCGCTGGAGGAGGAGCTGGAGGAGGCGAGGGAGAAGAGTGTAGCTGGGTTCCGGGAGGGGGTGATCTTGTTCCTGCAGGAACGGCTGAGGGATGCCGGGGGTTTATAGAGCGAGATGATGGAGATTAGGCTGGGGAGGGAGGTGGAGAGGAGCAAGAGTGTGTTGTATAAGAGTCGGGGTGGGGTCGGAGGGGTGCCCTACGTCGACGAGGGTGAGACATCCGGCATGAATGGCTACGCATCGAAAAGTGGCGCGAACCATGCACGGCAGCAGAGCAAAGGAAGCCGCTCTGCGAACGGCACCTCAAATCCCGAGACCGAAGAGCTCTCACAAGACCAGCTCCAGCTCTTCGCCTCTGAGAACGCAGACCTACTAAAACACTACGAAGACCAGCTCGACCAGATCGCGCAGGCGGAGCGGAGTATTCTCGATATCTCAGAATTGCATTCCCAACTCCACGCCAATCTGGAAGTGCAAAGCGAGCACATCCAACAGTTGGTAGAAGATAGCTATCTCACGTCCGAGAATCTGGGCAAAGGGAATCAGGAGCTGAAGAGAGCGAGTGAGAGGCGCAGTACCGCGGCGGCGGTGTTCTGGGGCACGGTGGGGTTCTGCTCGTTCCTCGTCGTGTGGGATCTGGTGTTTTAGTCCATGTCAATGCAGTATACCCAACGTCTTGGACGTCCTCTAGGGCCTGCCAACTAGTCATTGGGAGCGCAAGCTCAGCTACTCCCCATCCATGACCCCCTCCTCCCCAAGCCGTCCCATAAACACCGTCTCCCGCTTCGCAATGAGCCACCTGCCCGTCGCCCCAGGCGGAATATCCTGTCCTTCACTAGCCTCACTTTTAACGAAGTGATCTACATACCTCCCCCAAGCCGTTACCTGCTGCCCCTTCCACTTTCCCTGCCCAAAGTGGATTCCAGTAAAATACGTAGTCGACTCAGCCGTCCTTCCATCGGCCGCAATCTCGATCGTCTGCGTGGTCAGAGCGTGCTGGGACGTGATGTGCCTAAGCCTGTAACTCTCATCAGTTCCGATTTTGATCACTTGTCTTGATCACATGATGGTACACTTCCCTGTCGGAGATCTTGGCTTGGATCGCTGGTACGCCTTCCAATGCGGGGCCGAAAGGGTACTTGGCTATTACATCCGAAGTAAAGACTCTTTCGAGGAGAGAGAAATTTTTGGTGTCTAAAGCTATGCAGTAGCGGGAGAGCGTGTTGCGGATGGCTTCGTAATCGGTCGCTGAAGAGCCCTGTGGAGTTGACATATTGATGCAGTGATAGCCGTTATGCTCGGTAATAGCAAAGGTCTTATCAAGGTCTTCACGAAGTCCCGCTTGTCTTCCGATTGACGGAATCGGATTGAGGGAGTCGGGATTTCTGACGATGATGACTAGATAACGTTGCGTTGAAAGACGGTCGTTGAGTTGCGCAATACCCGCGTGCTTGGAGATGAGACTAGACAATGCTACGCTTGGAGATGGATCAGAAGCACACGTAGATGTCGGGTTGAGCACTATGGCTCAACGGTGACCCGAGAACGCTGTGCATAGCAGCGTTGATTTGTAGCAAGGCTTAAGTTGCTGAAACTATATCTATAGTGCTTTTGCATGAGGCCAGGTACGTAGAATGCTCTGGCCTCTGATCGCCCTCCGATTCCTCAAGTGACCCCGTTTGATGACTCCCAGCTTAACGTCTATCCAGCATCTACTTCGACGTCTCCCTCACAACAGCGTCCACGCTATCCGCGAAATAGTCAACATTATTCGTATTCAGCCCCGCCATGCTGATCCGCCCATTCTTCGTCATATACACATGATACTGCTCCCTCAGTTTCTGCACCTGCGCCTCGTTCAGCCCAGTGAACGAGAACATGCCAATTTGATCCGTGATGTGGTTCCACGTCCCAGGCGTCTTCTTCTCCTCCAGCTTCGAGCGGAGCGCTTTACGCATCTCCTTGATGCGACCGGACATCGTGCGGAGATCCTCCTCCCATTGCGCGAAGAGATCTTTGTCATTGAGGATGAGGGACGCGATGCGAGCGCCGTAGGCAGGTGGGTTGGAGATCTCAGAGCGCTGGAGGATGGCGAGCTGAGAGCCGACGCGGGAGGTAGTCTCTTTTGCGTGGGAGCCGGCGGAGGTGACGAAGTGGAAGGCGCCTGCGCGCTCGCCATACAAGCCGAAGTTCTTGGCGTAAGACTGGCAGATCACGAGCTCGAAGCCTTGCTCGACGAAGTAGCGGATTGCCCAGGCGTCGGTGTTGAGAGAGCCAGAGGCGAATCCTTGGTAGGCGCAGTCGAAGAAGGGGAAGAGGGACTTCTCTTTCATGATCGTGGAGATCTGCTTCCATTGGTCTCGTGTTGGGTCGACACCCGTAGGGTTGTGAGCGCAGGCGTGTAGGAGGATGATGCTGCCTTCGGTGGCGGACTTGAGTGACTTGACCATACCGTCGAAGTCGAGACCTTTCGTCTCTTTGCTAAAGTAAGGGTAGGTCTTGATTGGCAGGTTGACGTTGCTGAAGATCTGATTGTGGTTCGCCCACGTCGGTGAGCTGACGTGTATCGCCTTCGATTCCGAGTTCGAGGGAGTGTAGAACTTTGAGAGGAAGAGGCCGCCGAGATGCACTGCTCCAGTGCCGGAGACAGTCTGCAGGGAGACGACACGCTTCTCCGAGATCGCTGGCGAGTCGGCACCGAGGACGAGCTTCTGTGATGCTGTGGTGAAGTCGGCGAGTCCAGCAATGGGCAGATATTCGTGATTGAGGTTGGGATCATCGCGAAGTCTGTCGTCGGCCTTCTTCACCACTGGAAGAACCCATGGCTTCGCATTGTTATCTCTGTATGCGCCGATACCCAGATCTACTTTCTTTGAGTCCTCATCCTTGCGGTAAGCTGCCATCAGCCCGAACTTCGCTCATAGTCGTCAGCTTCGAACATTTGACTGTGTATCATTTCAACTCACCAACGGGTCTTCAGGTGCCTGCTGCACCGCGCCAAAGGCGCTCTGTATTCCATTGCCGCCCATCTGTGCGGTGATTTGATGTAGACGTTGATGTGAAGGTGACATTGCGGTGAAAGTTGACTGGAGCTTTGATTGACAAAATCTGGGGTAGGGTAGGGCGATCGCCCGCTGAGCCGCACTGTCCGGCAATCGGATGCCGAGCCGGTGAGTGGTGGAGTGAGGTGGAGCGGAGTCAAGAGCCCGGTTATATGGATTCGTGCACAAAGGACAGCACTCCGTGACTGGGGAGAGACCGCGTGAGGAATAGGGAGCGAGGGTCTGACAGTCCTTATACATCCTATTGTATACAGCCGCTTGACGCCCTCGATGTGGTCTAGTCAGGTACGGCGCACATGTGCCGAGGCACATCGAAGTGCCTCGCTTCACTTCATCAATACAACGAGCAGTCGGGCGGAATGATGCTGTCACTACTGTCTTCAGTAACAACGTCACGGACATGAGTAACGTCTATCTGGTTCAACAAAGGCTGCCCTGACGCGTCGTCGAGAAGCCGCAAGTCAACGTCAGGACTGGACTGGAGTCTTCGGTCTCTTCGAAAGCTGCACATCACATTCGTTGGTGCGGTAGCGTGATCAGTAGCAGTCGAGGTTTTCAATCTTTGAGAGTGATGACGGCGTCGTGAAACTGGCAGCTTAAGTGAGGATGCTAACAGCTGTCGATTATCGCATCCGCGCTCCCTACTTAGCTATCGTCCAGTCGGCAATGGATGCCCTGCCATAGTGCCGAGTACTTTGGCATGCACAAAGCCACGGATCTGTGAGAGATGGTGCTGGTATGCTGGGCTTTCGCTGTGTGCCAGTGCTGTTGCTTTCCGAGCGATTCTCTGAGCCGCAGTGTGTCTAAAGCGCTGAACAAGCTTCCTCGAACGGCTCTTTGTAAGTTGCACAGCCCGCGATGTCCGCATGCTCCAGTGCAGAGCAGACTGGTCAAGCTGTATCGAGATTGTGACCTTTTCCCAGTGTCCTAGCTGACGGAGACAGGTTTTCCATTCGCGATGCCAGTGGCTCCATCCAGTCAGATTGGCGATCTGTTTTCACCTGCATGCCGGCTTGTGACCTCAACCAGAGCCCTCCAACACGTTCCAAGATGAGATCTATCCGCTGAATCGCTGTGGCCGCTGCTTCCCTTGATTGCGAAGGTCTGTGGTACCATCGTCTGCATCATGAACGCTGTTTCGCGGCAGACCCGATGGGTGCGAGAGCGTTCGCAAGGTGTGATGAGTAGCTAGCTACGACTCTTGGCTTTCGATGTTCATCCGTCAGTCCGTTCGAAATCGCAATGTATGTGCGCAGCTGGCTTGAGTGCGTACATGTTGAGCCGATATACTGGTTTTCCCTGATGACCAGATCTTGAGAATGCAGTCGGCGTATCTCATGGGCTTCGGAACGGAAGGAGCAAGAGAAGTCGCTACCGTTGGTCACGAAGATCGATTCCTCCTTGGTTCTCTGGTTCGGCGACAAAAGCCGCTTAATCAACTTGAACGGGCTTCCCATCTCCTTTCTGCTGATGTCCTCGGTACCGTGAGCCGTGGCGCATATCAAGCATAAGAACATATAAGCGGGTCCAGGATAAGCGAGAGGCGGTGCACATCGCCCTACTCGAAAGTGCGGATGAGTACTTCCGGCAGCCATCGTCGTGCTGAGAGACTCAGCTCCCTTGTTTGCCTGCCATCATTGCGTGCAGCAGAGTCCACAGTATGAGTATAACTTCGCCACCGCGGATCGCCATGGACACCAAAGCGAGCTTGCGCTGAAAGCGTGGGGCGCAGATGTCGTCGATGGCGAGAGCGGAAGGATTGAGAGGTCAAGGATCGGCGGAGCGATGTCCATGAGGTCACGCCATCGACTACATGATGGGCTTTGGGAAAAGACCTGGGGTGAGTTGAGCGCAGTGACTTGTGGGATTAGATATTCGCTGCTTTTGCGGGTCAATCACAGAAGCACACATAGCGAGAATGCATGCGGGAGGGTGCCCAAGGAGACAGCTGGAGTATGGAAGCGATCGTGGTTTCTTCGGCTATTCAAAGGTGCGCCGAGCCACTACGTGTATGTCCTCGTCAGAGTATTCCCACTTCTCCTGACGTACGGAACGCCGGTAGTGCCCGGGCAGAGATATCTGCGACGGCGACATGCGTTTCTGACATGTCCATGAGAAGCAGTGAGGCATCACAGCATACTAAAGGACTAGGTCCGGTCTCTCACAAACACTCCACGCAAGTTGTGCGAGCCACGACGGTATACATCATACCAGATGAGCTTTCCATATTTGCGGGATATTAGGCGAGGTGGGTGTCAAGTGTGCCAAAGAGGTGGGCGGCGGTGGTCGAAAGTGGCGTCACTCAGAAACCAGGTCTTAGATTCACTCCTGCGGGATTGTATTTTGACAGCACTCAGATCAAAGCAGCTGCAGCAGCAGCCGTTTGTGGCTAGTCTCGCACAGAAGAGCCATCGGACTAGATCAGAACGTAGTCCTGCTCCATCGAAAGCGCGAATCGGCAGTGGTCACGCCGGGATAGCTGCGATAGCCGATCGAGATGAAGCGTGCTGAGGAGAGAAGTCGCACAGATGTCAAGCGTAGTCTTGCCCTCCCGAGATCACAGACCGTCAGTGGTCATGACACGGTAGCTGTGACAGTGGTTTGGAACCGAGAGCATCCATGAGAGTCGTCGCGCCAAGAGTACAATGTGATGATGCCCTTCCACAATCGCCAAATCCGAGCGACAATCTTGGAGTGGCTGTGGCAGCCGTCGAAATATTCCCTGCATAGGAGCAACACTGAAGCTGACGAAGGCTGAGTGTATCCCGAAGCGACGCATTGCGCACGAATACGAACCATTTGCTCTCCCAAAATCAGAAGCCGACAGCGGTCATTTCCAAGTGGCTGCGGCTACCAATTGTGTTGAACGCACCCAAGAGAGACTTCGCCAAGATACTCTGGCGGAGGGTCTGCACATCATCGACCCTCCGTGAGTGCTTTCTGTGGCATCTGATGACGCGAGGTACTCGATGAACCCTGAAGCGGTCTGTATCGCAATCGAGTCTTGATAGCAGCTTGCGCCAGTGGTCTTCGAGCAAGCGCACTGGTGTACCCTCCTGAAGCGGCTGTTGAGGTGGCGGATGAGGTAGATCAAATCGAGGTACCTCCGCTTCTCCAGTGATCTGGCACACTCCCGCGCTCCCACCAAGGCACTCACGGCAGCATATCTGCAACCCAGTGCGGAGAACAGAGGACCGAGCAAGTGCGGCTGGCTCACCCAGGCTTGGCAGCTCTCCAGGTGCAATGTCGGTCAGCTCTTACTGTCACAGCTGGCCTGATATGACCATGGCCTGCATTCCAGGCACTCGGAAAAGCGAGAGTATAGGTACCTTGAGCGGAGGATATGTGGACTCCAGGCCACTCGCCAAGTCTCTCGTTCCAGTTTTGCGAAGACGAGGTCCGGTGGATTAGTAAACTGCCCATAGCTTTTTGTAGTACAAGAGGCGTTGTGTAGCGTGTGACAGGCATTGCAGAGTATGTGTACCGTTATGTGCCGCGCAAGGCAACCGGTTCTTGGGGTGGTGAGATACGCC
Organism: Cryoendolithus antarcticus; assembly: GCA_002077065.1. Lineage (NCBI taxonomy): Eukaryota > Fungi > Ascomycota > Dothideomycetes > Cladosporiales > Cladosporiaceae > Cryoendolithus > Cryoendolithus antarcticus. The sequence goes on from NAJO01000019.1 coordinate 775,706, forward strand.
GAGTGATTAGCAGCGTGTGTCGAGCAGCATGTGAAGACCAGCATGCGATGAGCAGCGTGTGAGGAGCGGCGTGTGAGGAGCAGCGTGCGATGAGTAGCGTGTGTTGAGCAGCGTGTGATGAGCAGCGTGTGATGAGCAGCGTGTGATGAGTAGCGTGTGGTGAGCAATCGTGGTGAGCAGCATTGCGATGGGCAGTATCTGAGGTGAATAGTAGTTTCAGTGAATAGTAGTTGCAGTGAGCAGCACTTGAGGTGAGCAGCAGTTGATCTGAGCAGCAGTTGAGGTGAGCAGCAATTGAGGTGAGCAGCAATTGAGGTGAGCAGCAGTGGAGGTGAGCAGTAGTCGAAGTGAGTCACCCCTGGACGGACCGACAGCTGAGACGTCCCATAGTGATAGGGCGGGCCCTGAAGAGCCTGAAGATGCTTGATCAGGTGAACGTTGAAAAAGTGAAGACTGTGGTCAGACAGCTCATGTTTTGCGACGAATGATCCAGAGACAGTCAGGTTCATGTAAGGCTGGAGGCGGGGGACTGCTGGACGATGAATGGGTCCCGTTGATTGTAGTCTTGTAACGTATGTGTTGCGATGAATGTTTCGGCTCTTCCACGTGTCTGGAGCATCGACAATGCCCCCATAAGCCTGACAGTGGCAGTGGAGTGCGCTGTCAAGACGTCCGTGAGGGACTCGGTCGTCCAGTGTGAAGTCATCTGCCGTTCCGAATGCGTATGATGTGGGCAATGCTCGCACCAGTCTGGCTATGGCAGTGGACGACCTTGTTACTGCGTACGTGAGATGGAAAAGCGACTAGTTGCCGGGGGACGATGCCTTCTGCTTCTCCGGAGATTCGAGGCGGAGGTTGTGCTATGATAGACCCGGCGGCGGAAGTGCGAAGCTCTGCCATGACTTCCGTGAGAGGCTAGCACAGGACAACACAACAGACCGCGTTGCATGTAAGTATCACCCTTGAGACGACCGAGTACAGAAGACGCCGTTGTGATGCTGTCATTGACCGTAGCGGAGCCTTTCGTGCTTCACCAAGATTGAGGGCGGTAGACCGATCTGACTTGCGCTTAGCCGGTTGCTTTGCTTTCTAGCAACATCGGATCGTCTTAAATGTGAGTCAGATGTAGGCCGAGATTCGATCAATCACTTGCTCGATCCCGCAGCGTCAGCACAGTCCGAACCAAGACTTGCTGTGACAAGCTTGATAGCAGCGTGATGTAGGCGCATTGCCGAGTTTGTACGCAGTCCGTGACACTGCATTGTCGTTGAGACAACGCATGCGAAGGTTACACGAATGCGACGGCTAGTGGGAGAGCAGTAGATTACATCTATGCAGTCGCTTAGCACGGCGGATAAGGAATTTACCGCGCTGTGAGCAACCAATGCCTTTTCGCTATGACACGAGGTGGTGTTTACGTCTGGAATCTCGCCGTCAATGGTCCGTGCAGACTGCCAGAACTTCCATACTTACTTTTAACTGTCATGTGGTCTGGTTACCTACCATCTCCGAGACTCAGCCTCCACCAGTGCAATCTTGTAGCTGCACCCTAGTCGTGATTGCCGTGATCGATGTTTTCCAACTTCCAACAATCGAAGTCATCCGGCTTGCATCTTCCTTTCTTCCCGTCACCGGACTCAGGTTTCTCGACATTGTCATGACACTCCAGTCTCGCACTTGAGATGGTCTTGAAACCATGAGGAGCGTGACAGGTCATTTCCACCTTGGGAAGAGAGGCGACGTCCCTCAGCCAAGCCCAGTTCTTGCCCTGGCAATGCTGTTCCTCGTAGGTCCAAAGTGTGCAATTCCCATACTCCTCGATCTTGTGGTCTCTGTGTGGCCACAGGTACTGCAAATAGTATTGGGTCGCTGGCATTTGCCAGGACACAGACTTGTTATTGCCGTTGACTTGCTCGTAGCCCATCTTGCCGGGTTGATTGCCTGGCTTCAATCCGCAGCTGGTCATGTCGTCGTAAAGTCACATATAAAAGTGAAGCGGATATGCATCCCAAGCGAAAGCCAAGGGAAATCGAGGTGCTCACAAGCACGGCGACGACGCCCACGAGCTTTGACCAGATCATTCTTCTCTGCTTACGAGTCAGTGATTGTTGTTACGACAAGGTCTTTGTCTTGATGCGACATACGGCTGTTACTGGTGGGAACCACAAGTCTTTACTTGCGACAGTTTGTGAAGTGCTACTTGCAGACTGTATAGGTTGAAACGCTTTGCAAAAATCTCAAGGTGTGCAGGAGGAAGGAAGGGCATTCTTCTGAACCAAGAAGGCCACGAAAAGCAAATAAAAGATGGGTTAATAAAAGCTGACCTCTCGTTAAATGGACCCGTCAGCGTGTAGACTTTGGTCAGCCATAGACGTGAGTATTAGACTTTCACGGTCTGGTGACCACAACGAGTCGCCCTCGCTTTCTTCTTGGATGCAGCCTCTTGGATATGCTCCTACAATTGTAGCTGCGACAGTGTGTTCCGTTATGGGTTGCTCTATGAGAGGTCGACTTCAGAGGGCTGAAAGGTCAGTAATCACATGCATTTCTCTTTGACTGACCCTGCATAGTTGGATCGCTGAAGTGGATATTCTGGCCTTTCGTCCGGCGCATTTATGAGAATGCAGATTCTGATGGTCCTTGTCATCGAGCACTACACTTTGATGACATGAAGACCTCTCCTGTGAAGTACTGCGCTCTCCGCGTATTCGGTTTCCTGGCAATGCTAGGATGCAAGTAACTGCAACAGCGCGCTTTGGTACTGCTGCTTCCGTGAGAGCTTAATCCAAGCAGAATACAGCAAGCACCGACATTTGCGCTCTCTCGGCAACGTTGCGTACAGGACACAGTGTTGCGAGCATGCTGACACAAGTGGAAGCGCTGTCCGGAATTGTAAGAGATGTCACGCTGATGCAATCTGAGACTGCTAGGTCGATGCGATGACACGTACCGGAAGTCCAGCTTACGCAGTTCGAACAGGTGGCCTGCCGTGCGTCGGGGTCAAGTATGAGCACAGTCATGCAAGCCATACTGCAACGAGAAACTTGCACTTAGTTTGCATACTCAGTATCTCGCCTGGCCTGTCGCGCCAAACACCTTTGACTACCCATCTCGAGCACGAAGCAAGGCTTGTAATGCATCATGTATCCCTGGTCCGAGAAGTGCGGTGCGCCTCATCGCGTCCTGCTAACAAGTCGAGACTGCGTGACCGCAGTCACACATCTCCTCTGATCGAAAGGCGGGTATTGGTTGTCTCAGTGCTCTTGTGTAGGCGGCAAGCTGGAGCCTCACATAGTGTGTACCAGGATCTGATCTCCCTACCGCTCCAAGGGATCTTCTACTAGCTCCCTCATCGTGGCTTTAGCCACGCTATGCAAGAACTTTGCAGCGCAGACTATCTTCTAGCCATCCGTACGTGGCCCTTGATGCGCGGTCATGTTCAGCTCCGGCGTGCGGTATCGACGGCGATCATGCTCGACCAAGTTTTGTCGTGAGATCGTGGAGGGCAGATGTGCGGAGGGCAGATGTGCGGAGCGCGAATGAGACGCATGCGCATCGAAAGGAGCTTTCCTTGCATCGTGACAATGGTATATGCTGGGACAAGGTATGATCTTCTCGCGATCGGGCATCTAACGTACCAAGGGTACCTCGGTAGTGGGCGAGGCGGCCGCGGGCGGTGAGACGGCTGACCGACGGGTCTGCGGCCGAACCCTCGCGAAGCTTGCCAAGACGGGCCTTGGCCTTGGGCATGGAAGTGTATACTCGCCCATATTGTACTCTGTGCTACGGAGTTACCAATGTCGACCGGGCTCTTCGTGGCATGATGTCCGTGAATCTGCTTTCGCGGTTAGCCGGACCTAGTTTTGATCGGAGGCGATCATCTGGGATTCAAGGCCCGAGGCTGTGTAGGCTGGGTCTTTCGTAGCGCAAGAAAGTCCGTGCAATAGTTGCACGAGACTTTCGGTGGGAACACAGAGAGTCCCAAGACTTGAGGGCTTGCGGATCAAACTCCCGGTAGGATGAACTTGGGGCAGTCTCCAAAGCATCACCGAGCTTGATCGGTCTCGCTTATGATGTGCTGACATCTATGGTCGTCATCATATCGAATATCGCCTCGATGATCGTCGAGCCACAAGTACTGACCCACGGAAGCCGACATCGTCAATGTAGGCCCTCGGACAGCCTCCTGAGGCTTCACGTAACAACCGCAGATTCAGCGTCAGCGACGCAACTGTGTGCATTTTCCCAACCCTCACGTAGCGTAGTAAGTCTTTCTGTAATTCTTCCTCAAACTGTGATCCAGTGACAAGCTGGGGCTGCCGTTAGCTTCCTCTCCACAGCGGATTCTTATCCGATATACTGACCTCCGCGCCCATTGCACGAACATGAATGCACCCCAGTTGGAGAAGTCTGTATCATCTGACCAGCCGAGCCCGCAGAGTAGCGGGCGACACTTCCTCGCTAGCAGATCTAGTGGGCTGGTGAGTGACTGTAGGTTGCTGGCGGATACGGCCGTCTCTATCATCTTCCTTGAGCGGGAAGCGTTAGTTTCTTGGGGATGATAGACCATCCTCAGCCAGCTGATTAGATTTTCTTGATTTAAGAACAGACGATCAATGTCAGAGTCAATGTCTGACAACAGATGCAAATTGGTGGCTATCTCTTCGAGGTAAAGAGTCCAGCCAACCGCACTATGCCAGAGAAACTCGGTCTGCTCTGGGGTCAGCACAGTTTGACAAACCTGCCTGGGCATAGTTGTTGCGATAGTCTCTGGCAAGCACAGAGTAGCGAGACATGCTCTCGTCATGTCAGTGTATGCTTGCTTCATATCGAGTGTGCCAGAGTCTGGTTCAAATTTATCGTTGCCAATTCCAGCGTTAGGAGAAGTCAGGAACTGGCGCGCCGAAGCATGCACATAACCTATCGCTCCACTGACAGGCTGGATCCTGATCAGCGATCCGAGATGCTTCTCGATGTCCTCCGGATAAAGTTCCTCTGGATCGCAATCAACTTCGTCATCCGGCGAGATTGACAGCGCGACCTCGAGCTGAGGTAAGGTCAAAGGCTGATGCGCACAAATGACCCAGCGCAGCACTTGCCAAAGAGGTCCGCGAATTCTGCCATCTTGATCTGCAAGTCTGTCCAAAGTCCGTCGATACACGTTCCCGAGAGTACTGGGAGGCTGACTGAGTGTATTCCGGGCACGCTTCTCGCTGCGGTCGAGCTCTAATTCATTCACGAGAAGGTTTACCCACATGAACATGCCCTTCGACCCAGAAGACAGGACGGTCTCAGCGTATGTTGCAAGCTCCGGCCGCCAATAGCGATGCTTCAACGCAGCCTTTTGTAGCCGATCGGAGACGTACAATGCCAGATCGTCGGCCGTATCCTCCACGTTGATCTCTTTCACGCTCATGGATGGTACATTGGATATCAGGTCTTCTTTGAACCATTCGTTGGGTCTACTGACTAGCAGGACCTTCCAATGCCTTGGCAAATCGGCCAAGAGCTTGAAGAATTGTACAAAGTCTCTGCGCTGCGCGTCGTTCGCGGGTTCTGCGGCTTCATCAAACCCGTCTACGACCAGCCGGGTGTCCTTGCTCTGCGAGAAGAGGCTACGAAACGCCCGACAGAGCACGTCGATGGTGATGTTCTCCGAATTTCGATGATCTGTAAGATCTGGTAGCTCGAGGTGGACGACCTTTTGGTCAAGCACATTGACTTCTTTGAGGAGCTGATGAAGCCATGAACGCAATATAGCAAGTATACCTCGTTGAGAAGGCTCATCATTCAGACTGCAGAAGAAGTATGCGATTCCGGAGGGCTGCATGTGCTGCAATTCATTCACAATGAACGCCGTTAGGAAAGTCTTGCCAAATCCTGGATCAGCATTGAGCCAGAGCATCTGTGGTGTTGTGCTTGTATTAGATAGCCAAGAAGATATCTTCTCGTCGTTGTAAACCCAAGTCCCTGTCATATCCAGTCGTCGATCAAGGCGATCGCGGAGGATGCCTTCTACGTCCATTCCCGGAACCCTAACCCATCGTAAGAAACCCTCTCTCTGCCTCTGCTTCTCTGCCAATCCAAGCCTCAGTGCTGCTTCCCCGATGAGTATGGCGCTATCCCAACGTTTCCTGTCCCCACCATCTAGTCTGCTCACGAATCGCTTTACCTCTTCCAGGCCGCCACGCTGGCCTTGAGACACCAGTACGAGTGCCGTTTCTATGAGCCTTATGTTCTCGAGCTCTGCTCCTGCAGCAAGCCCATCTGTGTTGGGGCGTCTTGTGGGCTCGCTCTCTATCATGGACTGCGAGTGCTCCACGGCATTGGTGTCTTGCACCATGCGCGTGTCTTTGATGGTCTGGACTTTGAATGCGTCAACTTGCTTACCCATGCGTATCCGGCTCTCGATATTGAGTTGTTCGAGGCTCTCCTGGACCTGTATCATTTGCTGCTCGATCCGTAGCGCCGCTCCTGCTTGTGCTTGATCTCGAGCAAGGTAAGCATCTTGCATTGCTCGTTCGCATCGTCGATCCATGTCGGCAACGCAGAATCTCACTTGTGCTTGAGTGATTCGCCCGCTTCTGCCCTTGAAGAGTGCTTTGGTATTCTCCACCAGACTTCGACGCTTAGCCAGATACAATCTGACCGATCTGTAGAACTCCGAGTAACCCAGCAGTACCTGTAGTAGACTCTCCTGCAAGCCAGCAGTGAGATTGACCGTCAAGAGCTCGCGATAACCGCTAAGGCGAGACATCTTCTGGCCCATGTCCTCAAATGCGGTGCCGATGTCGTCGAAAAATTGCAAGTAATCACGGGCCATTTTGATGAGCATTTTAGTAGTGCCCCAGATTGCAGATGCAATGCCATGAGTATCAATGAGGGCCAGGGCTCCAATCGCATCAGACATCTTGTCAAGTCCACTGAAAAGTGGGCTAAGTTTATTCAGGCACTTGAACATCAGGCTGTCGTCTGCGAATCCAGCAAGTGCCTCTTTCAAAGCACTCTGTGCAGCCTCGAAGGTGGACGGTAGCTCGTGCTCGTCACTGGGCCCAATGTTGGCCTGAAATTGGCTGTGCGCGCTTTGCCACACTTGTGAGGGCGCGAGAAGCTCTGTAGAAGACATGTCAGGCACAAAACTTTGTCGCTCGACGTCCTTTTACTTTCCGGATTAGAAATGCCGACTACTGAGGCATCTGTACTGCAAACGTGTGAGCATTTGGTCTGCTAGGTGTTGAGGCTCGCCTCGCTAAACTAGTTCACAGCTAATTACGCCGAGACGTCATACTACAGCTACAGATCCTTTGATTTTAGCCGGACATCTTAAGACAAATGCGAGCTGGTTCTTCAATCTAGCCAGGAATCTTCGCAGCTTTCTATGGACATGAAAAAACACCGTCACGGTACCATCCTTCAAGGTCAAATCGGCGATTCCTACCGCACCGTATATTTCGCGTCAGCAGTAAGATGTTATGGTGAGCGAGAGACCGCGCAGATCTGATCGCTCGAGAAGCAGCTGTACACAGTGAAATGAGTGTAAACTCAGGGGGAGGTTCGAGAGATCACCGACAAGCTTTACAAGCGGCCAACGGGCCGTACGATCTCGGTAGCGATCTCGGTAGCGGGCAGGAGTCTTCGGACCGGTACGCGGCCGGGGTTTCGAATGGCGTTGTCGTAGGAATGGTACGATCAAGCACCGCTTTGGCCGACGAGCAGTGACATGATCAAGGCCGCTCATCGTTAGCGCACGAGTAGCTCAATAGCGAGCTTCAGTGAGCGAGCAGAATAGCGGGCATACTAGATGTAAGATGCTGTCTCGATGTGGCAGCGGCATTGACTACCTCCAGACGATCAACAATTTCTTGTTGAGCCGCAACATCTCTCCGTGGCATTCGACTTAGCAGGTCCGCAGTCCCGGGTGGCTATACAGAAGTATATGCTTGCAGAATTCTAGACAGCGACATCGAGAATTCCGAGAGTTTCCTGGTGTACGCTATGTGTTCGCGTGTCGTACTGGATAAGCAAGGACGGCCAGACTCTCCGTTGTACACAGTCTCATGAGTTCCGCTATCGTGGGTGGCTGAAGAGGAGCCCGAGTTCTCTCTGTGGTGGCAGTCTAAGACTCAAGACTCGAAGTCCTTTAGGCTGAGTATTCGCGTCTCGCCAGAAACCACGTGTGGACTACCACACTCTCCATGGCGTTCAGCTCGTGCAAGCTCACAATCGTGTAGGTCGCAACAGCAGCGCAAGACGTTCGGTGAGAGTACTGCAAATCTGGAGACTTCAAGTGGCTTATGCTGAGTGTCTGCATGGCCTAAGTACAATATGAGGAGGCCTACACTCTCCATATTTCGCCATCCGCCGAAGTCGCAGTCGCGGGTTTCGCGATAGGAGCGTAAGTTTTCTTGGTGCTGACATTGAGAGGCGCAAGACTTGGATCGCTGCGTGATGCTACCGGGTTATCATTGAGTGCATAGAATTGAGGTTCGTGCTCTCGGTGGATACTGGTTCGCTGAATGGACACTCGTGAATATTCGGAGAGCACCAGAGGCATGCTCAATGGTGTCTTGGGAATACCGAATTTCCAGATCGCGTGAGCGGAAGGTTCGGATATCTGTTTGAGCGCAAGGTTAAGAATCTAGTATGGAGGGTTGTTTGATCGAGTTGGGAGGTACGATTGGAGCAATACAACGAGTGATTGGAGCATCGTAGCTGAAATGTGGGTGTTACGAAAGCATCGAGCATCGAGCACCATAGGGCGAGTTGTATGGATCCTCTCCGCATTGTTCTGTGTTTGGAAATATCGATCGATCGTGATAAGGACGTTGATTGTTTCGATCAATGGTGGTGTTGTGTTGCCTCTCTACTTGGCTTTGCGACTATACCATTCAACACAAAAGTAGCGCACATTACGCCGTCTTCTGCGTGAGGACCGCAAAAGCCGGCCTTCTCTTTCGGGTGGTAGTCAGGGTCCGCCACTGAGGCCGGGAAGGATGACGAAGGCGGAGGTGACGCAGGTGGGAGTGAAGGCGGCAGATGAGAAGGTGAGGTCCGGATGAAGGGTGAAGGGGGGAGAGAGTGAGGTTGCCGACAACCACAGCGTACAGTGATGCAGCCATGCTGCTAGTGTGTGAGTGAGTGAGTGGTGTTAGTGTAATGGTGTTTGTATGAGCTTTTCTCCTGACGATGTGCCACCATATATGTGCTAAGCTCACATCAGTGGGCATGTCTGAGCAATGGAAGTGAACAGGACGACTTACCGTCTCGAGCAAGGAGAACGATTTACCGATGTCAGCAAACAAGTGACGCACAGCAACTCAGCTCGAGGGTGAGTGCGTCGTTGCAAATCCCATGAGGACGTTGTCTTCATTAGTCTCGTCGTCACTGCCTGCGACATGTGTCTGCAACACCTCCCAGTCCACATCAGCAGCACGTTGCTTACGAGAAAGACTGTATGAGGCCCCGCATGATGTGGACTGTCCTAATTGTGGCAGTCATAAGACATTGAACTGACACTGTCAGTGCCGTACAGTATGACCGCCGGCGGAGCTATCAGAAGGCCCCTGCTGTCATCCGAAACTACATAGAAGCGCAAAATAGACGGCGTATGTGCAAAGATCGCCTATCACGGTGTCTCGCCTTCTCACGCACACATGACATTCGGCGTATCGGAAAATGCTCTTACATTGCCTCTCCCGATGATCGCTCGCCGAAGAGATGGCCGCTAGGCATCGTTCTGGACTCGTGCTCCCGGCGTGGCGAGACGTGGACCAACAGACTTGGAAGCGCTACATTTCATGTTTCCGCTGGTGCAGCTTGCTTCAGATGGCCACGGTGTAGAGTGTCGAATAATTGAGAAAGTCGCTCCGCCAGGGAGTAGCCTTGACCGCGACCGCGGAACCACGCTAGAAATGATTCTGGTGAATGCGCACATCATCGGCCAGAGTCAACATGCGCGGCGTGAATCGTGCAGTTCGCTCATGTCATACGAATTTAATGGAAGGTGGCAACACTGCGAAGGCGCCGTAATAGCTTTCGAGCAAGACCACAATGTCAAGGTTTCCGCCACCTCGGTCCAGACCCGAGAAAGCGCAGGTCAAGCTTCCCCTCCATGCACACATTGCTAGATCAGCAACACACTGCCGCTAGGCGACTCATATCAAGCATGGCAGCATGGCCGTATCAGAGGGGACTGACAGTGCGGACGAAGTCATCAAAGACAGTAGCACACCCCCGGAGCAGGCGACCGGCAAGCTCCCGACTTCTGGCAAGAAGCGAAGTCGAAATGGGTGTATGAACTGTCGCCGCAAGAGGCGAAAGTGTTCCGAGACGAAGCCGACATGCGAAGGATGTCAGGCACGGAGCGAGAAGTGTGAATGGGTAAGTCCAAGCAGCCTCAGTAGACGATCTGTAGCTGACATGCAAATTATAGGGCATCAAGGTCACCTTTCGCCCGGAGAATGCGCAGACCGTGGGCGATGAGTACCGATCGCTTTTCAGATCTTCCAACACCAGCAGCAAAGTCTTCCAGATTGTCGACGTCACCGCAGAGATCGCGCGCGACTATGTCACAGAGGTCCCCTCGCCTGAGCCTTTCTCGGAGAGCATCGACGAGGTGGTGACCACACTTACTAGTCCTCCACTACAGGACTTCCCTCCAAAAGCGATTCTGGACCTACCGAGCCCAGTGTTTCCGCTACCGGAGATCACATCCTCACACTCGCTTGGAGTGGACTTCTTTGACTTTACCGGCAGCACATTTTTGTCACCACACTTCAGCGACTCGACTTTCGAGGATGGAATCTTCGTGCCAGGTTCGCAGTATCAGGAGCTACATGTGGAGCTGCGGTCGAAGTTGATGGACACAGCTCGCTCGACTGTGCCATCGCGTGTCCAGTCTTGTGTGCCTTCGCGGCGTGCCTCTGTGGACGCCACTGCCGAAGCATTGCAGATGCTACACGATGGGCCTGTCATTGGAGTCACTGACATCGACGAGGAGTCGCGAAGACTCGCACAACTGTCACCTGCTCAGGAATATGTCCTGTGGCAGAATTACATCAGCGAAGTCGCTCCATGGCTGGACAAATTTGACATTAACCGGCACTTTGAGCTCGTTCTGCCGATTTGGGCGAAGGATGTGGGACATCTCAAGTACTCTATGCTCGCACTGTCAGCACGACAGATCGAGCTCAAGGAGCACAAGCTGGAGCTAGCGACCAGTCTTGCTCTCTACCAGCATGCGATACATCTGCTCTCGCCAGCACTTGCGCAGCGGACGACTGTAGTCCTAGCGTCTTCAGTGGTGCTGTGCGTGCTAGAAATGCTCAGTTGCTCGCCAAAAGCATGGCGCCGCCACCTTGACGGCTGTGCAGCGCTTATACAAGCCCTCGGCATCACTGGCATCTGCGGCGGACCCGAGCAAGCAATCTTCTGGTGCTTTGCTCGCATGGACGTCTGTGGTGGCTTGATATCACTGGAGCAGACACTGATCCCTATGTCAAAGTGGATTGGCGGCGGCGCTTTGGCTGAGGATATCCGCCTGCTACAAGCGAAAGACAACTGCGACACGAAAGCAAATCACATCGAATACCTACTCGGCAGAGTTGTCGAGCTGCTTTGCCGCTTCGGACGCTGGGAGCAACGCCATCAAGATCCTAACCTCGTGTACACGCACAAGCAATATGTAAGTCACTGGCTCGAGCTCTTCGATCACATCGAGACCTGGCACCGCAACCGACCGCAAGAACTCAAGCCTATCCTGGTCATACCCGCCGAGCACTCTGACCCTCCCTCAACATTCCCCACAGTCATGTACCCCAATTGCCCTGCAATCTCTGGAAACCAACTATACCATACCGCCGCACTACTCATGCTCAAGCACAAGCCCGCATCTTTACACCTCTCGACCAAGCCGCGGTCAATGCTGTGGCATGCCCGCCAAGTCTGTGCAATCAGCATGAGCAACAGTAATCACGCCTGCTGGAGCAATGCTACGCAGCCTATATGGATTGCCGGACAGCTGATGAGCCATGCGAGCGAGCACCGAGCGATTCTGGAGCTATACGAGAGGATGGAGCGAGAGATGGGATGGGCGACGAAGTGGAGGGCGAATGACTTGCTTGACCACTGGGGTGATCTGCAGAGCTGAACATGAGATTGAAGAGGCGCTCTCGATGATACGATGTGGTAGATCATGCACATGTCGACTTGACCGCCACTGCATAGATGTCAGTAAAGTATATCGGCGGGGGACCGAGCGCCTCACTCAGCAGAGATGACGAAGGTCCCGGGCTTGTCACGGGCTCTCACATCTGGCTCGCCACTGCAGCTGAGGATTAATGAGCACGATCACTCCGCGCTCTTCGACGGATCGTCTAGCACGAAGATGACACACAATACCCGTAGCATACACCTTGAGAGTACGAGTGCTCCAAGTTCGATGTCAAGCATGCTCATAAACCTATCCGCATCAGCATCGAGATCATCTTACTTAAGTGGCTGGATTCACGACCATGATATCCAAGACACCTACAGCACCGGATGAACCGGACCCGCGGCGAGTTCAAAGTCATTGGATGGATGGTGCTCTAGAGCGTACTCCACGGCGTTTTTGAAATCAGATCACTCAATTGCGACTGGTCCGGCAAGATTCCGTGAGTCGAGCGCGCGGCGCATGCTAACGGACTAGCGATCTGCAACTCGCTGCAAGTACCGGACTGGACGTCACAGTGCCACATCCCTGTTGCTACATCCGAAGGGTGAGACAAGCACTGGCACGAACTACTCGAGCTGGGCAGAGTACAACTGAGGCGGGCGACATATCACTTTGTAGCTGCCAGATACCCCCGTCTATAGTATAAAGCACGCTACGATCGGGACACGCGATGTTGAAGCTGCGGTATCGAACCTAGAGGCGGCGGCGAATGGACTCCAGAGGTCAAGCCATTGCCGCAAAAGCGCTCGTATGTCTTTACGCTTGTATAGGCGAAGCTCGAGGTACTGTAGAGCCCTGGGTGGCACCATTTAAGTTTGACATGGAGCGCAAATCTTGAGAAAGCACTAAGCTGGCATTGAGCCCGGAGACGCGTAGAATTATCAATGAGTCGCGTGTAGTGTACACAACCTATCTACTTCCCCTCCTGCACAGCAAAAGAAAACTGCTGCAGCGCACTAGTAGCCATCGGACAGGGATAGTTAATCTGACTACACTTCTTGACCGCCTCCGCCAGCTTCTTCCCCACCTCCGCAGCCTCCTTGCAGTCCGCCAAACTCCACGAGTCCTTCTCCAGCATACCCGGAATGCACTTCGTGAACATCGCGTTCCAGCCTGCAGCCTTGGAGATGATCTCGTACATCGTCTTTGAATCGACTCCGAGCTTCTTGCAGAATGCCATGCCTTCTACGGAAGCTGCGAGGTGGATGCCGGAGAGTAGGTCGACGATGGTATCTTTGCTTACTTGGTGCGAGGCGGTCATCATCACGTCCGCGTCTGCGCACTTGGCGACGAGATCGCCTTGCGACTTAGGCAGGTAGAGCTGTACTAGACGCGCATCGTCGTCGCGTAGATACCCTGCTTGGACGCCTCGAAGATACTCGTTCTCGGCTGTCGAAGCAAGAGGCGTCGGCCATTGCTCTTTCCGCGCAGTGTCAGTGACAATACCGGCGTCTTTGAGGATGATTGCAAGAGCTGAGTAAGGATGCCAGTCGTTCTTCAGCATATGAGGGGCGCGGTTCTCGAACATGAAGGATGCTGCGTCAGATTCGTTGACGTGGTCCATGACTGCTTTGGTATTTAGACCGACAGTCGCTGCGAGACCCATTGCTTCGGAGGCGGAGATGATGTTTGTTGCTGCGAGAAGTTGATGGATCGTTTTTGTTTTCGTGCCGTTGCTGATCTCGCCCATGCGGTAGAGGTTGCCGGACATCGTCTCGAGCACTGTAGCTGCATTGTCGAGGTCTGCGTCTGGGCCAGAAGAGAAGATCGAGAGTGTGCCGTCTGCTGCGCGGATTGTGCCGCCTGAGACGGGGCAATCTAGGAGCTTAATATCTGATCGCGAGAAGTCCTTGTCGAGGCGAGTTCGTAGTTCGATGGCAAAGGCTGGAGGGCATGTAGAACAAAGGACGAACGTCGTGTCGCGTTTCAGACCTTGTATAGCTGCATCGTCACCGTCGAAGAGCAGTGCAGCATTTTGTGCAGCGTTAGCTACCATGGACACAAAGAAGTCTGCATTTGAAGCGGCTTCTTTGGGTGTCTTAGCTGCTTTGCCACCTGCTTGTACGAAGCTGTCAACGAGTGGTTGATAGACATCGAATCCGTAGACTGTGAAGCCGTTCTTGACAAGGTTCTTTGCCATGCCGCCGCCCATTGCGCCTAGGCCGGCGAAGGCGATCGTTGGCTTTGCTGAAGTCATCCTGTGAGTGAGGTAGTGGGGGAGGAGGTTGCTCGCTAGATCATAAGACAGTGACGGTACGTCAATGAAGGTGAATGTCGTGAGAGTTTCGATCAATGATGAGAGTGGTGAAGCATCCATCGATCATTTTGAGCCTTCACATGCCACCTATATCTTCATATCCCGAGAATTGACGTCCACTTCACCCGAGCAGATTTACCGCGAGAGCTGCCAGTGGAACAAGCAATCGGATGAACGTAAGTGCGGCGAATGCGCTCGAGTGAGATCGGGGGACCTTGCTGCACGCTCTGCTGAACAAACCAGGCGCATAGTATTATGAGATTATATATTGGGCGGCAAACCAGCACGTGCTTTCTCGTGACAAGTTCCCCCAATGGGTTGAAGATGTTGATGCGAGTAGAAGGTTAAGGGGATGGAGTGCCGAAAGTACATACAACGAGCGCCTTCGGGGCATTGATAATCCGAGCAGCCGATGAGGGCGTGTATTTCGCTGACGAGGTCTTGATGAACCTGGGATTACCACACCCACAGTTATCAGTAGGTATTCGCCATGGCCAATCCACCTCGCCGCATCGCGCAGACGATCCGTCTCCGCCGCTCCTCGCTTGAAGCCTACAAAACTCTCCATGCAGCTATCTGGCCGGCAGTCCTCAAACAGATCAAAGACTGCAACATCGTAGACTACAGCATCTTTCTCGATGAGCCTACCATGCTGCTGTTCGCAGTCATGAAGTACACTGGCAGCGACTGGGAGGTGGACATGGAGAAGATGCAGGCCAATGAGGAGGTGCGGAGGTGGTGGAAGGAGACCGATGCGATGCAGGAGACTTTCGTGGAGGGGAGTACGGGGAGTGTGGATGCCAAAGGGTGGTGGAGGGGTTTGGAGGAGTTGATGTGGATTGAGTGAGTGATGTGCTGGTTGAGGCAGCGCTGCGTGATGGGCCTTAGCTTGCGAGCTGTATAGCTCTTCCGTTGCTGGTACTGAGGCTGCCCGTAATCACGGCACTGGAACGCACGAATCTGCCAGGCAGTCTACTGGCGTTGAGACTTGTAGTCTCGTCTCTGCTTGCATCCAGACTGCTGGCCGTCAGGCATCCGATACTCGATCACTTTACACGCAGTCACATGGGTCTCTCTCGTCTGGTGTTTAGTCATCTGGCGATGTCAGGTCGAGCTGATCCAACCACCAGTACATCGCAGGACTCCATGAGAGGCCATACACCAGGTGCCACTGTTTCACAGCGGTACTGCATGTTACGTCCGCTATTTTAGCTAGGGGAAGAGGCTGATCGGAAGGGTTGAAGGCATATGCGCACAATGCTAGCGCCACCTTTGTTCGATGTACGATGACCACACTTCAAAGTTCTACAAGAAGCCAGACTACTGCCGCCACGCAACAACGTCAACTCGCGAGTCCCACAGGTCCAATGCCTCTTTCCGCGTCAACGTCTCACCATCATCTGGTGGTAATCTCCAGACAGTAATACCGACACCACTCATCTTCAAACTCGTCACCAGTGGTCCGAGCGTGACTCGACTGACCTTGAAGCCTCGCTTTTCCAGATCCGCGATCGCAAGCTCTGCAAATCTTGCAAGTACTTCATCGCTTGTGCTACCGAGGGAGTTGAGTAGGAGGACGACTTCGTTGTCCGATGTTGGATTTGTTGATGCGGAGAAGGGGATGAACGCTCGATCGGTGTCCGAAACATCCAGCAGAAGATCAAGCATTTGCGATGTTAGTGCTTCGGGGGAAGGAATTGGAGAGATCTGTCGAAGCCCCGGCTCGCCGTGTGCGCCCATCCCAAGCTCGATGGTGGCTGGTGGGAGGACTTGTAGGTCTGTGAGGGTAGCGTTGGGCAGTGCGACGCTGTGTTGGTAGTCAGCAATGCCTGCGAGTCCAGCAGGGTTGGATAACGGTACCGATCGAAAGCAACCCCAATCGTTCCAACATTCGCAGCGACGTGCTCCATCACCTCGCTTACCCTCTCAAGTCCCTCTCCTCGCTCGGCGAGCGCACACGCAGACTTCAGCGCTATTAGATGCCCACTCAACCCTCTCCTCCCAACCTTGCCACCCTTCTTCCGACCGACTGCCACATCGTCACCTACAGGCGTGAAGTGAACCTTGTAACCTGCAGCCTGTGCTCTCGTGATCGCCAGCCCTGCATTCAAGATATCCCCAGTGTAGTTTCCACAAACGACAAGCGTGCCCTTACTCTGCCTCCCACCTCGCGGCTGACACAGCTTGATTGCCTCGAAGATCTGAGCTGCCGTTGGCGAGGCGAAGATATTCCCCGAGACGTAGGCGGATAGGTAGTTGTGGCCTACGAAGCCGCCGAACATGGGCTCATGGCCACCGCCAGCGAAGCCGATCGTTGTTACGTGATCTGCACTGAAGGAGTCGAGATCATTGCGGTAGATCGTCTTGTAGGCGGCATTGTAGGAGAGATCGGGTTTGAGGTAGGTCAGGCCGGTGAGAGCTTCGTTGATCGCGTTGCTGGGGGCGTTGATGAAGTGGAAGGTTTCTTTCGCGGTGGTTTGGGTGGAGGTGGCCATGATGCGGAGAGTACTCAAGGAAAAGCGGGAGCAGCTTGGGAGACTTTCAAAGTGGTGAGGTGGGCTGGGGGAGAGTACCCCAGGAAGAAAGGCTGGAGTGACGGAACTTGGGGGCAATGAGAAGCTGCGCCGGAGCACGACCTACCTCAGACGGGCTACTGAGAGCATCGACCGCCCTCCACTGTTTCCTTGGAACCATAATGTGTTCCGAAGGTTCTGCGGGGTTGAAGAGGGAGCTGATCGGGAGTGAGCA
Source organism: Cryoendolithus antarcticus (assembly GCA_002077065.1). Lineage (NCBI taxonomy): Eukaryota > Fungi > Ascomycota > Dothideomycetes > Cladosporiales > Cladosporiaceae > Cryoendolithus > Cryoendolithus antarcticus. The sequence continues at coordinate 792,925 of NAJO01000019.1, forward strand.
AATGGGCAGGGAGGATGTCGGGTTACTCCGAACAGGAAGCCGCTGCTGCGTCCCGTATTTCACCGCACTCGACTCGACTCATATTACCTCCCATGCTGTATGTGTGTGCCCCTTCTCAAGTTCCGCTCAAACGCCACATCGTCAATGCTGACTCCGGAAGTGATGCGATCTGCGATGTCCAGGCGCCGCGCCAACGGAAAGCTGATGACATTTGTACACGCCTCCAGGCCTACTGCACTACGGCTCATAGCCCTCGAATGGGTTGGGGACGGAGGTGACCTCGGTAACAGCAGCACTGCTCCGCGATGCTGTCGAATCCGATATGTAATTCACGTGCTATGAAATGCAAACATCGGACATGTCACTCAACATACCACTGCAGTCCGGTCCCACCGGACTTCTTTTCATCCCCTGCCTTCTTGCATTTTCCCGTGAAGAACTGATCCTGCTTCTTCTCCGGGATTGTTCATTGTCACCGGTGTTGTCCTTCTTCGTCGTAATACTAGCCAAGCTCCTCAACGACGCGTTGCTGCTCTTGCGCTTCATGACCCGAGTGCCGTCGCCATTAAGCAAGGTTGCTGTGCTTGGCTAATGCTCCGGAGTTTTGTCTAGAGGATCGGGCAAAGTCTTGTCCTTTGCGGCAGTCGCTGCCGTGGGCTGATGAAGTGTAGCTGGGCTGCAGACATGCACGTCAGCTGTAAGTCACAACGACAGGATGAGGGGGAACCTGGCGCATACATGAGAGCGGACGCCGACTGACGGCCTTGATCGGCGGGCGTCTGCGGCTGCTGGTGACTCTGGGCGTTCCGAATCGGTATGACGGTCTGGACAGGAGCTGGAGTGGGTGGTGCCGCCACGCTGGAAATATCTTGCTATGATGGTAGAGGTGCGACCTGCGCCAGCATCTGCGCGCCACATCTATGCAAGACGGGGGCACCGCGCTGGAGCTGGAACTCCTACATGATTGAGTCAGTATCGTAATACGGTCAAAGCAATTGAAGGCGAGCAGACATACATACTGGACGATGTTGGCAGCAACGTCGGCGGTAGTGACTTCTCAATGTCGCCTAATGGCGTATGCCGCGGTCTCGTGGGTGACTGCACCGGAGCAGCGACCTCTATCGTGGCTGTTTGTTGCATCGCCGCGTGGGCCATGCTTGATGGCGCATCCTCCATGACCACAACAACTGACCCGGTGGCGGTGGTTGGCTTCGCTGGTGCCACTGCGTTTCGTAGCGATAAGATGTGTGTCACTGGCTGACTGCGACGTTCGACAGGCGCATCTGCCACCGCGCTCACAACACCGTTGGCAGCGATCCTGGCAGGTGCGACCGCAGTCTCGATCCCGGTCAGGGCTGGGGATTTCGGCTGCTCGGCCTCCTTAGCTGAGGGTGCGACAGCGGCAGCTCCTGATACAAGCTCGTTATCGAAGTCGTGCGTACTATCGGGAACTTCTCTGATGATATCTGGGTCGTTAACGAACCCAACAGCGCGCTCGACACCGTCCCTGTCATGACTGCCACCATCGGGCATGTTCTCGTCACTATCAAGCCCGTCGCTCTCCCCGGCTTCGTCGGTGTCCATCTCATCATTGCTGAAGTTCGTGCGATGATAATCCATTGTCTCCGGGGCCTGCTCGTCTAGCTGACGTTGAAGATCTTCCAGGTCTATGCGTATCGAAAGAAGCGCCGCCATGTCGCCTGGATGTAAGTCCGGATCAATGCGTCGCTCCGTGGCAGCGTACAGCTTCTCAATGCGATGGCGCACACGCTGGCCCGCATACCAGTGTTCGTGCAAGACTGCAACAAGCAACATGTTCTTCAGTTCCCAGAAAAGTTGCAGAGTCGGGTCGGTGAGATTGGCACGAGCCTCATTTAGGCACTCATCTCACCTGTGTTCATCCACGAGAGCGGCTGCGGCAAGGAACTGTCGCCTGTCTATCGTATCTTCATCCATGCTGATGGACGAGCTGGGAGGGTGGGCCATTTTCCTAGAGATGTGCTTGTGTCTGGGTGGTTGTCGTAGTATCGTGATGGAGGCAAGTTGGGATCTTGCAGAGGTGGCGTTGCGCGAACTTAATGTCCACATGAGACATAAGGAAGGTGCGATGCACCTCTGTGTGCTTAGCCAGAGGCTTGAAGCTCTGTCATTCGCACACTAAGTAGAGGCTGAGGTCATGATTGGATTGATCCACGAGCTCAACTCTCGTTCTCCTACCTCGGAACCCGGGTATCGTGAGCTGACTGCGACCGCACTTGGTCTCCGTAACACAAAATTAGATGTCCATATATGCGTGCAAGTGATCGAGTGTATTCATAGCGTCGTACACGTCGAGAGATCCACTTTGAGGAAAGATGTAGCATACCCTTCACGGATCTTGAGGTGCCGCGTTCGTTGCCACTATGACTTGCACGTATAGTAGTCTGCAACTGTAGTGGACTGCTTTCAGGAGCGCGGCGAACCCCTCCGTATGCGGAGGCAACGGGTTTCTTCCTCAGACGTAACACACCGGGGTGACCACAACTTGTTGACCTCATGAACTATCGCCACTGTCAACGCCCAAATTCTAGGAGCTCTGCTCCCGGCATTGCGAGAGGACCCGGGGTTAAGTAAGTACCCCCGAGACGGTTCGAGGCCCAGATCTAGAGACATTTCAGGTATTGTGACGGTGTGGCCAACGCCTTTCATGTTTCGTAGAGTTGCACGACTAAGTCCCTTGTCGCGGGCTATGGAAAGCTTCGTTATTGGAGCGCCGCAGGTCGTGAGGTGCGTCGATGACCGGAGAGTATTGCTCTCCAAACACCAGTTGCGGTCGTGTGGCCCGTCGCTACTAGTAGCCGTGTCAACGGGGGAGTGCGCTTCTATCGTGCAGAGCAAGCGTGGTTCATTGACGTCGCCAGCGCTTGCTGTAGCCTGTAGCGTTGCAGATAGCGACCTCTAAAATTTCATGCCGCTCGAAGACCTTGGTCAGAAGTAGGGAATGTTCCAGATGACCATTGCATAATGGCCCGAGCTCATCGAAGGCTGTAAGTCCGTTTCAGATTGGAGAGGAGGAGTGGAATTGACCGCAGGTGGCCCGAAGCACGTCAATGGACTTGTAGTAGGTGTGAATCCGCCAATCGGCTTTCGGAACGATCCAGCTTCGTCCACGTTGCCTCGTTCGAAGGGCGCGTACCCTGTACCCTGGTTTGCTGAGCTGACTGGTACAGCAGTCCTGTTCCACGAACCATCAGGAACCGTCCGTATCGGCTTTGTAGGATGTCGGATGTTCAAACATGGTATGGACACCAAAGTCTGAACAGCGCTGCAAGATCTCTGATATCATGAAGCAGACCCGCTGCCCCTGCTCCCTGATGCGAGAGGACTTTGGCAGATGTAGGGCGATCCAATGTGTGGGTGTAATTGGCCGTGGGAGCTCCCATGACCGCAGAAATTACTGCCTCATCTGGCTCACTGTTGAGCAAAACGTCAAGCCTCACCCAGATACGTAAGAAGCGCAAAAGAACAACTAGTCAATGGGCCCAGCCGGGACTTTCAGAGTGTTAGTTTGTATAACAAGTGAAGGAGTGTGGCGACTGCGCTTACTTTGAACCCGGGGCCTCTCGCAATCTTGGGAGCAGAGCTCCTGGAATCAGATTCCGAAGCGAAAATCATACCACTAGACCACTGGGCCGGCGTTCTAGCTCGGAGCATCATTATCGTTCATGAAACAAGTCAAAGTTGGACTGGGGGACCTTGCAGGTGGATCTGGCAGTCTGTGGGCGCTGGCTGCCTCCACAGATGACACATAGCGCAGCACAACGTATCAGAAGCCTCTGATACAAGTTCTGCTGACCCTTGCATGCTTTATAGCTCTCCAAATGGCCGCGGGGTCATGGAGGGGCGCCCTGAGGGAATTTGCTTGCAGGCCATGCCAGTACCCGGATCCGCAGCGTGGGCCGCCGCTAAAGGCAACGTACAGCATCTCCACATCTCCCGTGCGATAGCTCTTTTATCGATGACATAGAAAGAGACCATTGGTTCTGGACCGAAAGAGGAAAGAGCACGTGAAATTTTGACTTCCGCACGAAAACTGAGATCTGACTCCCACGCGCCAATCACGACACCGAAAAATGGAACTCACTTACGGTCAAGCGATTGGCTCTGCAACGTCCATGTATCGCTGCAAAGCCGGCCACTGTATATCTGTCGTGTACCTTCTCCATAGGGTCAACTGCCAAGACGTGAGATCGTGTCGGAAGCACCCGCACTCTACCTCACTCCTCTCCAAATATGTAATACCCATGCTATGGAACACTACCGGAACTCATGACCAGCACACATCGAGTTGTGCACGACAAGAGGTACATGGGCAAGTCGCGGTGATGCTGATGTGAACGGCGGACTGGATCAGCGGGCTGCTACATTATCAGCAGTGCCACCACACGCATCGCCTGCATGAACCCAATTGCCTAACACGGCTTGCGCGATCTAATAGGCATCAAAATTACGAAAACAAGGACATCTGTGGCAGGCGCAGCGACACTCACATCTCTCACGGCACAATCGAGCGAATAAGTACCAGCACGACGCTCACTATACTACCATGTCCACCTACGCCACCCGCCTCGAGACTTTCCTCCCGCACTGGAACGCGAACATCACCTCGAGCCGGCAGTTGGCAGCAATGGGTCACACCTGTGACAGACCGCCACTCGAAAGCCTCGAAGACGGCTCCCGTTGCATAGAGTGCAGCAGATTCGTGCCGAAAGCGACTAGTATTGCCATTCTGGAAGGACCGATGGTCGATCTCACGAATGGGAGACTCTCATTACATCACCCGAAGTGCACCCACCTACAGCTACGATTTCCGTTTGAATCTCTCAAGCCAGACATTGGCCGCTACGACTTTGCGAAAGTTCGGGATCGATGGGAACGAAAGGCAGCACCGTCTGCGTCGAACTCGGCTCAAACCAGCGGTCTCTTCACCCTTCCAGCAGAACTGCGCTTACAAATCTACTCGTACATCATTCCCCCAGCAAGTCCCGTCACGAAGATGGTCCAGCTCAACCGCGACTCGAACCGCATGATCACCGAGCGTGGCCTTCATCGATCTGGCCACCGGGATCTCACACTGTCGAGACTACTCTCGACTTGCAAAGCCATCCATGCGGAAGCTCTGGACCTACTTTTCCGCAACGTGACGTATGCTTTTGCCTCCTCCCGAGACCTGTACCTTTTCCTTAGGCAGATCGGACATTCGGGACGTCAGTTGCTGTGCTCTGTCGACGTAGCATGCGGTCAACGATGCGATGCCATCGCGTTCGCTCTACTGGCTTCTTGCGAGAAATTGTCTACGCTCACTCTGAGATTTGACCGGCCAAGGCTAATCGGCGATTGGGCACCATTGTGGATCACGAACGGAGTACAAGCTCTTCTCGAGCTACGCGGCATTGATCAGATCGATGTCGAGTGGAAGCAGCAGGGTCAAAGACACCGCTTTGTGTCATCTGGAGATTCACGATGCTCTGAAGTTGTGCGTTCAGTTTTGTCGATGCCGAGATTGATCACCTGACGAAGCTGGCTATCACTCAAGGAGAGAATCTATGATCGACAATGCATGACTGCGAGGGTCCTACAGCTGCTCAGCGGCGCAGGCACTGATAGCTCTTACTTCGGCTACGCTATTGACTATCATATCAAGGGATCGGATTCCAAAGCCAGTGATAGCATGCGTCTACTATGTATCGCCATGTTGTCGATTTGATACGCTATCGAAAGCACAACAATCGAAGCATGTTTACTATCAATACAATCTTGCCCAGATACAAAGCACCAACGCCGGTATCACATGCGGCACCCCAGTCAAACTTCTCGGACCAACCACTGCACTGCGTAGGGAGCAGTGGCTGACCTCTCAAGCAGCGCTACTCATAGCCTTCAGCAAAATCAGCAACCCATATGCACCCGGATCAGGCACACCTTGTGTGGTGCTCTCGTCCAGATACGCACTCCGCCCCAGCTGCGCCTCCATCTTCTTCGTCCCTTCGACACCTTTTTCAGCTTCGACCACAGCAGCTTGCGCATCCCCAGTCTTATTCAGTGTATCGACAAACGGAATCAGCGCATCCATCATCGTCCGATCGGCAAGCCGCGCCCGGGTATACTTCATTAATTGGTCCAGCGCGCTCTGCAAGGCCTTCGGCACGGATTCTTCGGCGGCCAGCGATGCCGCAAGTGCTGTCAAGAAGATGCAGTATAGTGCGCCTGACGTGCCGCCCATGTTGACCTCGAGATCAAGGACGAGGTCACCGACAACCTGCGGTAATAGAGATAGATCTTTGCCTTCGATGAACGCTAGCACCTGCTTCGCACCATCTCTGAGCGTGTACCCGCAGTCACCATCACCGACAATGGTGTCATACTCAGTGATTCTTGGCTCGTCATCAATCACAGCTTTACAGCCCGCCTGGATCCGTATCCGGACCTGTGCATCGTCGAATATCATCTTAGATTTGGATGTGACTGCTGCAGCGCTGCGCTCGGACGTGTCAGAGGTTGCTGCCGCTTGATGCGCTTTCGGCTTCGGCTGTGCACTCAGGAGCTCCACCGGCAGCGGACATATCGACACAGCAAAACCTCTCGCCAGCTCCTTGTGATCGAGTATAGTCGAATGCGACAGCCTGTATGGGATCAGCTTCGCCTCAAGATACTCCGCAATCTCTTTCGCTAAAATGTAGTTCTCCAGTCGACTCAATCCGTTGACATCCGAGTAATGCACTGACACTGTGACTGGCACCGTCTGTGGCTCGCGAAACTTCAAGACATGCTTCAGATCCCTCTCAATAGCATGCTTAGCTTTCTCAAAGCCTAGTGTCTGCCCTCCACCATGTACAATTGCAGGGTTACCATCAGCCTTCTCGACGTGGAAACGGGAGTAAGCTGTGCTGGACTGCTTCGCGAATATCTTCAGCAGCTCGGTAGTCCGGTGGATCGAAGCTCGGCACGAGTCTGTCGCATTGTTGATCAAGTGGATGACATGATCCATCTCTACCTCACTCTTCACCTCAATCTCTACCAAGTCCGACTCGTGCACCTCAACATGCATCTCTTTGCCCGAGCGCACAACAACAAGACCATGCGCAAGCTTCACTCCAGCTTTCTTGATCGCGTAGTCGACATCCTGCGCGGTGAGCACGCCACTTCCCCGCTGGTCTGTCACTATTGCAGTGATCTGCTTGTCGTCGAGAAGCTTGCTCGAGAAGTTTCCAAGATTGCCGATGGCGGCTATGCCGACTGACTTGCTGTCGGCCTGAGCTTCATCGATGAGGATGGTTTGGTTCTTGGGTGTCTTTGTGGCCCGTACGTTGGGTCGCATCAACGGTAGTATAGTGCTCCATCTCGTCGGGTTCTTGAGGTCGAGAGCGCTGGCATCGAAGGGAATGGTTTGCTCGACGACGACTGCCATTGTGGTGAATTGCGTGCTTGGTATGAGAGTATCTCCCTCTCCGCGACCGAGAAAGTCCTTGGGTGATTATGAAAGCGCTCAAGACAATACGTCAGGTCTACAGTGCCTTCGAGAAGTAGTGTGTTGCTTGGTCTATGGGTCGTGGAGTCGCAGCTTTCTCTCATTGACGTAGGAACTGCTATCTTCCGCTCACACAACTAGACCGGTACGGCACTGTCAACTGCTCAGGTTTCGAGGGATGGCAGTGCTATGTGTCCTGCGATCATGGGCAAGGTGAAAGTGACGACGACCTACATACGTCGCGGCAAGAGCTAGCTGTTATTGCTCCGACAGACATTCACATGTACATGCTAGCATGTGGCATAGCTCACGGGCGATTGCCGTTCCTCGGCGAAAGTGGGAACGGTCGTGGAAGCTCTCGTGAAGCTGCAGATCTGATGTCAGGCTGTTCATGGACAATGGAAGTGATCCGGATGCCCACGTTGAGTATTCCGGTGGAGTTGACGGACACCCACTTCAAATGTGGGGTACTTGTATCTCGTTGACAGGCTGACCGTACAGAACTTCAATACGTTCGACGCTGAGCTGCTGGCACGTATTGACAAGAGGACGTTGTACCTCTACAATGCACACATACCCTCGATCAGCACCATCAAGATCATGCACACTGCCCATCGAGAGTCCGGGACAACTCGGTGTAGCGGCTTGGTGTGCGAACATGATAGAGGGGTAACGGGAACAACGCGTATGCGGGGCAAAGGGAATATTGCATCGACGCGCCTGTCACTGACAAGGAATCGCTGTTCGTCCGGCGCTACGAGATCGTATCCATGCACAACCAGACGCACTGATCAGTAGGTATCTTCCACTTGTATCTTCCAATTTTATCGCGTCTCAGTCATCTTTGAAATACTCCTCTACTCCTGTCGAACGTACCCAGAATAGCAGACTTGACATTGTTCTGCCCCCGAGAGACGGCCCTCACGTCGAGTCGTACTTTCCTACTAATTCGGCCTCTCACGAGTACACTGGCAAGCTTTCTCACTCCAGCAGCCACCTCTACAGTAGCTTTGGGCTCGTCTCAGCCGACCGGAGTAGATACACCCCCGCAACCCCGTCCGTGACATCCCCTTGCCCTTCAGCCATGGCCTCCGCCGCCCTCCGCGAAAAGCAAGCCCCCATAAAAGCATCCTACAAATCCGACCCCTCCTCCGCGCTCGTGACCCTCACCTCCAAAGGAACCCTAGACTCCAGCAGCATAACCTGCAAGCTAGACACTGGAAAGCAAATACAAGGCGCAAAAGCCAAACTCGCCGGCCTACACCCCAAAGCCGGCGGCGATGATCCCGATATCAGCGGCGAACTCTGCAGCGGGGACATGTTGCTCGAAGCCCTCGTAGCCTGCGCTGGGGTAACGCTGAAAGCTGTCGCTACAGCTCTCGACATCCCGATCAAGAGCGGGACCGTAACAGCAGAGGGAGACCTCGATTTTCGCGGGACGATGGGCGTCGACCGCGAAGCGCCAGTGGGGTTCCAGGGGATACGGCTGGGGTTTGAGATCAAGCTTGAGGACGGCGCGGAGGTGGATGAGGATAAGATAGAAAAGCTTGGGAAGCTCACGGAGAGGTATTGTGTTGTGCTGCAGACGATTGTGAGGAAGCCGGAGGTTAGGGTCAGTCTGAGAAGTAGTCAGAACAGTGAGGATGGGATTGAGAGGGGGATGGCTTGGGGGCAGAAGATATGAGAGATGGGAATGTAAGGAGGACCTGGCGATAGATGAGCTTGAGGATTTGTTACCTTGGGCCGTAGGAGCTTTTCTGCTAGACGCCAACGGCTAGTTTCTACACTTGCTCGAGCACCGCCTGTGGAAGTTCGATAGCGAGGTGAACAGTTGTTCAACCTAGTCTGAAGTGTCACGTTCTGTCGTAAGATGTTTCACCTATCGGTCTCGAGCGTAGCTGTTGATTGAGATGCCGTCTGATCGTATCGCACTTTGATGCGATTAGCAGAACGAATGTTGGTCGCTCCAGACACTCGCTATATCTTGCTCCTGACTGCCAGGTTTGTACGAGTGATCATTGTTCATGGATAGTGGCTGGGGCGTGAGACATCGTGGCGCCATGCGTGATGGTACTGTAGCATTAGGGTATTGTTTCCCGAGTCTTCGCCATGGTCGGTCTTCGGGTGAATGAACCTCGAGGCAAGTCGCGATGAACGATGCTGAATACGATGATTTGTGTTCGGGTTGCCGGTTTTCGATCGCGTGAAGCTTGGTGAGCCGTCTGCGAACGCCCATTTCTCTCGTACCAGATCCGATCGATACTGTTCGAACGTGCAAATGCGTGCATAGTTCACCATGTTCACGGCGTCAGCTCCGACTCCGCCAATTGGCTCTCGCTGCCGACAGCCCGATCGACGGGAGCATCGCGCAAGGGTGACGGCGATGCTCAACCACTGATGATGAGATATTGTGGTCGTTTCGGTTGTCTTCACTATGATAAGCAGAAATTGCAGTATAACCACGTATAATCAACCACAGGATTGCTGACGATACCAAAATCCCTTCAAAAGCCTAATGCCATGCCATGCGGCAATAAGGCGCGATCCGAGAGGACATGACGCAGCCCCAGCAGGCGAGTCCGTTGATTTCAACGGCTTGATGTCCGGCTCTCGCGTCCAAATACTTGTCTTGTCAGTCCAATGTTGTGATGATGATGAGTCGCCATCGCCCTCGAGACTCGTCGTGCGCACAGATTTGCTTCTTCTCTTCCCACTGAGGCTGACCGCGACCCGCTATTCTGCGAATACGTGCATCAATTCTTCGCTTCGTGGGTGTTCCTGAGTCCTGCTCCACCTCCCGCGGCCCACACTCTCTCTAGTGGGTAGATCTCCTCGACATCCGATACCGTAGGGCAGAGCATCATTGCGTTGCTTCGAGGGTAGCCCACTACACGCACGATTCGCGACAGTATTGCTAGCTGATACAGTATACTACCTCGACACGCGACAGACCTGCTCACCAAACCACTCCCTGCACGCAGTGGCCACACCAGCAGAGCACAAAGTTTTCGCCCGGTCGACCGATTTTTCTTTCCTGCCCTCGCCGAGGAATACCCGCCATCCGGCTCTGAAGCCGCTGCTCATCTCATCACTGCTGCACAGGCGTCTTGCGCGAGTATTCGTTGTCAGCGGGTCCCAGTACTCTATTCTAACAACATCCCCATTCTACGCGCTTATACATATTCTTGTACAGCGGCGCGCCACGGGCTGACGTCTTCTCTACCCGACCGTGGGGTCTGATGCGCGGTTACTGGTCGCCACAGCCTCCAGTTCCCCTCGTCCTCTCCACTTGATTGTGGAGTCGGCGCCCCTCCCCATAACCATGGACAACCACTTTCAGCCTCAGAGCTACATGCCATATCCGCAACACCAGCAGCAACAGCAGCAGCAGCATCAGCAACCTGGACAGCAGCAGCAGCAACACCACCAGCAGCAACAGCACAACTCGTATGGCAACCTGCCCGGCCCTAGTCAGCACCAGGACTCGAACAACCACACCACACTCCCACCACTTCAACAACCCGCTGGACAGAATGCAGGTTATGCGCAATTCGGATCCATGTCCTACGCGTCGCACCCAGGCAGCCAGAGCCACACGCCGACAACACCGCACACACCCACTTCCGCCTCGATGGCTGGCGGCGCGTCCAATGCCTACGCACATATATCACCCGCCAATGCCATGGGCCCGCCTGCCTACCCTTCCTGGGCCATGACTTCCTCGGCCGCCTTCCCTTCATCAACCGCAACTTCACTTCCACCCAACGTTGCCAGCGCGCCTCATACAACAATCCGTCCAATGCCTCCAGGCGGGATGAGCAGCTCGGCGCATAACATGTCTGGTCTGCCTTCATCACAACTAGGTCAACAGCAAACGTCGTTCACGCAGGGTGAGGAAGCGCCTACGCATGTGGTTGGATCTCAAGGTCGGCGCGGGATACTGCCAAGTGCGCCTGGGCGACCGAACGTGCCTGCTAGTAGTACTGGTACGGCGAGCAAGAACATGATACCCCAGAAGGATGCCGATGGAAAGTTCCCGTGTCCACATTGTAACAAGACGTATCTGCACGCGAAGCACTTGAAGCGGCATATGTTGAGACGTGAGTAGCTTTTTGTTCAGAGAGGTAAGACATCTGACTAACACACTGCAGATACCGGCGATCGGCCATACTCATGCCATCTCTGCAAGGATACATTCTCGCGGAGTGACATCTTGAAGCGTCACTTTCAGAAGTGCTCGATCCGCCGAGGGAACCCAACTGGAGCCAATCACCTTGCGCATCAACGAAAGAACAACTCCAGTAATCGTCTTTCAATGAGCCAGCAGGACGGACCAATTGGACTTGCTGGTCTCAGCGAAGTCGCTGGGCCAAACCCGTATCCTGGAATGAGTAACGCAACCAGTAGTCCTACGGTCAACGGAGATGGCTCAGTCCGATCGTCTCGCGCCAACAGTTTGATCAACCCTAGTGCGATTAATAGTCATCGAGGGAGCATAGCCGGCCTGGGAATACTCGGTGCAGCAGCTTCCGGCGCAGAGCAGATGAGCACGTCCCAGGCGTATCAGCCGAATCTTCACACATACGCCGTGCATAACAGCACAAACGGCGGTGGCATGCAGCCTGGATACGCCAATCCCTACAGTCCACAGCATATGAATAGCCCACAACACATGAACGGCAACAACATGTACAACAACCATCAACAACCCCAGCAAATGTCTTTTTTAGGCCAGCAGAGCTCGCGGTTCAACAACAGCCACACCAATAGTCCTGTTCAGCAGCAGCAGATGACGAACGGCGGCCACTCCATGGACTGGAGCCGCATGTTCACCCAGGGTGGCCAGGACGGTTTCATCGGCGGAAACCTTCCTGCGAACGCGGGCTCTCAGGGCATGAATATCAAGAGCGAGGATGATTCGAAGCCATTTAACGAGACTGGAAGCGATTCTTTTTTAGGTAGTCTCTACTCGCACCCTGGCAGCTATGGGGGCGAGGAGGCAGAGCAGGAGAACGGGATACCTGGCTTTCCGAATTGGAGCCTGGACGATCCTTTGCAGGGCAAGGTCGATCAGCTGTTTCAATTTTGCTTCCCGGATGGTGGGCACCCTGCTGTGAACGATCCGGAGGCTGCGAACCTTGTCAAGGCCTGTCTAACAGTGGAGAACATAAAGCACTTTGCTGAACATTACACTTCCTTCCACGGACACTGGCCGATACTGCATATGCCGACGTTCAAGCTTACAGATGCTGGCAACTCCCTGGTGCTGGCCATCATTTGTATCGGCGCGATCTACAGCCCCAAGATGACTGTCATACAGTCGCGACGAATGATGACTTTTGTACGAGCCACAATATTGAGCAACTCTGCAGTGTATCAAAGGGTCAGCATCAACCAGACGCAAGGACTTGGCAATCAAAGCTGGGAAGTCGATGAGCTGCAGGCTTTGCTTATGCTGAATACGATATACACATGGCATGGTACGCCGGAGCTGAGGGACATCGCTATCAACGATCACCCGAACACGATCCGCGTTGCCCGTGCGATGGGTTTGTTGCAAACCGCCCCACCTGGTCACTACGCCCACAGCGTACTTCATCACACTTCGGGTAAGAACCTTACGCAAGACGAGGCGAACGCTTGGAACTGGCATAGCTGGCTGGAACAAGAGAAGCGCAATCGCGCGGTGTACCATCTTTTCTTAACTGACGCCGCGGTGGCAATGTACTTCAACAACTCACCTCAACTGGATCCGCTGGAGATCCGTCTACCGCTACCCGCTGATGACGCTGCCTGGGACGCGAAAGACCAGAACGAATGCGCTGCAGCACTTGGCCTCCATGGCCGCGATGCGCAAGTAAAGAACACTACCGGAACCCGCCAGATGCGCCAAGCAGGTATGCGCGAGTCTGTTCGCCGCCTTATCGAGCTCAATGTCAATGTTCCCCATAACACAACAAACGTCTACTCCAAGTTCATCCTCATTCATGCCCTCATAGTCCGCATCATAGCCTGTCAAAAAGTCCTCTTCCAACCCGACGGTCAATTCCAAGGCTTCGGCGCGAGCTTCGGCGGCTCTGGACCAGCCACACCTTTATCGCAAAACGACTGGCTGGATCAACACGGTAATAACGGCAACAGCAGTAACGGCCATGTAACTCCGACTGATGGCTTTGGGCCGAACATCCAAACCGTACACGCCCAGCAGGAGAAGAAACGCCTCAACTACGCCCTCGACAAATGGAAACGTATGTGGGACACTGATACTTCGCTTCAATACACCCCCGCACCTACCAACCCGTCTTCCCTCCGCCGCTTCGGTTTCAGCAGAGACGGCGTACACTTCTTCTTCCTTGGCCGGTCCTTCATCCAGTCCAATCGACCCAATGACTGGGCTGCACCTCCCAACGTGCGCTTCAGCCAAGTGATGGGGTTGCTGAAGCGCATTAAGCAGTTTGTTGCTGGGGATCCGGCGCAGTATGGACGCGAGATTGGGAGTGTGGGCGATATTAGCGATGATTATGGGAGGGATGAGTTGACGCTTGATATGAAGTTGCTATTTCGGGCTTGGGATGGGGGAGCTTATGGGGGTGTTGAAGGGTTGTGTGGCGTGTAGTGGTGTGCTGGATTGGCGTGGCATGGACTGACGATGCAGTATATGATAGGAGCGGATGCTGGTGATGATCCGGCTTACTGGTGATCTGGTGTAAGCGGCCGGCTGAAGACTATTCATTTTCTTGCTACTGCGCCGGATCGCAAGCCTTTGGCGCGTTTGCAAGACACAGACTGGCTTTGCTGGGTCAATGAAAACGAAATATAGAGTATAGACGCGGGACACACAAGAGCCGACTCGGGCGAGTAGGTCAGTGACGTGGAGCCTGCGCCGCCCTGGGCCCTGCACTGATCTGTCCAGCTGATCTGGTTCTGAGATGAGGGCTGGGAGTTTGGGAGGAGATGTTTATTGATATCGGACGAGTGTCTCGCGAGAGTGCGACTGTACTTAGTATAGAGAATGGCACTGCGTATACTACCACAATACCTATGCTATAGCTCTCTCTCGGGTGTCTGGAGATCCTGGCTCACAGGGCGGCAGTGGTTTAGCTCATGAGAGCCGACTTTAAGCAGTGCTGAAGCCAGTACTTGGCTACGGACTGTTTACGCTGGATCAAGCTTTCTGGCATGGCCGTGGCTGTGAGTTCCGCTTTCGATGCCGTGGAGGCGAGCATGAGGAAGGCCAGGGGACTTGCGAGACAGCGTCGAAGTAGGTAAGTTCATAGTGTCCTTCGTGTATCGCATTGGCATTCCACGTCGGATCGTCGTCTTCTTGACCTGAGGCTTGCCCAACGGCCCACACATTTGGACCTGCAGAAGAGCGGAGGTACAACTCCATCAAGCCTTGAAGTAGCCCAGATGGTCTGGTATGGTCACATGACACCGGCTTTTCTCCACATCCACATCGAAGGAGTGATACGACTGTGGATAAGCTGTATACCGACGGCTCGACTTGCGCTCACGTCGGGGCTGTGGGAAGGCAGCCTTCGAACATTCTGGCTCACGCTGAAGCTTGCTAGCACGGACATGGACCGCCTGCTTTATCTTTGGCCGGCATGCAAAGCTTTCGTTCTTTGATGCTCCAAAGTAGGAGTCCCTGCACACTCGACCGTGCGTGATAAGGTCAGTCAAACGACATCTCGAAGCAAATCCTCATGCGGCCATGGGCGAAGTTATGACCTCGAACTACGCGCAAGAGCTTCTCTCCCATCGCTGGCCCGATGAGTGTCCCCAGGTCTGCTTTGACAGACTGTGACAGGCTGGTGATACACATCCATCCATCGGAGCTCACGAGGGCAGATTCGTTGATCCCGAGAGTGTGTCAGTGCCCTGGTGCGACGTTGACGAGCCTGTAGGCAGTATACCTGACGGCTGACAGCAGAGCTGGTGGCAGGCATCTCTACCATATAAAGAGGTGCATCAACGTCTGCTTCTCCAGTCCGGCCACCAAAATCTTGTGAACGCTTGTCAGCTCAGCACAACTAGACGTCCCCAATCGAAGGCATCCACTTTAGCGCGTTCTTCTACCTCCTTGCTATATCGAGATGACTCGGTCGATCAGGACAGCGATGCTTCTCGCTTGGGGTCCCATCACAGCGCTCACCTCTGCGATACCCCAGCTCTTCGACAAGCGTAGCATCAGCTACCAGATGACATGCGACGCGGCGCGCAACCCAGACTGGGGCGATTGTACGGGTCTTGCCCTCAATGTCTGACATGTACTAACAGTCCTCGCAGGCAAGAAGGTCTATAGTCACGTGAACAAGATCACCAAGAAGAATGCCAATTACGTGTGGCCGATCTGTACTGCATTCAATCAGACTGTACATCTTGACTGCGGCTGAAAAATCGATTGCAGCAACGGACCCTACTAATAATGCCGTTACTTACACCTTCGGCAACTGTGTCGTAAGAGTCCCGGGCTTCGTGTGTATGGGCATTGTCTGATCTGTCGCAGGTGGCACGGTCCAACTTTTCGCTCAACAAGGGCATTCCAGATTATCTAGTCGTCACGGCCATCGACAGCATCATATCCGACTGTACGCCCGGTGATGCCGGAGGGAATGCAATCAACAATGACGGCTTTATGGGCCTGTCCATTTACAGCTCCGGAAAGTCGTCGAGCAAAATGCTCCGGCGTGAAGCGGCCGCGAGGTCCGCGACCAATAACACCACTCCAATCGTCCACTCTCGTGGCGGGTCTACATGGTCGACGGCTTTTACTGTCGAGAATTCAGCACCATCGAAGTACCGCCAACAAGTGCTAACGCCCAACCCGATGGATCCCAGTGGACGCTCACGAACTCTCAAACGCAAAGCAACAAGGGGGAGGCTTCAGCCAGCGTCAACGCCGATCTCTTCAAGATCTTCTCCGTCTGTGCGTCGATCTCTACGACCTAGGAGCAGACCTTCACTACCACAACGGAACAGAATATCGTCAATCACTGCAACGAGGATCAGACTGGCACGTTGTATTGGTATCCTCGCTTTACGCGATACCATCGTGGTTTCTCGCCCAATGGTCCGGCACCTGTGGATATCTACGTGCCGCAGAGCAATGTTAAGACTGCTGTTGGGGAGTATAGGGTTCTCTGCTCCTCTTGAGCGTGGCTGTTGTTCGATCTGGTGTTGGGTACGACTGCATGATCATGTACCCAATTGAGATGCAGGCGGAAGAAGGTCGTGTTGGGTGGAGCTGCTGACTTCTGTGAGATGATGGGGTTCATCATTTCTTTATTGCTTCAGGCTGCTGGTCGGCCCTATCGAAGAGGAGCATTCAATATGTTTCCGTGGGTATGGGAGGGCACGTATGTCATAGCTTAGTACTAGCACACTACTTACTGATCAATGCTACTCACGCGCCCATGAGGGAACTAAAGGAATCTCATATTTGGTATTCAACATCCAAAATTTCTTAGAAGACAGCTGCTGCAGAGCGCAGGGCCCTTACCAATCGTCGGGCACGAGTACGAGCCGATGGCTCGCGAGTGCGGTGTTCTGCGCTACTCTTGCGTATGAATTGAGTCCCGGCCCTCGACCAACGTGCCGTTTCATGATGTTCCTTGAACTCACGCCTTCAGCTCGATCTCCGCCTCAGCACCCTTACCTTTGCCTTGAATCCGATCCCACTCCTTGCCATCCTGCTTGTCGTCGGCAGTGTTGGCAGTCAGCTCAGGTGTCTCCTCATCCTCGATTTCCTCCGGCAGGATGAGGTTCAGGAAGAGGGAGAGGAAGGCTGTGACGGCGAAGCCGGTTTCCATGACGAGTTCGATAGCGTTGAAGAACCCTAGAAGAGCGCGATTGGGGCCGGAGTAGGTGAAGACGAAGCTGTGATGAAGTGTCAGTGAATGATAGAGTGAGATTTGATCGGGGGTAATGCTATTAGGAGGCGAAGTGAAGGCGACACAGTGCAGTGGAACTGGGGGCAGTGAGGAGCATTGCAGTGAGGACTTACGCGAACCAATTTGGTACCAATGTAGCGCCATAACCCAGTGCTAGTGAAGCAGTAAGAATGAAGCGATTGCGCCTTGTCAGAGGCGTGGTCGAAATGATGCGGATACCACTGACAGCCACAGCAGCGAACAGGAACGTCGTCATGCCGCCCAGCACTGCACTGGGAATCGCTACAAGCGCAGCGGCGAATTTGGCGAAGATGCCCATGATCAGCAGCCAGAAACAGCAAGCGTAGCCTGCCTTGCGATTCGCGCAGCGCGTCAGAGCAATGACTCCATTGTTCTGCGCGAATGTAGACATCGGTGAGATGGTGCAGAGCGCGGCAATAATGCCATTGAAACCATCCGCGAGCACGCCGCCCTGGATGCGGGAGTCGAAGAGCGGACCATCGACTTGCAGGCGAGAGACATCGCAGGTCGCGGTAACGTCGCCGATGCACTCCATGGCAAGGACGATATAGACCGCGAGTAGCGGCAACACGATCGGTCCATATACGCTCAGCTTGAATGTGTGAACCCATATGAAGCTCACTACTGGAGCCCTGTCGATGCCAGATCGATCGAAGTAGTTCGTTGCACCGGCTACAATGCAGCCGACGAGCAGACCCATGACCACGGCTGTACTCTTCATGATCGGGCTGCCGAAGCGTTCGCACAAGATGATCGTAAGGAATACTGTGAATCCAAGCCCAATGAATTCAGCGCTTCCCCATGGCAGAGCATGAGGTGCGTATATCGTTGGACAGAGAGCGAAGATGCCGGACTCGGGTCTCGTCTGACAGCTGCCAGACCCACCTGCCCAGTTCTGAAATCCGGTTGCGATCAACTTCACGCCGATCAGGAGCACAGTCGGACCAGTGACAAGAGGTGGGAAGACTCTTTTGAGAACCTTCGGTGGTGTGAAGGACATCAGGATTTCGAGCAGTGCGCAACAAGCTGCTGTACCCAGAATCGCTCCATAACCATCGGGACATGGCAGAGGGTCCCCATTCGCATCCGAAGGGCAGAAGCCGGTCGCATACATCTGGCTGAGAGCGCCAGTAGCCACCGGAATCGTCGCGAATGATGTCCCGACAACTGAAATGAGTCCGGTGCCGATATAGTATGGCGTGCCAATGATGTGGAAGCGAGTGATCTGGATCGAACTGAGGATGCCGCAGACGATGAGTGATGTACTGACGAGGTAGCTTTGAAGCTCAGGTCCAAGATTCGCTGAACTCGCGAGGATGATGGGCGGCGT
Source organism: Cryoendolithus antarcticus (assembly GCA_002077065.1). Lineage (NCBI taxonomy): Eukaryota > Fungi > Ascomycota > Dothideomycetes > Cladosporiales > Cladosporiaceae > Cryoendolithus > Cryoendolithus antarcticus. The sequence continues at coordinate 811,676 of NAJO01000019.1, forward strand.
GATGATTCCAGCCAGCATACTGAGTGAGTGCTGAAACCCAAGTAGAAGAGCAAGCAATAAAGGCATCTTCTCATTGAGGCCAAAGAAGGGCGCGGCTCGTCGTTCCTTCTTCATGAAGGGGAGGTTGGGCTTGAAGAGGAACGCATAGTCGTATTTCCCAATCAGTCCATCTCTAGTTGTGAAAGTGTGCACCACACTCCGCCCGCGCTCAGCGAAGGTGCGCTTAGGCTGGGTTTCCGGCGTGATTCGATCTGGATGATCGTCCTTGACATCTTGCGACGAGTGAGACATGCTGTTAGTCTCGTCGCAAAGAGGTATTGCGAGGTGGCGCCGCCGGAGTATTCTTGGTCAACTCAGATTCGAGCGGATTCTCCAGTCGTGGGGCGTATTGTCCTCGTATTTCATACGCGGTGCGTGGAGTATTTCGACTACTGTGAGTGGAGATCGGAAAGAGAAAGGACTAGAGCTCTTTTCGACTGGTCGTTGCTTCTTCAACTGACGTTGCTGCTGTGACGAGTCAAATGAAGCTTGGCTGTACTGCCACGAGTGATAAGATCAGGGAGTATGTGTAGATCAGTCCTGAGTGGGACGTGTGGGCGAGTGAGATAAGCGAAAACACCCTCTACGCTTTGTAGAATAGTAGCAGAAGATGCTTTGATGCAGTAGGAAAGTTTCACTCTATTGCGGATGGAGCGCAGGATAGATATACGGAAGTGCTATACTTCGCTCGCGTCGCCTGCGGTCTGGATCTTGACAGTCCCGAGTCAAAGAATGCTGTTATCAGCATGATGGACAGCGCCGACCGCATCTCTGCGTCGCCAAGAGCGCCATGGAGACGTTGATGCTCGACTCGGCGCATATGGACGATGTGTGGAGACCAATTCTCATCGGTGGGCAAAGATAAGGCAGACTTCAATGCGGCTGTCGGCGCGTGGCAGAAGTCAGATCCGATTGGCTTGCGTGCTCGGCAGCCCTAATGCTATCGGAGTGCGCCGAGAGCCTGTGTAAATGCAGTCAACATGGCCATGCTTGTGTGCGAATGGGAACACACCTATCGTAACAATAACGCAGCGTTCTGCGAGACCTTACACTCAGGCACTACCGTAGCAGATCGAATCAAGACCCGTTGTATGCAGTCATCTCGATGACAGATCTGGCGTTCCGCATCTTGACTACAATATGAAGCAGAGCTCTGTCGTGAAGCATGTTTGCAAAGCACGCAAAGACGCCACCCTTACAGAAGAAGCGATCCGCTCGGTGATTCACCATGTTGGAGAACGCTGATATATGCAGCACCGCAACAGTGAATTGGTATGCACGCTGTCAGGGAGAATATTGTCTCCTCTGGGGGCTCTCCTAGCTAGCACTGACCGTGATTCGGTATCGCAGTGTGGTATATGCTAGCAGTATCACTCGTGCGGTCTTCTCGAGTGGTCCGCTTCCTTTGTCATTCGCGTGAACGGCTCTGCCGCCCCTAAGCTTTCGTACGCATCGATCGTCGGACAGTCAGCTTGCATGCTTGACTGAAACCTGATGTTCCGCTGGAGAGGCATAGAGTGATATTCACGAGTTGATATGAGACAACGGGAAGCGATTGAGGCAAGCGATGTTTGCCGTGCGAGCCGTAGGGTAGCAAGGACCGCGCTGAGATACAGTCGAGCACGTACGGGTTGGCCGTTCGGTCTGGTGTACTAGCGGTATGCCAAATCTGATACAGACGCTCGAAGGTTGCCGGGACTTCGAGGCTGAAACGCATTACAGTCAGACGAAAGCGTGGAGGTCGGATAGCAACGAGATCAATCAGATAAACATATGGTACCGTGCTCAGATCTTGCCACTCACCCGATGAAGAATACCCGCATCGCCTTCGAACCTATGAAACCTCGACGTAGCCACACATGAGCCCCCAACATCTCAGCCTTGCCTTTACCAAGGCATGTTCCTACTTCCTGCACCCCTGACCAAGATCAAGAGTCTAGCCTCCCGTCCTCGGAACCCCCATTTTTCACAACCCTCTTCCTCAACTCGGTGTTAGCTGCTTACAGCGCCGTAACCTCGCTGCTGTTGCTGCTGCAAATGTCGTGGCTGCGGACCTTGCGGCGACGGCAGCTGTCCGAAGAACTGAAGTGCGCACTCGGCAGCGTCCTCGCGGGCGTTGTTGACGTACTGGCCGTCGTACCAGAATCGCGCTTGGATGTTCTGGCCGCCGACGGAGACTTGACAAGACCAGGCTGTGCGACCGCCTGAGAATGGAATGAGTCAGTGGTCGTTCGTGATTACGGCAGAGCAGAGGGAGTATCCAAAAGCTGTATCGATCGAATCGATTAGACAGTAGACGATCAAGCGAATAGACTAACCTCTGCGGTCGGATAGGATCTGGAACGAGGGCGCGCGACCACCCAGGCTGCGACACCAGTCTGCATCGCGTCAGTGGAATGCTCATTGATCGATCTCGATTGATGGTTGATGGACTTACTGATCAGCTTCTCCTGATAAGGCGACGCTGCAGGTGTAGTCGGCGACAAAGCCACACTCGAAGCCGGCGAGAGCGTAGGTGTCGACATGCTGACTGTCCGCACTTTCAGTCTTCGCCACTAGTTCGGGGTCCGGTCCGGTCCCTGGAGGCCAGGTGGCGATGGAGTCGAACAACAGGGTACAAGCTAGGAAAGGGCCGTCGTCCGTCGATATTGTCTTTACCCAACTGCCGATGATGAACTAAGCGGGGAGCCGCGATCACAGTGGATCGAGGCTGAAGCGAAGCTATGTCGGAAGGAGCAAGAAGCGGTGACGAAACAGTCGACGTTGGACGAATGAGAAGCCGTATGTCGCACCAACACAGTAGGATGTGCTCGTGATAGCGCGTGTTTGGGTGGGTGGTGTAGACGATGAAAGAACAAAGGTTAAAGGTTGAGGTAATCTTGCCTGAATGTGCATGCCACAGCCTTGGTCGGTCATATCGCGCATTCTTATACGCTCTCAATGCGATGCATCGCGCATGGTGATGTGTCGAAGTCGTTTGCTCGCCCTATGCTGTTTTGTAACAACTGAATATGACGATTCATCCGGCTGGGAGAGCCCAACGCTCAACTGTCTGGAGCCACGTTACGAGACGGAGACGAGCAGCTCCCGCAGCCGTCAGCTGGTGCTGGAATCCGCTGCTTGCTTGCTCTGGGGCCAGTAGAGTGATTGAAGTCATGCAACTGCCCTCGGCCTACACTAGAGCAAAGCGTGTCAGACCCGCTCGTTTTAGATACGGAAACGGTGAGAAGCGGTCAGAGGTGTGGGAGGAAAATCTGAGAAGGTGTGTTCGCTGCCCGAAGACGTAGGCGACATGAGGCAAACAAAAGGTATGTGCTGTACTCATTCGTTCTGGCATGAGTGCTTGTCTCCGTCTGATGATGCGATGCACACGAGGGTCCGGGCTAGCGTATCCACGCCTGTGGGATGGAAGGGATGGTCATGAGAAGCGTGGTTTCAAGGTCCGGCGCGACAGCATTGGGCCGCACCGCAAGCATGAACGCATGAACATGTGTCATTCATAGCCCTGCAATTCAACGAGCACTACAGCTCGAAGGCAATGCTAGCTAGAGCACGACACGATGCAATGCCGTCGATTAGCTAGCACGTGGAAGCCAAGCTACCCAGCTGCTGCGCGAAGTACACACCACCGTGTCCTCGGGATACTCTATGCACGTCTCATTTAGCTTGGTAGCCAATGCGTGGGGCTGGCTGCGGCTATCCGTGGCCTTGCAACATGCACCGGTGATGATTGTCGCGATGCGGCGATTAACATTAGGACGTCTTGCAGTAGTTCATGCGTATGCATGCCATTCAGGTGGGCTTCCCATGGTTGACGATGTTGGTGCAAGATCGGGCTACGAGCATGGCTCCGCAATGAAATGACACTAGCGCGTGTTGGAGGCGGCTTGCAGCTGTGTCGTTCTGATTGCGTGCATGTCTGCCCAGCTCCACCGTTACTAAAGTACTCGAAGCATGTAAGGGGCGAGGCTGTCGAATGAGCATCATCAGACAAGGTGTGCTGACGTATTGGCCTGTATCTTGTGTGAGCAGTTTTTGCTTGCCGCTTCGAATGCCCTTCAACGTATCGATGCATTTCGCGGTGTTTACGTGTCGATTGTTGTCATTTGGGGGATGTTTGTCACAGACAGGCCTGTTGCACAGATACTGGTGATGTCGCCGGGTTCCTGTACTTTGACACGTCCCGAGGCTGCACCCGTAGGCCCGATGGCGGCGCGTGGAGCCCGCTCGCGTGGGCATGGGTACTGGGATGAGATGACGGGGCATACGTTATCGATGACTTGCATGCATGAGGCTAAGACATATGCGAATGCGTGATATAGTATTGAAGCGGAGTGGCAAACACGAGGTCGTGGCTGCCCAACGACGGATATCTTGGCTTGGCATCTCGCTGCTGGCGCGACCGCCGCTCTACAGACGCTGGAGATACGACCCAAAAGCTACACCACGAAAGCTAAAATCGTGAAGGTACCTGCTACCCATAGCAATATGCAGCGCAGATGCAAGACGCATGATCAAACGCCGATCGAGCGAAGTAGTCGTACGTTCAGGCTCGATCAGCCAGCCCCATTCGTGTGCAACCCGAGAATACGTCCGATATTGGTGACCATCTCAAGTTTGCCGCCCAACTCAGCTCTTGCTAATAGCTCACCTGCCTCACCGCCTTCGCAGGTACCCGTAAGCTGGGCGTCCTGACGTGACGGCTGTCACCGCTCTGCGACCTCGTATGATGTTTGCCATCGCCAGAGTCACGACGAAACATCTCGTTGATGAGACGTTTGGGACCCACATACTCGATCCTGGGCAGGAGGATCTGCTTTGCTGTCTTCGAGTGGAAGCGTTCGCGGATGGTATTGTCGACCAGTGCTAGGAGACCGGCAGAGACGACGACGCTAGGGTGATATTAGTTGGCTGTGCAAGTAACATAGTGAGTATTATTACTCACTCTGACACATCTTTCTGACTCCTGATGATGCGTTCGTCAATAAGTTGCAGAGCACACGGCGGTATCCAACCACCCTTCAGCTCTTCCTGGCGTGCTTGTGCTCTTGTGAGGGGCACTGGCGTGATGTGGGCAAGCGGCTGCTCACCGCTTGCTTTCGTGAGGTGAAACGATACTTGCTTCGTGTCTCCGTCCATCTTGATCACACGCTTCCACGAATATATGGTACCCCAGTACTCAAATTCGTAGCGCTTCGAGACACCCGCACCGACTCGCGTGACATCAACTTGAGCATAGTTCGAGAATTCCATCTTCATGGTGTGACTCATCAATTGCTCATTTATCGATGCATTGCCCGCGGATCGAGGTCTTTCTTGCGCATCGAAGTCGACGGAGTGCATACTGCTATAGCCAGAGTCATTGCGTCGTAGACTAGCCAAAGTAGGAGCCTTGACCTCGGACTTTGGTCGCATGACACTCAGCGCGTTGCTGAGAGATCGCTGGAAGCCAGGACGCTTCTGAGGTTCCGTGGGTTGACTCTTCCATGTCGAGTGGCAGACCTCGCGCCCAGAGTCTCTGCAGTATCGGCGCAGGGAGAACTCACGATTCTTCAGATCATGCATGCGTAGATGGAAGAGTGTGAGGTCGAAGGCTTCGCCATCAGACTGTACTTCGGTGGCAAGTCGTAGGTTCATGTTCCCATCCTCAGTCGCGTCGTCATGCCTGATCAGAAGTCTTCGGCTTGATGGGAATAGTGCAGAGAAGTCTGATGGTGAAGCTGCCTGTACGCCAGACTTGTACGGTCGTGCAGTGTATTCGGGCAGATCATACTCAGGCATGTCCTCCTCAAGCTCATGTTCACTTGGTGCGGTGGAGGCATATGTCTCGACAGACGCGCGTGGACTGCACTGAGGCTCTTTCTCCGGGAAGAAATGTTCCGGCGAGTGTTGAAGGCGGCCTTCGCAGGTATACTGATGGTGTACGATGGGTCTGCTTGCCAGAATCGCCGAGTACTCTGTAGGCTGTGTCTGGCACGAGCGATCACTGTCAGAGCGGCGCTGGCTGTATGACTGGCTGCTGCTCGAAGCCGAGTGGTGCGATACGCTACTCTGGTATGCATTGCGCATGTCGTAGAAGTCCGACCGCTGACGAAGCGGATGGGGTTGGGAGCCCATGTTGCGGTCGAAAGGGACGAGACTCGGTCGCTGTGCTGTCGCCATGTCCGCTGATATGATATGGCAAGTGTGCTGTCTTCGTACTACGATCGCCGCGTCCGATTGTGGCAGTCTAGTAGGGTACACGACGCGTGCGAGATGTCATCAATGGCGTCCTGTTGTCCACCTTGCGCTCGTGCCTGTATCCTGGGCGGTCTCGACTTCGCGTTTCGCCTCCCGTTTTCATATTCTTTCAACCATGATGAGAATCGGAGTCGCCACAAACAGGCAATGAAAGGCAATCGATGTGGAATGGATGTATTCAAGGCGAGTCGGGCGTTACAGGGACGGAACCGACACTCATCACCCAACCGCCTTCACATCGGTTCACCACTTCGGATCGCGGCAAAGTCTCCGATTCTCCAAAGTCACAACAAGGGGGGGGACTGTGCGTGACCCTCCGATCGCTGATGATCCAGTCCGGACCGCCCCACACGGGAATAGCTTGAGGTTAAACGAGCTGCACGTTGCTGCACCTCCATGCAGTAACGGCAACGTCCCACACTATCACAGCGAATCGCTGAAGCTGGACTTGCTTTGGCTGCAGTCTGTGATGTCTAGCCACCGCAGCGCCTGTGTGACAGCCAGTCGACATGGAGGGAACACCTCCTTCGCAACAGCGCCGCCTTGGGGTCAAGCTAACGGTGATATTCACCTCAGCGTTGATCTGCCCACATGATCGTCGTGATCAGACACAGCTCACAGCGACTGTCACATGCGGATATCAGAGTTGCTGTCTCGCGCGCTGACGGATGGTCAAGCGCTGTACGATCTATACTGTGGTGTTTCTCTCGATCATCAGCTCAGCCACATCCCGTTCTCAGCTTGTCTTACCTGAGCATTGGTACCCAACGCAATCCCCTGGGAGCACACAGCCTCGCGAAATAGTCGTTCTTGAATCCCGATATACACGTTTGGTAGCCTTCAGGCAGACTTGAGAGGCAGCCCACGCCTCGAGTACTTGCATGCGCTAGACGGCACATCCACGGCTTGTTACCAGAGTCTCTGCAAGTCACCCCACGCCTCGTGGACGAAACGTCCGCTGGCCATGCATGCGGTGCATGAGTAGTGTGGTCGAACACATGACAGACGGGTCGATCACAGTTCGCCCGTCACCGCAAGCATCGGACCGATCCTGTGGAAGAAGTGTCATAGCTATCCTGGTCACGTCGTGGATGGCTGCGATGAAAGACTGCACAGCGTTATTCGAAGGCAGCACGCAACTGTCTCGGGCATCAACGACAACAACATGAGGCGAAGCAGTGCTGCAACCTGCACGCATCAGGCGTCCGCATTGCCCTCGGTCTACTCATTGGCTGTCTGCAAACCTGACCGCAGCAGCATCATTGAAGGCCACCAATGGCCACGCCAGCGGATTACTCTAGGTACCAGCACTCTGCTGAAGTCGGGATGTACGCCTTGACGACCAAAGTAATGCAAGATGAGCCTGTTTGATGCATCATCGAACCACACTCATCGTCGGAAAGCCACACTCTCAAGGGCTTAACGTAACTGTGTTATTCAAACCGTCTGCCAGTGACTGCGGCCCATCGCCATGGATCAATGAGATCTCCATCCGATCTGCCGCTGTTGGGCTGCCGGACCACAACAAATGCAAGGCATCGAGCGTATGGAAGCTGACTTTCACGTTCAATGACCAGTATCGCGGCGTGCGTGTGGTGCCATATGTCCGCTGGGAGCGTGATCGATAGCGCAAGTCATGCACTGGTAGGTACTGGGACCATCATGTCATCTAGGATTTGCTTCGCCGGTTTGATTTACTATGAACGTTAATGTAGGGATCTCACCGCGACCACTCTCGTGGCAGTTAGTGCCATCAAACGTGTCCTCGACAACGGCCGTGACCGAATAATGTTATCGGCGACATTGAGAGCATCACTTCCTCGGTGGCGGAGCAACACAATTTGTTATTAACGGTCGGATGGACATGATTACAATCACGATCCGCGCGATTGAGAGGCGCACGAGTGGCACTGCGCATAGCGTCCGCAGCGCTCAACGGTCAAGTCGCTTCGCTCATCCACTCTCATCAACACTCCATGTTTTTGCATCCATTCAACATCCCAATCCCATCTCAGCGCCCTCAATCCAACACAGCCATCTACTCCGTCCAACCCGACTACCCAACCCATATGTCCTTCTCATCCTCCACCTGGAACACCCTCATCAAATACAACGAAACGCCCTTCAGTGCCAAGCTAGCCAACTTCATCATCTCCGCTCTCCACAGATCGTTCGGCAAATGAACAGGCACGCCCCACCCCTCTCTTACAGTATTCTCGTCTTTCGTCCCCTTACCACCACCAACTTCCCACTTCATCGTCAAGCCAGCACAGCACCTCGACACACTTTCCAGCAACTTTACCCTCTCAGCATCTCCCTCGTCGTGCGCAAAAAGTCGGTTCAACATCATTCTCGCTCTGCAGGGGTGCAGATGTACCAGGTCTTCGGGGTCGGCCGGGGTGCGCTCCGCGACAGTGAACTGCTTCCACTCGAGCTGATGCGGGTACACGTCCCACGCCTCCTTTGGCTGTAGGAGGTGAACCAATAATTTACGTCTGAGTAGACACAGTGCGCTTCTCGCGTACTTCAATTGTACTACCTCGAACTCCTCCGAGCGCTCGTCGAAGAGAAGCGAAGGCGTGCCATGCCAACGATTTCCCACAGTAGCTGCCGCGCGTTATGGATATGATCGGCAATCGTTCGGGGACCTTTCTCTGGTCTTTTGCGCGATGTGTCGAGCAGGCGATCGTAGTTCTTTTGATAGACGTGGAGATGGGTGATCTCCTCTTCCGACATGTTGTCGAGTTCGCGGTGAGAGATCCATTGGCTGAGTACGGTAGGCATCTTCAGGATGAGAAGGAGTGGCGAAGAGGACCGGGTGTTTTTGGGAGCGCCCTTTCAACATCATAATGTTCGGTCTGCAAACTTTTGGCAAGCTGCTATGTCTTTGGGGATCGTGTGTAGGATCGATCAAGCGGGCATCGAGAAAGATGAAATGGGGCTGCAAGAAAGGTGGCTTTTGTACTCATTCGATTGCTGGTCCACGGTGTAGCGTGTTGTGGAAAGTGCGATGGACACTCGTGGTCTGGCTCGATCGATCCGTCCCTGAATTCTGGACGAAGTCCGCCTTGTATGCATGCTTTGGAGGTGGAGGAGTGGGATACGTGCTGTCCGTGAAGGGAGCCGCGATCTGAGTTTTCTTCGTCTGGATACGAGAGTCGATCCTCAATGTTAACATGAGGTACAAAGGAGAGAAACAATATCCATCTTGAAAGGGTAAAGTGCGCTGCAATGAAGAAACTTTGAAGGTTATGAAATCCATGCAGTCATGTAGTCAATTCGATGCATCATCTCCTGCCGTGACCCCCAACGCACACCCAGGACCTCCCACTCACAGGGTATCCGATAGCAATACCATCATCCTGCCTCCGCGCCTAGTAGGTCAACGCTCCCCTGATCTTCTTGTACCACCTCCCATACCTCCCAAAGGCTTCACACCCCTGCTTCCGAAACTTCAATCCATTGAAATTCTCGCAAAAGGTCGCCTCCCAGTCCCTTTCACACTCCACAATGACACCTAGTGGCGTATATGGCGCTAGATCGAGACACTTGTCGATCACGTCCTCCTTCGCGACATCTTCCAGCACCCACGCCGTCTCGGTACAGTCGGCCGTCTTGCAGAACGAGAGCAAGTAATGCCCGAAGTCCTCTAGCCATTGGATGTCGTGACTCGGTGACCGGATCACGCTGGCTGCTTTGCAGGACGTGTTCCAGTCTCAAGCTCCGGCGCCAGACCAGATCACACCTGTGATGCCTTGGCCGGCGTGGGAAGTGCAAGCTGCGAGATCGGTGTACTGAGTGATGTTCAGGACGAAAGGGTGGGTGTGAGGTGTGTGGTGGGCCCGGTACATTGCGTGAAGAGGGTAGAAGCCGACGAGAACGGCTAGCAGGATACCGCCGACATCGAGGATGACTTCTGCCTTGATATTGACTAAGATCAGGGTGGCAGGGAGCAGACGAGGAAGAGTGACCAGTCCACGTCATTGGATCGTCCGGCTTCCCAGCTGGCTTCGCAGTGAGCTTTGCGCTCTTGAATCGGTGCCGTGTGGACCTGCGTGAGGATGCCATTCGGTCGTCCAGTTCTGTGTTGCGTATTTGCTGATGATGCGTGGTAACAAGGATTTTATGATGCTTGCGTCTATGCAGTTTATAGCCAGCGTCTCGCGATTCGTAGCAGTACGTTGTTGAGATGTGTTGTTGTCGCGCCCCTCGCTCCAGAAGTCAAGTGCTTCCAGTTGAGTACGGAGCGTGAGCAGCATCGACGAGACCTCTCCTTCCAGATGTATTACAAGAAGATTGGGCACGAACGAGCCCTGTCGAACTCGAGAGATCAAGACAGAATTCTAGTCGACAGATCCAACACGACCATCACTCTGAGATCTCAGCCGGTGTACAATCGCTCAACGACTGTCACCCAATTGATCAAGCCAAGATGCGTATAGCGGTACTTCTAGTCGCGCTCGCGCAGACTACCCTCGCCGCTAGGGCCGACGTGAAGGTCCTCACAGCTTGCCGTCCTTCTCCGCCGCCTTCTTAGCTTTCTCCCCATCCACCAGAATACACCACCCCTCGCCTCCCCTTGTACCCTTATCAAACCCACCAATAAGCGCACCTGGCCATGTTTCCTTGGCCCAAGCAAGAATACTATCGTCGAATGTTCCAGGCTGCAACCAGACGCTTCGGATTCCCACGTCCTTTGCCACTTTCAGCAGCTGCTTGGTCACAGCTGGAGGTGTGATCACGCTGAGCGAGGTGTTTGTAGGATCGGAGAGCTTAGCTGGGGAAGCTGCCGTATTGAAATCCTGCCCACTGATGTTGACTGAAGCACTGGACGGGTTTACAGGTGTCGGTGTAATCGAGTGCGCTAGGTACCAGGCGAAGATCTTGTAGCCGAACTTCGAGGCATTCGAAGATGCGCCCGCAACAGCTATGTGCGGAGAGTTGAAAAACAGGCGCGCTGCTGATTGCATGTCTGATATTGAGGAAGTCATACCGGATGTTTAGATGAATGAGAAGTGTGCAGTCAAGTCAGGAAGCGTAAGCAGACGTGAGATTCGTACTTCAGTGATGCATCGCTATGCTGCTATACGTCAGCTCGATGCAGCGATGAACCTGGCTCCACATCCACGGAGAGACCACTGACTTCCTTTGAGCAGCACGTATTGTTAAGGCGATATGGCGTGAACCTGCACCGTATGTTGCTGAGTCCACCCAAGCGCCGTGCTCGGCACCGTGCTCTGCCGAAGTCGGTCTATCAGCGTACAGTACTTACCACAACGCCAATTGACGGCAACGACCGTTGGCCAGATGTACATGGCCGTGCACGAGAGTCGGAAGGAGGCCTCACAGTGCGGCGGACCTACTGTGCGAATGCGTTGCCCGTTGTCGGGGAGCATGTGATTGTTCAAAACAAGATCATGACTGCATACAGACCTCCTTCGTAGTAAAAGTGCTAATCATTGCACCGATCAACTTCAGGATACAGTAAAGCTCTCCTTTCATCTCACTGAAGTAGCTCGCGACCACAGTAGCATAAGCAGTCATGGCGACTTTCGCGTAAGCAGACTGTCCTCTTTACCAAGTTCATGCGACTGAATCTACCTACTAGTAAATCAGCCTTCAACACTGCTTCCTACGCTACCTTCCGCCCTGTCTACCCAGAATCACTCTACAAGTTCGTGCTCCAATACCACCGCGGGCCCAAGAAGCTTTGCGTCGATCTCGGCTGCGGCCCAGGCATTGTCACTCGTAAGCTGGGCAAGCACTTCGATAAGACCATCGGCATCGATCCGAGCGCTGGCATGATCCGCCAGGCTCACGAAGGCGCACAGCAGGACTCATCGCGCGACATTGAGTTCTGGGAGGGCTCTGCCGAGACTGGGACCGCGGCACTCGATTCGGGAAGTGTCGACCTGGTTGTTGCGGCGCAGGCGGCGCATTGGTTTGACCAGGCGAAATTATGGCCTGAGATGCAGCGAATTGTGCGGCCAGGCGGCACGTTGGCATTCTGGGGCTACAAGGATCATGTCTTCGTCGATTACCCACACGCGACTGAGGTCATGCAGCGCTACGCTTACGATCAGCACCCCGATAAGCTGGGCTCGTACTGGCCGCAACCTGGACGCTCCATCCTACAAGACCAACTTCGGGCAATCAAGCCACCAGAGGAGGATTGGGAGGACGTTCATAGAGAGCTTTATGAACCTGACACCAAGGGGCCGTACTCCGGTGAGGGTAAGCACCTCATGGCGTACGAGTTGAGCGTGGGATCTTGTAAGAGTTACGTACGCACGTGGAGTAGTTATCACGGATGGGCCGAGGCGCATCCTGAGGCTGTAGCGAGAGAGAAGGGAGGTAAGGGCGATATCATGGACGAGATGTTCGACGAAATTGCAAAGAGAGACAAGATCTTCCGCGATGATACGTTTCCGGTGAATGTAGAGTGGGGGAGTGCTGTGATCAGGGCGAGGAAGAGGGGTGGGCCACCACCACCAAGCGAACCAAGTGAGCGCAGTGATGATTTGGATATGATGAATGTGAGCAGCGTGGAGGAAGATGCTGAATCTGCTCGACCTGCTCGATCTACTTATTATCCGCCCCATGGCCTGAATGCGAGGGACTGAAGCTGAGAGCGACACTCTTGATGCGGTGGTGTAAGATATATTTATTCGTTGTTGTGCTCGGTTGTCATGCGGCAACCAATTTTCAAGTGATATCAGTACCACACGTTTGCGACTACACTCTCTCCATGAGACCACTCTCACATACCGCGCAACTGCAGCTACACGTACATTACCTGTGGCCGGCAATCCAAACGATCGAGAAAGCGCACCTGCAACAGACACTTCATACCCATTTCGACCCGATCAAGTCCATCAGCAATGGTACGTACCCCTCGGATCTTGCCCCACGAGCGCAAAAGCGCGTCAACCGCTACTCGCGCGGACCCAAAATCAACACTTCATCAACAACCTCGCTCTCTCCTGAGAACTACAGTCTCATAATCCGCAATACTGACTATCATGGCGAACGCACAGGCGCAATCCACAAACTTCAAGGAGGCATTCTCACTATTTGACAAACGAGGCACCGGACGCGTCGCTCTACAAGACCTAGGCGACCTCCTACGCGCATGTGGACAGAACCCAACACTAGCAGAGATCAAGGATCTTGAGTCCTCAGTTGGCGGCGACTGTACGTCTCCCTACCCCTCCGACCCACTCCATCCCCTCACAACTAATACTCGCGCGCCCAGTCGATTTCGACGCCTTCTCCCGCGTCCTCAACCGCCCCGGCGGCTTCCGCGACCCCGGCGAGCCAGAAGAATACTGCCGCGGCTTCCAGGTCTTCGATAAAGACCTGACTGGCTTCATTGGCGTGGGGCAATTCCGGTATATTCTGACGAACTTGGGGGAGAAGATGAGCGATGAGGAGGTGGATGAGCTGTTGAAGGCTGTGGATACTAGTTCGGGGGAGTTGAACTATATGGGTGAGTCCACCTGACATACTTGAGCGGGGAGGAAGCGGGGTTGAGAAGATGGGCTAACGCGAGGCACAGATATGGTGAAGACGATACTGGCGAACTAGGAGTAACGCGGATCATGAGGGGGCGGCGGGAACGTGTACATCCGGGATGACAGGTGCTGGACTGCACATACGGCGTTCTGGGTTCCTGGGGAAGAGGTTTGTCAAGGGCTTTCTTGCGGCAAAGGTCACATGCAGCAGGGCAAATTCGTTGAGGAGGCGGCGAAGCTACTTCACGTGCTGTAGTTGAACTTCGAAATCTTGCACCACTCCGACTTACAGAGGTCCAATCACATTCGAAGGAGCGCTCAACGGCAATCTGACCAGCACGAGAGGATTCTGCTCTATTGAATGCTGATCTGCTTGCTGGACCGTTCAGTAGGGTTTGAGCTATTGCGAACGCCCTCCTGCGAGGGATGTCGAGAGACCACGGCTGGGGATACTGACGACAATCTCCCAGCCACCGGGGCTCGCAACATCAGCTCACACCTGCGACACCTCCTCAACACTACTCTCGCCACTGCCACCCTTCTCTGGCTGACTCCTCGAAGTTTCCATGATGTCCTGCCCAACAGCTTGCCTAGGAAAGCACCATCCCGGATGCCAGATGTTCAGCACGATACTTGCGATCGCGACAGGCACGCTGTCAAGCCCGATGAACAGCGCCTGGTTGCGCATAATGTAGTTCTGTCCGCCCCTGCAATCGTCGTCAGCAAAGCGCAGATTGGTCGTGTGTCGTTGATAGAGCACTCACCATCCCCGACACAGCTCGGCAACACGGTAACAGCACCGAATCAAAATGCCGAAATACGCCACCCACAGCGCCATCAGGAACAACTTGAACATCTTCGACCGCCTCAGCTCTGCAGTCGCCTGGTTGAGCTGGTGCTGATGCTTATACACCTTCCCTCCATACTCCGCCGCCAACGCTCCAAAGATGACCAGCGTGACGACCTGCGTCGCCAACCCCGTGATCATGATATTGTCCCCTATATCGAGTATGAACCTGTTCCAGCTGATGCTCGCGACGACACCCCCGGTGGCCTGCAACAAGATGCTGATTACATCGCAGGTGATGAACAACCTCGTATACCAGATCGGCCTTACGCGCGACAGCTCAACAGAAAACGTAAGACAAATATGCTTCAACGTATAATAAATCCCCGCAGCGTAGAACGCCGGTGCGAAGGTCAACAGCGTGACGCTCATCTTGAATCCGGCGTCTGAAAACGGATCCTGCCAGAGGAGCATCTTGGCCACGTAGCCCAGCACCTCGGAGAAGCAGCCTAGCGTCATGGCGATGGTGAAGAACCATGTTTTGGTCTTGTAGCCTTGGTAGATGTAGGTGAGGCCGGAGGCGAAGAAGAGGATGAGGAATAGGAGGGTGGCGGCCAGCGAGGGCTGGTAGCCGTAGACGGAGTAGATGTAGGTGCAGGTTGCCTTTGTGCAGGTGCCGTTTGCGTTGCCGCGGCGGAGGAGGGGGGTGAGGAGGTCGAGCATGTTGATGGTGTGGACTGCGATAGGGAGAAGGGGAAGCGAATGCGAGTAAGATCGAGCGAAGGGACTCTGGGACGGGATTTAGATGCACTTACCTGCTATATAGATATTGAAGGCACAAAGCACCTCAGTCGTGAGTACGCTTGAGCCGCGCCTACATTGGGAGATCTGTGCGCAGCCTCGAAGAGCGGATAGATTGCGCCAAGTCTCGACCAGATCCTATACAGCAACCACTTCGTTCGCTTGAGGGTCTGCGTCGCCGGATGAGAGTAGATATTTCCCGCTATAGCGCAGTGAGGCCTGTTGCGGATGATTTGAGTACGGGATCATGGCAAACGTACGACCGACGCAGCGGCCGCAATCGCGGGCTAATCTCTGTTCTGGCCTAGATGCCCTGAACGACGTGTCGAGGATCTCGGCTACTCATATCGATCCACCGTAGGGCTGAGCGCGATGCATGCCGGATGTGGGATCCTTCGCGCTCACGTGCTGTTGCCGGAACAGCGGTACCAGAAGCCGGTCAGTTGTGAGCATAAGACGTTGCGATGCTCTGGCACTGCTGATTACAGGCACGGGCGGCATGACCGGCAAGGTTATAGGATGGACGGGCTGGACGTGGCATCGTCTCTCTCGCAAGATGTGAGGCCCGGCGGACGCATCTGTATGTGTTCGTCGATGACTTGGTGATGTCGAGTATCATGACTAGACAACAGCAGCGTGCAGGCAGGCGAGCGACTTCTGCCATGATAAAGTCCCTCAGACATCGCGAGTACGCAGGATCAGCCTCTTCGGCCAACGAGTCCAGACCAGCGGTGTTGCGCCTTATGGCGATGCGTCGGCAAGAGCCACTGCGCTTGCCTCAGACACGCAGAGATTGTCGTGCTCTCCCGTTAGCGAAGGACTCAGATTCTGCCATCGAAGTTCGCATCGCAGCAGTTCCAGGGATATAGGTGTCTGCAGGAGATGCCGGTCTCCCCGCAAGGTTTAGCGCGATATGCAGGCACAACCTTATCTCTCCAGCTTCACTCCAGCCTCTCGAGCTCACATTGCTCCAGCGTCCAAGCTTTGCGACAACTCACATTGCCATTGAACGCAGCGCTCTCTCCAGAAACGTAACCGCGCCAACGCCTGTTTATTGTGCGCTTGTAATTCAAGAAAACAAATGCACAATCAAGGAGAATGGCAGACCCAGAGGTTATCGTCGATGTGGACGATGTGGAAGAGACAATGCCGGATATCACAGCCGAGGAGGAGGCAGGTGATGACGAACCCACAGGTCTCGAAGGTATCGAACCAACGATCGCAGAGCGCACAGGCTTCATCGAGTATGACTATGCGAACGCTGAATCAACACGCGCATCGTCGATCACGCTAATCAATCGATAGCTACCTCAAGTCCCCCCTAGTCGAGCTCTCAATCGGCTCAAGCGACGACCAGGTAATTCTCTCCGCCCACCAAGGCCTACTCGAAGCCTCCCCCTACCTCGCCGGTGAAATCGCCTCATTCCCCTCCAATGGCCCCCGCCGCATCGCAATGCCCGAAGACGACGTCAACGCCGCTGCCGCGGTGCTAGAATTCATTTACAAAGGCGACTATTTCCCTACGCTCAGCAGCGGCGCCCTAGAATACGATCCCACAGTCCCCTCGCCTGACGACTCTGGCATAGCGCTACTCCGCCATGCACGAATCTACACGCTCGCGCAGAAGTTCGGCCTACCGCAACTCTCGGCGCTGGCGCACAAGAAAATCCACCTCACTGGTTCCACAGCCAAAGGCGAAATCGCATATGCGCGCTTCGTCTACAAGGAGACAGCAACCTCCGATGACCAGATCCGGAGGCCTGTCGCGGCCTTCTGGGCAACGCGAAGTCATGTGCTCAGACATGAGGCGGAGCAGGAGTTCAAGAGGATGTGCTTGGAGTTTCCGCAGTTTGGGTACGATGTGCTTAGTCTTGTGCTGGATGCGCAGGAGAAGCGAAGTCAGCGGCAGGAGCGACAGGAGTCTAGTCAGGTCGCGGGGAGTGGGAGGAAGAGGCAAAGGACGGGGCTCTGAGGACGGGCATGAAGGTCGGGACCGGTATCATGATGCAGCGAGCGGTGTGAGAAATATTGCTGGGGTAATGAGTACATACTATGATTACAGTGGAGTTCGGCTTTCTCAAAGGATAGCTCTTCACGCTTATGCTTCGATCATGCAGATCTCTTTCACGAAATCAGCACTAGAAGCTGCATGAGAGCCGAGCAGACGGAACAAAGCAGAGGTCCGCAAGACGAGGCGAACGGCGCGAAGAGAGGGGAATGGTCTAGAAACGCCATGCCATGGCATGTTCCCTGCAACTTTCACTGCACAAATTGCACTCAAATACGGCATCTTGACCTTTCTCATCGCCACGATATGCCCCGCCAGCCCAAGAAGCCTCCCTAAGGCTCATCAAAGAACCTCCTAATCCGTTCTCGGATGACGAGGGTGATAATGAAGAAGAGATCGACGACGAATTCTTCGCGCCACCGACTACGTTCCCAGCAATTCGCCGGACCGGACGTTGGACGAACACTTTGCTTGCCTTCTTGCTCGACGACACGACAGCGGATGTGGCTGTCGTTTTCGACGAGGCGGTGCAGTACAGTGAACGCCGAGCATCTAGAGCCCAGCGATGGAGCTCAAAGGTTCATGGCAGCGGCAATAGCCGTGCTCCAAAAACCCAGGACGCTGACGGTCGCAGCGATGCAGGTGCACGGAATGGGAGCGTTGACTCCAACGATGGTAGCGACATCGGCCATCTTCTGGCCACTGAGAATGTCGACCAGAGTAAGAGCACCAAGAGAGCCTTTCGCCGTGCATCCACTGGATCGCTGATTGTTGTACGCCCGTGGCGCGCGGTAGATTCATCTGATGCTGCTGAGCGTGCAGGAGCCCCGACTGTGATGCCACCGCCCAAGACCGCGGGTCAGTCACGAGCATCCAGTCCTGACGCGAGTGAAGCTGCCGTCTCTGAAGTAGAGGAAGAGATCTCACATACATCGCTGAGTCCTACCAGTGAAGATGACTGACCGGAATACATGCCAACAGCACGAGCTTTCACTGCCACGGCGCCGCAGAAGAACCAGGCTACCAAACACCCCACTACTAAGCGCAACAGCAATACGTTCTCCAGCACGCTGCGGCGCAGATGAAGGCGCAAGCGCAGCAAGTTAGCCAAGTGACAGAAGCCAGCGACTCAGACTCTGATGACAATGACGAAGAGGAGAGCCTTCCGGAGTCGCGCCGCTTCGCCAGCGATCGGCGTGAGCCCAGGAGCAAGCGCGCCAAAAATGGGGACGAACCTCCTCGCCAGGACGGAGGCCATCGTGGCTGGAGAAGCGCCAGCAAGAAGATCTTCGCCAGGAACGCAGAAGATCGCTTGGAGACTCGTCGCGATCGAGCAAAGCGCCGACCGAAAGCGAGCAAGAAGACGAAGATTCCACTAACGACATGCTGGGTGCGCGACTCCCTAAGTGCGAGTCCAAGCAGAGGCGAGAAAGCTCCTACTCCAGCGCTCAGAGAAGCCAGTCCATCGCTCTCGGTTGCTGCATCGCGAATCGATGCAGGACTCACGCTGTTGGATCCAGACCCAGCGACGGTGCGCAATGTGCGCAATGTGCTCAAGCGACTGCAGAATATCACGGAGTATCTAGGTCTCTGGACCTATCAGTGCGAGATCTTAGCGGAGCAGGCTGAGGAGGAGCGCGAACAGGCGGAGAGTCTGTACCTGCTGATGGTACAGGCCAGGAAGAATTGGCACGCGGTGTCGAGTGAGCGTATGGAGAAGCTCGAGTTGATGCTGTATCTGAGTCCGGAGGAGGTGATGCTGTGTAAGGACTGGAGGGAGCTGTTGGCGCCTGTACTGCTGTTCCAGGAGATCGACGTCGATGGCCAGGAGCAGGAGGCTGAGGAGCTGGATGACTGAAAGCCACCAAATCTCAGTTCTCCGAGTAGGGGAATAGCAAAACATCAACCCCCTCTCCTCCCACGACCCACCCCTCCCACCTCCCCCACCCCGCTAAAAGCTCCTCCGCCCGTCAGCGGAAGACGAACCACGCCATGCGGCAGCCACCGGCGCGCCGGTCCCGCCGCACCCCAGTCTTTTGTCCCGCGCTCTTCGCGCCCACACTCCTTCGCACCTTCCATCTCTCTTGTCTTTTGTCCCCGCGCACTGCTAACGCACCTGCACCTGCACCTCCTGCGGCCGCGGGATGATCAGGCCCGCGGTCGTCGCAGTGTCCGAACTCGCGCCGTCGCTGCAGAGTTACCCTTGCCGGCGGAGTTTGAGCGGCGGATGCCAACCACTTCGATAAGTGCACAAGGCTGCTCAGAGATGCTTGCGCGATGTGTTGGGGCGGTTATATATTACGAGGATCGTGGACTGGTGGAGACCATGCCGATGCTACGTGTGTGCGACACTTGTGCAATGCTCTGAATTATATTGTAGCTTGCGGCAACTGTCGTTGATGCACTGTGTGTGAAGTAATGCTTGCTTGGCACTAAGCAAGCCCGGAGTGTGCTTCATGGATCGTGTACACTGCGCATCGGCGCCTGCGCTACTCTCATCAGTCGCCACGTAGGAACGGCCGATCCCTGGCCACCCTGAGTCTGCATCCAGTCCACCATATCCAAGTACTGTCAATGCACTCTCAACCAGGTTCATTTCTGCTGGAGTCTCTCCTTTCGAATGTCAACGCGCAGACCACCACGGTCACTCTGTAAATATTGCACGGACGTGGACGCGATTCGGAACAGCTGTGACTATGTTGGCCATGCCTCACGAGGGTGGGTCAATCTGCCGACATAGCCCTCGAGTTCATCACTTCAAGGTGAGCAAATACGATGATAAGGAGACACGCAGAGAAGTAGGCATCCACTGCGCTCCCACAATTGTACGAAATATTGAAATATGCTATCTCACTGGTGGTTTCCTTGGTGCTTCGGCTCCCTTCATGTCGGCGATGTCGAGATCCACGGTTGACGTGGGGTTTGTGAGAGACACAGCGGATCGTAAAACAATCTCCACAAAGGCAGCACCTCTCATCGATGCAGCAATTACTCAAGCTCGCTGTCGCAGCGCCAATGACAACAGTATGAGACAGCATTCACGTTTCACGGGAGGGAAGAGTGAAGTGAAGTCAGAGGGGTGCTTAAAGCCGCTATGGCCGAGCGAGTTGCTGAAGCTTCGAATCCATCATTTCTTTAGCTCGCCTTGCGCTTGTTACAATCCCAGTAAGGAAAGCCAACCATGTTCGCAGTCAAAGGGTGGAAGGTCGACCCTTCGACGCTCACCAAGCAGACGGAAGTGTTCAAGTCAGCAAAGGCGCTCGAGAAAGCAGAGGACAAGGCAGATAAGACAAGGAAGCGCAAGAGAAGACAAGATGCTGGGACAGTCTCGGAAGTAGATTTGGGAAAGCAATGGGAAAGGCATGTCGAGGGCAAGAAGGGCACTGGAGCGAACTCGGGAACTGTTGGGGTCAGGGAGCGAAAGAAGCAGAAGAAAGAGCCTGCGGCAGAGACTGAGACTGGGAAAGTCGCAGAGGAGACTGTCGGGGATGTAGCAACAGAGGATGTCGAAGCTACGGTGCCTGCAAAGGACAAGAAGAGCAAGAAGAAGCGCAAGCCCTCGACACCATCCAACGACGCCGCCGCCGCCGCCCCACCAGCTACAGGCCCCAAAGCACAACCTCCCCCTCCCACCCCAACCGTAGCCTCCGCAAATCTAACCCCCATGCAATCCGCCATGCGTCAAAAGCTCATCTCCGCCCGCTTCCGCCACCTAAACCAAACCCTCTACACCGCGCCCTCAGCCGAAGCCTCCGCGCTCTTCACCACCGACCCGAAGATGTTCGAAGACTACCACGCCGGTTTCCGGCAGCAGGTGGACGTCTGGCCCGAGAACCCCGTCGATAGCTTCATCTCGACGATAAGGCAGCGGGCGAAGATTCCGCAGCCGTCACGGGCGGCGAAGGCGAAGGGTAAAGATGGGTTAGACGCGGGGTTGACGCATTTGCCGACGACGAAGGGGACGTGTATCATTGCTGATCTGGGATGCGGAGATGCGAGACTGGCTAGGACGTTGACGACGAGTAATGAGACAAGTAGTTTGAACTTGAAGCTGCATTCGTTCGATTTGCATTCGCCATCGAAGTATGTTGTGAAAGCGGATATCTCTTCACTGCCTCTGGAGGGCGACAGTGTGGATGTTGCGATCTTCTGTCTTGCGCTGATGGGCACGAACTGGATCTCTTTCATCGAGGAGGCGTACCGGATCTTGCACT
This sequence comes from Cryoendolithus antarcticus, assembly GCA_002077065.1. Taxonomy (NCBI): domain Eukaryota; kingdom Fungi; phylum Ascomycota; class Dothideomycetes; order Cladosporiales; family Cladosporiaceae; genus Cryoendolithus; species Cryoendolithus antarcticus. Next base: position 833,279 of record NAJO01000019.1, read on the forward strand.
GGAAAGGCGAGCTCTGGGTTGCGGAGATCAAGTCTCGCTTTGGCAGGGTGGGGAAGAAGGGAAAGGTGGTGGAGCACAGTGTGGGGAGCAAGAGGAAGGCTGCTGCGCTTGCGAAGGTCAAGGAGAGCAGGAAGAAGGAAGCTGACGGCGCGAACGAAGATGCCGTGCTGCGGATGGAAGTCGATGGCGTGGAGCCCGCTGTGCAGCAGGAGACTGACGTCTCTGCTTTCGTGGAGGTGCTGAAGAAGAGAGGGTTCGTGCTGAGGGAAGGCGAAGGGAGCGTAGATCTAGGGAACAAGATGTTTGTTAAAATGGAATTCATCAAGGCTGCTGCACCTAGCAAGGGGAAGGGTGCGAAGAGTGAGGAGGCTAGTGGGAAAGAGAGAAGGCCGATGCATGCACAGAAGAAGTTCCTGGACCAGCAGAAGGATGAGGAGATCACGACGGAAGACGAGGCGAAGGTGCTGAAGCCGTGTTTGTACAAGATACGGTAGTGTATCGCAATGCAGCAACCGACAAGTCGCTGCCTTGGAGGCTAGCTAGTCACCAAAGCGGCGTCTCCCGATCCCTGTGCAATCCTCGACTTGCCATCCGCAGCCTCAACTCTCATTCCCATAGCTCACGGCCGCCCCTCGCCCCATCGTCCTCCTCCTCAGATCAACAATCACCCCATCGGTCTCTCCTCACGTTCCTTCTCGCCCCGTGGCCCCCCCGTCGCCCTCTCTGCGGCTTTCAATATATCTTTCTCAGCTTCCCTCACCTTCCTCTTCTCGGCAAGCTTACTCAGAAGCATGGTCCCGGCCTCACTGTCGTCGGAGAGCTTGGCTTTCGTCTGCATGGCTGCGACGAGTTCCTCGACTGTCGCGTCCGTGTCGCTACCCCGGCCGGGCGTAGTGTGCAATGTGGCGAGTTTGCGCGAGAATCGCCAGAACGATGATGGTGCTTCTGATGACTGAGCCGTCGAGGGTCCGGATATAGTGAGGTGAGATTGCGAGTGCAGGGCGGATGTCGCGTCGTTGGGGGGAGAGGAGGTGGCGCGGCCCTTGTTCGAGCTGCTCTTGTGGGAGATGTTCGTGTGGATTGTGGAGCGAGCCATGTTTGGTAGAGCTGGATTTGCGATGGTGGTCCATACAAGGGGCGGTGGTGGTGGTGGTGGTAACGTGTATGTGTTGCTCTTTGATGGTGGAGTTTCGGGATAGGATAGGACAGGATGGATAGAAGAGAGAGGATTAGGGATGCGCAGATATAGCGACGGACTGGAGATTGAGGACGCGAAATCTATCATTACTTTTGGCTGGCGAGACTGCCGCGATGAGGACGTTTCGATGACACTTGTATGTGCTCAAGTCTGCAACAAAATGGCGGGTGTAAGCAACAGTAGGAGTCGCTATAGGGAAACACTTCACCCTCCCGTCGCTACTCAAGCGTCTCGCATCTCCGGCGCTTGGTCATTGTCGCTCGCGGGGGCAATCTGCGACTGCGCTTCATAGCACAGCAGTGTGAGGCAGAAATCCGGCAATCGGCCCATACAGCTGGCGCAGCGCGGTCAGCAAATATACAACAGACTTCGCCTGTACCCTACGCCATTGAGGATATCGAATCGAACCACGTTGCCTACTAGTAGGTTACGTGATGGAACCCTGGGATGCAGGAACAGTTGCACGTCGATCTTCTCGGTATATACTTGAAGCCTGTGTATCGTTCTATATATTTATCCAACAGAGCTTAGCTCGGCAGGTACCAGCTTCGAGCCAGATTGACGGTGCCGTAGCTTCGTCCTAGTGCCATCTAACAGGGGAGTGGTAGGGCTGGCTGCAGGGAAGATGCGGTCCATCTGCCACGGACGTCGAGAAGAGGAGGTGATCGCGCGGTGTGCATTCTTGTGCTGACGGTGGCATGGCGGCCAAGGCGCAGCGATGGCAGTGACCCGTCGTTGGTTGGTCCATTCTCGAGATACGCGCCAAGTCGCTGTATGGCTCGCCGTACGCCCAAGATAGCGCCCTACCATGCTCTTGCGGACGTACATTGGTCGGCGCCTTGGCGAGTACGCCCGCTGCTTAGCCACATGGCGTGCAACTATGAGTGGCTGTGCGTCCGAGAAGTTCGGCGAACATCTATATGCTGTACCGGCGCGGCGTGTGGTGCGGTGGGATTTCCTAGAGGAGGAGTTGAGTTGTTGGTAGGACTAGTGTGTTTACACTTTCACGCCGGATCGTCGAAGTACTCAACCTCCTCCGTACTGCCACTTCCAGTGCTACCCACTTCACTACTGTCCTCGACCGTCTTCGAGCTGGCCCGACTTGACTCTGTCCGCGCAGGAGGTGCAGCACTTCGTCGACCAAAGAAGTCGTCCGTCTGCAACCCCCTAACTTCCTCAGCTGGCGTGGCAGCCCCTCGTTGACGGTCTCTTCGGTCTCGTGGCTTTCTCTCTTGACCTCGCGTGCTCTTAATGTACTCTCGTACTGGAACCATTGCAGCGTCCCGACATGCCTCCTTGATGTCACTGCCACTCATCCCCGCACTTAGTCTTACAAGCATGTTAAGGTCCAACGCCTTCTTCCCATCCGGCAGCGTAGATTGATCCAGACGAGTGTCTTTCAGCGTCAGCTCGAAGATCTGCCGCCGTTGCTTCGCTGTAGGTAAGTTCACAGGGAACTTCTTCGGCAGCCTTCGGAGAATGGCTTCATCAATGTCCTGTATGCGGTTCGTAGCTCCGAGTATGCATATTCGCTGCGCGCCTGCCTTTGTGGTCGAGCTTGCTAGCCCATCCCAGTGCGTCATGAACTCTGCTTTCACCATACCGCTTGCCTCATGCTCGCCCGATCTGCGTTGACCGAGCACTGCATCGATCTCGTCGATGAAAACAATCGTCGGCTGTAGCTTCCTTGCCAGTGAGAAGACTGCAGCGACGAGCTTGTTACTATCGCCGTACCACTTCTCCGTCAAGGTCGAGATGTGCAGGTTGATGAAGCAAGCGCCGCTTTCCCGCGCCAGAGCCTTGGCCAGCATCGTCTTACCGCAGCCAGGAGGTCCGTAGAGCAATACTCCCGATGGTGCAGAGAGGAGCGAAGAATGTGCGGAGTACAGATGGGGATGCGTCAAAGGATATATGATGCTCTCTCTCAGATCATCGATAATACTGTCGAGTCCTCCGATGTCGTTGAATGTCACAGGTATCTCCTCCGGACTCACAACCTCCATGGCGATCGTCTGCTCGTATGAATTGAGCACCAAGTCCTCCTTCTCAGGCCGGACACCACTTCGATCTCGGCCCTCGTCCTCTTCATCGGACGAGTACGCATCGTTGTCTTCGATCTGCTTCTGATTGCCACCGAAGATGCTCTGTAGCCTCGCCGAGGCAGCGAGTGCTTTCTTCTGCGATTCGGCCTTTGCGCCAGCATCAGGATCAAGGCGTGAGAGCAGCTGGCGGGCGATGTAGAAGCAGGAGATGAGTGTTCCGGCGCCAATAATCACCTCCTGGATCAGGTGCGCCCAGTGTCGATTGTCGCTGGAAGCCATTCTGTACTGTGATTCACGATCGCGGACTCAAGATGATGGTGCTTGAATGCTACGATCTGTGTTACTTTATCGCATGTGAGAGTGATCCCAGAGAGGACAGGTACGCCACACACCGCCACAGCGGCCGCAAGTCTCGCCGAGGTACGATGGACTTCACCGTGGCACACACGCGATGATGATCGACGCGTGTGTAGACGCGACCACTTTACAACGTTCAACGTCGGCTATCTGATAGTCTCACCAAATCAGCCATCATGTCGCCAGTCGCAGTCGAAGACATTGGTCCAGCAAGCGGACCAAATGTCGAGCTCAAGGTCAAGCCGACAAACTCAGACACTACCACAGCAACACCTCGAGAATCTCACGAAGAGTATCAGTATCTCGACTTGATCCGGGACATTCTGCGTAACGGAGAGCATCGCCCAGACCGCACAGGCACTGGCACTCTCGCAATCCCATTCCCACCTCAACACAAGTACCCGCTCACATCGTCATCCGGGAGGCCGATTCTCCCACTTCTGACAACGAAACGAGTCTTCCTCCGTGCAGTCATAGCCGAGCTCCTTTGGTTCGTCTCCGGTGACACGTCAGCCAAGACTCTCCAGGATCAGAACGTCAAGATTTGGGACGGCAACGCCTCGCGAAAGTATCTGGACTCTGTTGGGCTTAAGGACCGCGAGGAAGGCGATCTCGGACCAGTCTACGGCTTCCAGTGGCGGCACTTCGGCGCTGAGTACCAGGACTGCCATGCGGACTATACTGGCAAGGGTGCGGACCAGCTGGCTACGGTCTTGCATCAGCTAAGGAAGGACCCTTGCTCGCGACGAATCATTCTGTCTGCCTGGAACCCTGCAGACCTGAGCAAGATGGCATTACCACCTTGTCACATGTTCGCACAGTTCTACGTCTCGTTTCCGGCTTCTGCGCCAACGCGAGAGAATGGCAGCAAGCGAGGGACGCTTCACGGACTGCTGTACCAACGATCCTGCGATATGGGACTCGGAGTGCCGTTCAACATCGCCTCGTACGCTCTACTCACGCACATGCTTGCGCGCTGCGCGGACTTGATACCAGGTTCGCTCACGCACACAATGGGTGATGCGCATGTGTACCTGGATCATCGGGAAGCACTAGAGCAGCAAATCACAAGGATTCCGCGGGCATTCCCTGAGCTCAGGATCACGAAGGAACCTGGATGCGACGTTGACGGTTGGAAGGTCGAGGACTTCGAGGTCATCGGGTATGAGCCGCATAAGGGCATCGCGATGAAGATGAGCGTGTGAAAATGCATGTATGTACTGATACTAGTTCGATACCCGAAGTCATCAAAATTCGCACACCGACCTGCGGCTTTGCTACCGGAGACATATGATCACCGAAAGGCACATCAGACGTTGGAAGCGGACCCGACGAATGACTGTACATCGTCGTGCTGCTTTGTTCTCCCCCCACTATCGCTGCTACTGACCAAAGTTGAGCGGGTATGATGCTCTTGGGTAGCGTCAAGGCATCCTGTGGCAGTAGAGTAAAGCACATACCGCCGCCAGCTCGCAGCAGTATTGTGCGATCACTCTTGTCTCGGTGAGCGTCTGCGTGGGTTTTACATCATGCCGGCGACGACATCCTGATCAGTGGGGCCTGATTTCTGGCGAAGCGAGATATCATCCTACGCCGGTCTCCTGAAATCAGCAGCACTGCGCACACCATGCAATGACTTGCGACGATGCTGCAGAACCTGATGTACAAGAGCTGTTGTGCGTCGGAATGATGGTCTCGCACCACGAGGGTATGCTGTCGTACAGGTGCATCGGACGTTGGGCCGAGACAAAGGCGCAGGTCGAACAGGCAGCAGGGCGAGTGGGGAGGCCTTGTGGCACAGTGTCGAGCAGCAAATTGACGAATGAATCGATTAGTTGATCTTACTGTGCTGTTGTCCTACACGACTTCGGCGATATAGTCATCGCGCCTCGCTATTGGTCGGATCGTGAATGTATTGGCTGCTATTGTGATGGTCGCTAGCGCGTAATAAACGTCGTACTTCCTCCAAGCCACAACCACTCCCTGATCTTCTACATCATCGACACAAACATTTCATTCAATACTGTCCTTACACACACTGGTATCTTGTCAAAATATATCCATCTGCATCGCCATCGACGCGACGATACTCCATTTGGTATCAGGCCTCACTCTTCTTTGATCGATATTCTCGCGACTTCTACGCGTGGCAATCTAGACCTTTAACAACATTTGCTCATCTCGAACTATCTGCTGGACAGATACCAATTCATCAGAGGTAGCTATCGACGAAATATCCGAGCCGGTATCGTCGACGCGCGTCTCTGGTAAGTATGCAGCATCATTTACCATCGTGTCCATCGACCAACACAACCCAGCACACCCATTTGCCCGAAACCGTCGGAACTATGCTGCGGCAACCGATCCCTTTACAACCGCGATCATGGCAACTCTACGACAAAGCTCAAGGTATACGCGGTCAAGACGATGTCGTAGTCCCTATCTCCCTCCCAACGGACGCGCCCCCTCGTGAGATCCTGCTGCCAAGCCAACTCAGTCAGCCTCAGCGAATCCTGAAACGGCCCTACTTCACAGCTCTGGACGCTTGTGCAGCACAAGACGCTGCTGTCAATGGCCCTTCTTACGTCTACAGCGAGCGGAGTGTGCTCGAAAGCTCGCCTTCTGCTGCCAACACGTCTTCGCGACGAGACAGCTTGCAGGGTGATGAAAGTTGTGCGGCACCGCCACGAAAGAAGCTGAAGTCGCAGCAAAGGCAGAGTCTGGCTAACGCGCCTGTCATCACGCCTGCACTGTTGGCACTGAGCGCAGGTGCAAACGAGTCGATGCCTGTATTGCCTATCGTCAAGGTGGCAAAGAAGAGTGTTGCAGCAAAGTTGCCAGCTGCATCACTGATGCCAGGGCCAAAGTCATCGCGGTCATCGATCGCGTCTGCGAGTCCAGCACCATCTTCTGCACGGCATGGACCATCAGCCACACCGAGAGCTCAGAGTGCTGCTCCGCCAAAAGCACCAGTGACAGAAGTACCAAGACTATCGCAAGCACCAACCCCCGAAGCGACTCTATCCAGAGATCCGGACAATCACGACGGCATGATCCAGATGTACCGCGTTAGAGGGACTTGGTACGAAGTCACCGGCAGCGAAAAGGAAGATTGGCTGAAGGAGACGAAGTGGGTGTTCCCTCCGCCGAAGTCAAGCGTGACAGGCATTGTTCCAGGAAAAGCGACGTTCGACGCACCGATGCTGGAAGTAGATCCCATCGTGGACTCGCGAGGGGAGACGGAAGATGGCAGGCGAAAATCCACGCGGCGAGGCTAGGAATGAGATCGCGGACGCTGCAGATGTACTATAGTATGCTTCTGTACCCATGTTGTATTTAGAAGAATCCTATCCGAAAAATCTCGATGCTCTGATGCTACACGGTCCCACTGGCGGGGCGCTATATGTCTGATCGATCAAATTTATATGGGAGCTTTGCTTCACTCTGCCTCCGCTCGGAAGCCTGAATGTCTCAAGGGGTAAACCTCCTATCCTAAGCATGGGCCCTTGCATCGTAACAAAACAGAGGGCTGTAAGGGCACTATGGAGAGGACGGTGCGAAATGCAAATCTCTAAGAAGATGCTCTCTCACGGACGGCGTACGTGCAACACGACACTCACGGCGAGGACGATAGTGGCAGAAGGCTCTTCGGACTTTCGGAAGAGCGGAGGATTGACTCTGCAGTCAGACTCTAGCAGAAGGGGCGCAATGGATGCCGTCGTAGGTCGTTCATTGATCATTATCTACCTTTCACCCTAGCCTCCGATGCCTTGATGTTCTCCTTCTTCAGCAACCCCACTATCAAACACGATCTCCGGCTCTCGCCTTGCCGTAGCCAAGCTGCCTAACCGCTTCGCATCAGCCTTACCCCTTGCAGCAACAACCTCACTCCGCCTTCCATGCAATGGACAAATACCTTGACCCTTGGTCTTATGCTTCAGTTCAACAGGACATAGTGGGCTTCCAGGCAAATGATCCGGAACGTCATGGTCATAAGAGATGATCGTATGACTGTCTGCTGGATGATCCGACGCTAACGCCCTTTCGCAGTGACCGCGCATGATATTCTGCTCATGGCGCCGAGTATCGTGGTAGCGCTGAACGAGAGATGTTTGAGAGAAGTCGGTGACTGTAAGATCCTAACTCTGTAAGTCAAGAGGCTTCGTGGGCTGCGCCATGGCTGTCGCGCTGCGCTTGAAGCTAAGCGAGGCTCTGAGACTGGGTCGTGACGGCTGTGACATGCCTGAGAAGCCAGAGCGGCGCTTCTTCGAAAGCCTGCTAGAGCCATTGTCGATGAAGGTGAGTTTGCGCATACTGGGAACACCACGCAGCTCGGCGACGAATTCTTCGATAACTGAGGATGGTCGGGCCCTCAAACTCGCCGGAGAGGGAATAGCGTGCGCTGGCTCTGCCACGTCATGATGCTGTGCATGCGTCATCAGCTTACCGAAGAGGCCCTTGCTTGTAGCTTGCGAGCTCTCTATCGGTAGTCCGGCCACAAGGCTGCGTTTAGCAGCAGGAGGCTGCTTTGCGAATTGATCGCTTGGAGAAGGCTGCGGAGTCTCGTCGGGCCGGAACTTGCCTTCACGCCCTGGTGCCTCAATTGACACGCGCCTTGTGCGGTTGAAGTCTTCTCGGAGAGGCGTGAGTGGAACAAACAACGATGTTGCCTGCTGATCATCCATTCGAGAAGTTCGCCGACGACCGCGCACCTGCATACCTGCTTCCATGGGATCTCTTGTATCGGTCAATGGCGAGATTGGAGGCGACATAGCGCCTAGCAACGATGCGGCCTCCTCCGCGGCTTGGCTCGCAGACGGGATGTCTGCTTGCTTCGGCGCATTCGTCGCCTTTGGCATTGCGCCCTTCCCAAACATTGCGAAGATGCTCGATCGCCTTTGCACAGGCTCTACCGGGCCAAATGCTGTGTCTACAGCCTGCTGTTCCTTCTCAACCGTGATGATTGCAGGCGCAGGACGCTGAGTCAATGGTGCTGGCTGATCCGGCGATCGAGGTGCGAGCGTTGGTGTGAAACCAGCTCGGCTTGACATGCTTAGGCGGAGACTCGAGAAGTAGTGGTCCTCCGGCGGAGGGTGTCTCGGCTCTTTGCTGCGCGGACTCTCGCGTTTGGGCAGAGTTGAATGGAATGGTGAGTGGGCCATGGGGGCGCTCGCGGGCGCCGTTTCTTCAGACGAGTCGTGTCGGGCACGTCGTCGAGAGCCGAGCAGAGAATGAGAGCTGGTCTGAACGTGTTTGGTCGCGCTTGCTGACTTGGCAACGTCGAGTGAAGATGAGTAGCGCAGTATACCAGGTCGCTTAGGGGCTGCAGCGGGCTTCGGTGCAGTCTTCGGTGACCTTGACCTGGACTGACCTCTGCTTGGTGAGACTTGGTCACTCGAGTCGCTTGACTTTGCCTGGCGAAGCTGCTTCGACTGTGGTAGTTTGAGTGGGCCGATAGGTCGCTTGGTCGTAGATTCGAGGAAGGCTTGAAGGCTGTTGATTTGATCCTCTGCTTCCAAGTGGTCCCGGCTATCCTCAATGACCTTGGGTTTGCCATATGTAGGAGATCGCAAAGGCTGTACCGACTCGCTGTATATCAGCTTCTTCTTTTTCCGATGCGCAAGTGGCTTACTGTGCTTCTTGAACAGTGCCATATCCGAGTGGGCATGGCGATACAGATGTGCGATGCTGGTGGAAGAAGAGTGCACGCTGTCGTTGAGTCCAGACTCATCAGAGCTTGGCGTCTTTGGGGGTGAGTCCTTGAACTTGAACTTCTCGAAGTGTATCTCGCCGACATCGCCAGGGTCAACAGCAGAATCGGAACGCCTCGACTCTGCATCTTGATTGGTGGCTGGGAGCGGAGTGGCATCCTGGAGCGACGCGGTGCTCACAGCAGGAAGGACACCTTGACGAACGGTCTTGTCAGACGATTTGGTCAGGACGCTATGGGACCCAACACTGGCTCCCACGAGCTGTGGTGATATCTGCGTGGAGGCGGGTGCCCTCCATGCCTCTCCGCCCTCTCGCGATCCAGCTGTCGATCGCAGGATGTCGTTCTGTGTCTCTTGGGCTCTGCTGGGCGGAACTGTAGGTCGTACACCTCGTCCTCGCGCCGGCGGGCCCTCGATGGCCTCGCTGAAGAATGGCGGCTGTGGTGTCGAGGACGGTGTGAAGTACGGGGTGCCGAGTGATCCCGATGCTTCACTCGCCGTGGATGAAGCTCCTTGTCGAGGACTTCTTTCTGGTGATGCTCCAGATCCTTCACTTCCCTGTTGAGCTTTGCCCTCTCTTTGCCAGAGAACTTCTTGAAGCATGCCAGTGGGTAGACGCTGCATAGTCCTGCAAGTCCGAGCGCGCAGCTCAGAAAGATACACCGATGATAGCTCTTCTCGGCGTTTATATCAGCATAGAATCCCATGGTCAATCATTCGACTTGCTGCGTAGGTCATCAGGGCGGCGTGTCGGTTGGTCCAAGATGGTATTCGAGACTTGTAGTGATGGTCCCCAATTTGGCGTGTTCCCACCGATGATTAAGAACAGTGGGTGTTTGGTCTCAGGATGTGTCGTGTTGGAGGTTTTATTGTGTCGAGAAGTGGCAAGCTTAGGTAGGCGAGGAAGGAGTGAAGCTGCCCTTCTGTGTCAATTGATGCAACCACGCTCACCTACCAACGCTCCTGCCTACCGCACCGCACGAGATCACTTCATTGAGTAGTGTCGCGGAGAGCCAGTGTGTCCTACATCTAGAATCTTGTGAACAGAGGCCTTCCGAGCTCTCAGCAGGTACACCTGGGCGAGCTCTCGACTCGCATCGAACGAGAGATGCCGAAGATCTATTGTGCCTTGAGATCAGCAACGCTTGTGACGTTGAGACTCGATAGCAAACAATTTGCACGGTCTCGTGATATCACGTGGCACTATCTGTACACTATACACTTCCTACACAATGGGTAGCTCACGCAATGCTTTCGTCAAATAAGTCCTCTAGTCCTCGACTCGCATCAAGCAGTCGGTGTTGGCTGCAGCCAAGCCCATGTGATATCGACGCGCCCACTCGCGCTAGGCGCCAGCTTCTCGAAAGCTCCCAAGCTCGTGTCCAGGTCGTTCGGTGCGCATCCAGTGCATCGATCGACAACTTTGAGATCGATACTCTTTTGTGCGTTGACCTCCTCGTCGAATCGCGATGCGCGTAACATCAATCCACAAAGGGGATTGTTGTTCGAATTTCCACCTGTCGATGAGGAGCTTCCAGCCGCATCGAACACGATGTGGGATATCGACACGATCGAGTCGCTGTCCCCGCTCGTTTCGCCGCATGCTCCAAGGCCAGTGCCGTAGTATGTGAAGTCGCCCACGTGCTTGTCGGTGTTCGTAGGAAGAGGTAGGTTCTGGTTCCTACAGCGGAAATTAGCTACCTGATTTCTCCCAATCTCTTGCGCCACTATCCGTGTGTCCAGAGCTTGAGGACCTCCAGATGCAGTCTTTTCGAGAGACAGTACTGCGCAGTGGCTCCGAGGAGCTCTGGTGGTCGTGCTCTCCCCACCATCTGGCTGCGGGCCACACCCTAGTCGCGGCAACGCTCATAGCGGCTCTGCCCAATTCTCGGTCGCTTGAAGAGGCGGAAGTAGGTCATACGTACTTCGACTTGCGCGACAGTCCAGCTGCCAGCCCGATGATCAATGCCAGAAGCGCAAGTATGACCGCCAGCAGCACTAAGAGGAAGATCTTCCGGCTCATACCCAGGTATCTCCGATGCGGCGGCAGAACTCGATCGAGCTTTCCTGAGACACCTGCGCGTCCAGCTCTCCGTGACCCTTTCTTGGTCGGCGCCGCGACATGGGACCCGCCGTTCTCATGCTCCCACTCCGGCAGCTGCGTCTCCTTCCTAGGTGGTAGGGGTTGCTCGGTTGATGCCATTGCTAGAGGGTGTCCTAGGCGGCTCTCAGAGACTTGCGCGTAGGTCATCCATACATACAGTTTGCTCAGTAGCACCAAACGCGTCACATGGTGGATGAGATGAGTAGTGCGGTCATCCATCAAGCATTGGCTGGCTGGCACTATACATGAAGTCGCTTACACGTCTTGGCAACGGTGGTTCCATTTCAACGTCGACCAGATGTGTACATCACATCCTTTGTATACATATGTGTATCTATATCTTTCGACTGGGAGATGAAGTGTCGATTGCTCGAGACCTTCGAGAGTATCTTACTCAATATTTCTCGCCCTCGAGGATCGGTTTCGCTTCCTCACTCCTCCACCAACTCACTCCCTCCTTGCCAGGGTACTCGAATTGGTCCATGCTCTTCGCCTTCATCTCCACACTGTACCCAGCGCTCATCGGCGTGACATAGTAGCCATCCTTGATCACGCTCGGATTGACGAAGTGCTCATGCAGATGGTCGACGTACTCTAGCACTGAGCGCTTGCCTGACACGACGACATAGTCAATGGTCGACACATGTGATGTGTACTCTGGTAGCCCAACGCCACCTGAGTGCGGCACGATGGGGATATTGAACTTTTTCGCCATAAGCAGAACCGCGAGCACTTCGTTCACTCCGCCCATCCGACATGCATCGATTTGGCAGACGTCGATGGCGCCCTGCGCGAGTAGCTGCTTGAATATAACGCGGTTTTGGCACATCTCACCAGTCGCTACACCGATCCCATAGGGCTTCAGCGCTTCTCGTATTGTCTTATGGCCAAAGACATCGTCGGGCGAGGTCGGCTCCTCAATGAACCAGGGCTTGAACTCGGCAAGCTGCTTCATATACTCGATCGCCTCGGGGACCGACCAGATCTGGTTGGCGTCAACCATAAGAACGTTGCCTTTGTCATAGCCGATGACTTCACGTGCGATGCTCAACCGCTTCCGGTCATCTTTCAGTGAACTGCCGACCTTCAGCTTGAAGTGCTTGTAGCCCTTTGCCAATGTCTCTTCTAGCAGGCCCTTCATCTTTGCTTCTCCGTAGCCTAGCCAACCGGCACTCGTGGTATATGCAGGTACAGCCTGATTCGCTTCTGCTTCCTTGACCCTCCCTGCCTTACCCGCCTCCTCTTCCTTCAGCATCTCTACTGCTTCCTCAGGTGTCATCGCATCCGTAATGTATCTGAAGTCAATGCACCTCACGAACTCCTCGGGACTCATATCCGCCACAATCCTCCACACAGGCTTACCCAGCACCTTTGCCCACAGATCCCAAATAGCATTGACCACAGCTCCCAGCGCGAGGTGTATGACACCCTTCTCGGGCCCAATCCATCGGAGCTGCGAGTCCGCAACCAGATACCGCCACGTCTTGCCCCAGTCCGCTACCAGGTCCTCGAGCTTCTTGCCCTTCACTCGGTCTGCGAGCAGGTTGATAGCGTGGCAGACTATCTCGTTACCCCGGCCTATCGTGAAGGTCATGCCATGGCCGGTGTGGGACGTGTCCGTGCCTAGGATGCAGTAGGCGGACGAGTAGTTTCCGGCGGCATTCATCGCATCGCTCCCGGTTTTGTCAAGGGAGGTTGGGAAGCGCACATCGCGTGTGGAGTAGGAGGTAATCGTTACCATGTTCGCGGCGCTCAATGCTTCTCGCTTCTTCTTGTGGTACTCCTGCTGATTACTGCAGTCGGAACCGCGGTTGTCGAAGAGCTTCTGCCCACCAATCGCTCTTGTTGGTGAAACACAAGGTGCGTTTCGCTAGGCCTTGGAATTGCTGAATGCGCTGACAAGCAGTAAGGGCCTGAGCTGGTATAAAGAACTTGTAATCGCTTTAGGAAGTTAAAGGATCTGGAAAGAAAAGGATGGCCTGGCTGCTAGGAGAAGTGAACCTTGGTAGACCACCTACCTACTCAACCCGAGCTGCTGGTACACGAGGGCCCAATGCAGAATATGGTATGGCTCGCTGCATCGTTGTACCGACATGCGATGAACACATGATAATTGTGTCTCGCGCTTCACGAGGTCAAAACGCGTCAAACGCCGATCACAGCTCATTGGTGGGACATTTCTTAGCGAAGCCGAGCTCGGTCCGTTGCTGTGCGCTGGGTTAGGGTTGATAACCCCAACCACACTTTCACCAGTGAAGCACTCGAGGACAACAACCTAAAGCGACAAGTGTAGGCCCCGGAATGGGATTATGAGCTGGCAGATATCACGGGCTTACATTCAGGGTATTTTCTGCTCGTCCATGTGGTTACCGGGCGTGCATCGGTCAAGTGATCGGCAAATACGGTAGAGTGGGACACATCGCCGAGATCATGGGAAGGATTTGCACAAGTGGGTGGTCATCTTGTGACCTAAAACGCATTCGATGTCTATGTACAACGCACTCCCTTATCAGAACTCCATACTCTCCAGATTCTTCATGATCTGATCACTCTCCATCTGCTCCACACTAGCCGCGCTCGGCACCTTCAAGCCGAGTGCCACCACGAAGTCTTCGAAGCAGTTCTCCCAGAAGCGTGTGCCGTCAAGGCATTGATCCCTGCAGAGTGCTCCCGTGTCTTCGGCCATGTCCAGCTCCTCAGTCGCGACACCGACGCTCCAGCTGAAGCGTTCAGCTGTTTCTTGGGCCGTGGCGCCGTGACCGAAGCCGAGACCTGCTGGCACTGCTGGAGGTAGCTGCTCGAATCCGTCACTGCTGAGCTGTGGCGGTATCGGCTGTCGTAGCCAGCTTAGGAGAGCAGCAATAGTCTTCTCGTCTGTGCGACTTCGATCTTGCACTACCAGTAGGCCTGACTTGAACTGCCGTAAGCGGATAGGTAAGTGTAGCGTCTCCCACATATTCGCAGCTTTCTCGAAATCAAGCGGAGAGACAAGCTCAATGCCATTGCGGAGTCGGTTGAAGACAGCCCACAGGTCGACGAGTGATATGATGCCGCCTTCTCGGCGGAGTACGCCGCGGCGGTCATCGGTCAAGAATTCGGCGAGATTGCGTGCAAGCTCTGTGAGGTAGAGTGTCTCAGAAGACGAGCCAGTGCCAAGCATATCGCGCGTTGTCGAAAGACCAAGCGCGGATGCAGAGTCTGTGAGTAATGCGCGTGCTTCGGGCGTAATGGAATCTGACGAAGCACTCTGTGAGCGAAATTGCTCTGCCATGGCTATTACTTCTTTGGCGGATGTCATCAGTGCTTCGAGGTCCTCAAAGGCGGAGCCGATGACTGTCTGATTGTTTTTACAGAGCTCGGCGCCTCGCCGCTCGAGGCCAGCAATGCCTACAACGCGCTGAGGTGGGGGTGGCGCTGAGTAGGGATCACTGCCTATGCCGCCGTTGTTGACCATCCCAGGCTTCGGTATCGGCGGCGCACTCTGCAGAAGCCACTTTCGTTGCACGAGAGCTTCGTTCAGTCGTTCCAACATAGCTTTCTCGCCTCCTGCTCGGAACGAGAACTTGATGGTCTCGATAGTGTCGCTACCGACAATACTTTCACCACCGAGAGATGGCCCTGGCGACTCGGGGCGTGCGATACTGTCACCAATCAACTGCGAGCGCCTGATATTCATTGCCGTGAGAGAAGCACCGCAGATCTCGCAAGTCGAGAGCGACGCATGGTTGCCGAACGTGCATCTAGGACATATGATCTCGTCGCTGGTGCTGACGCTTGGAACGTCAAATGATCCTCGGCCATTGTTCCCGTCTGATAATGCACTCGATTTGGGAGACGAATAGGCTGGACGATTGCTGATCGCCGCGATCGCAGCTTTCACCATATGCACGAGTGGTGGTGGGATACCGCATGCTTGACAAGCAGGTAGCTTCGTGTGTTGATTCGCTGTCGCCGGATCGAAGTTGGCGGGCACAGCATTCGAGAATCCACAGATCGGGCAGATCCAAGTGGCGTTGATGTCTCTCGCTGGTGCGGGTGCTGGCGACGGTGCGTGTGAGCGTGCTGGAGAGTTGCCAGGTCTCACCAAAGCGTCGCTGGGAGACGCATACTTCGGTACCGGACTTCGCAGTCCGTTCTTGGGCGTCTTGGGAAACAAGGTGATCTTCGCACTTGACTTTAGAAAGCCAGCGTAGAACTCCGTATGATCGACATCCTTGAGGTTGACTGCCACAGAGTATTGACGTGGTTCAGTATTGTCGACATAGCAAATCCGGTGGGAGGTCAGGTAGACGTGACCATTTTGATAATTCGCTATCTTGAACTTGCCCTCATAGAGCCCAACGGCATCCTGCACGAACAGAAGACTCTCATCGTCGTACAGCGAGGGCCGCAGTGCAGGCGTGAGATCGAGCTGGCGCAGGAACATTCCATTCAGACATCGAGATACGGTGACTGTGCTTCTATATGCTTGACTGCATCAATTATTCAAGTCCTGGATACGTCGGTGGGAGATGGTCATTGGCAATGCTTTTGCTGCAGCCAACAGGGCCTCTCGATCGAACGCTTATCACTCCTGCGCTCTCGTCGTCTAGGCCGGGGTGCTTTTGACACTGGACTATGTCTTATAAGAGCCTGTGTGCTGTGCATCGACACTTGAATCTCCAGAGAGTGAAGTCGACAACACGTGACATCTTGCGAGGTGCTTGGCACCTGCCACTCGTGCGTTCAGCCTGCTGCCGACTCCTCTTTGCCTTCACTCACACTTTCAATCATCATAAACTTCACCACGTTCATCGAAGCACCGCACCAAAGCAATTGCATTGGGATTGTACACTCAACAAACGCTGCTCAGCACCGCTTTTGACGTTTGCGGTCTTTGTCTGCGAAGCCCAGAAGGGCGTGTCTCACCGCTTCGATCAACTCAACATCATCACTCCCATGGCTGCAATGCCATCGTACACCTCAGTCACGGCGCGTCATACACTGACGCGGCCGATGGCCATGCATCAACCTGCGCCCGCCGTAGAAGAGCCAAAGGCAAAGTTTACAGAAGCTGTAAGAGACTGGGTGCAGCGCGCGTTTGCGCCCGAAAATGCCGTGCCAGGCATCTCAGAACCGGAGTGGCGAGCAAAGCTAGTCGACTATATTCCTTTGGTGCAAGCATCCGGGGCTATCGATACCATAGACTGGGCTACTCACCCACTCCCACAGCAAATGTTACAGCAGCAGCGACAGGCTGCAGCCCTCGCCCAGAGCATGATCAACACTAACCTTACTCCATTCTCTTTTCCCTCTCATGTCACCGGCGCGCACAAACGTAAGAGCTCGGATCTGGATCTGCTGGACGATGGACTGGATACGCCATCCGGGAAGAAAAGCAAAGGCTCACTCGAGGATCGCGTTACTGGTAGGGAGAAGAAGCAGGACAAGAAACAACAGAAAGGCAAGGCTCTCCAGAATGACACTTCCGTATTCCTGGACAGTGATGCATTGCGGAGGCGACGAGAGCGGTTCGGTCATGTCTCGCCTCAGTCTTCCCCCTTCCATTCACGTGACGAGACACCGACTGTAGACACTCCTGGCGCTGTAGTCGGAACCTGCCAGAAGCTCGAGAAGAACTACTTTCGTTTGACATCTGCGCCAAAGCCCGAGGAGGTTCGCCCGCTGTCAGTGCTCAAGGAGGCGTTCGCTCTCATCCGCGAGAAGTGGAAGTTGGACCACAACTATCACTACACGAAAGACCAGCTGAAATCCATTCGGCAAGATCTGACAGTACAGCACTTCAAAAATGACTTCGTTGTTGTTGTCTACGAAACACACGCCCGTATCGCGCTCGAGCAGGGGGATGTCGGTGAGTACAACATGTGTCAGACGCAATTGCGATCGTTGTACAAGATGGGCTTGAGTGGCAAGCGGGATGAATTTACGGGCTATCGCATACTTTACTTCGTCTTCACGCGCAAACAGGCGGATTTGAATGATGTTTTGGCAGATCTAACCTCAGCAGAGAAGCAGATGAAGAGTGTGAAGCATGCGCTGCAGGTGCATGCAGCATTGGCGAGCGGTAACTACCACAGATTCTTTCGACTCTACCAGACTGCGCCATACCTCGGGCCGTATCTGCTCGACCAGATAGTGCCTCGTCAGCGACTGGCCGCACTGGCAACGATATGTAAAGCGTGCGTATAATCTCCCAAGTCCTACTTCCACACATCTGCTAATACTTCCTTCAGGTACAAGCAAGACGTCAGCCTCGACTTCATCGTCACCGAGCTCGGCTTCCAACCTGAGGACGAAGATGATGCAGATGGCGCGCGTCGCCTGTGCGTCGAGTTCATCGCCGAGCACAACGGCGAGCACCTAATACAGCAGAAAGACGACGGTGCTGTTCGATTCCACACCAGTAAAGCGGGTGTTCTCTTCGAGAATGCTAAGCAACGCGCCTTCAAAGGCAACGTCGACTTGAAGGGTCAAGTGTGAAGCGCCTCCCAACATACTAATCACTCGACTCCCCTCACTACTCAAAACACATAGCTAATATGCGAGAGCTGCACGGCTCTCTCGACGGACTGGCGAACCCTTCACTCGACGGCACGAGCGCGCGTACGTCAGCGCAAGTTCATTGTCGCGATTACGGAGAGATGGACAGATGAACGATGGCAAAGGTACTTCATTTCCCCTTCCGCGATCTGAATGTGCAATGGCGGTGGCGGCAGCGGCAGTAGCGACGACAGGGAGGGCGGCAACGAACTCGTGTAAGAGGTCGTCCTCGCTGAGAACGAGCTCGTGACGAGGCGAGAATATGCGAAGCTCGAGCCCGGTTTCGATGAAGGGGGACAGGCACGGGCGTTTATATCAAGTCACAAGAAGCGCAATTGCTCCTTTCTATTTAACGCTTTCCAATTAGCATCATGGACCCTTTCAACTGCAGGCTCCTCCCTGTTCTCGTGTTTGTTCCGAACACGCTTCACCCGGTCCCATCCCGTTTGTCTCACCCCGTTTTGTCTCACAAGGCTGTGGTGACCTGAATCGCAATCTCCTCGGTTCGATTCGCATTCCTCACGGTCACGCAGCCGATGTTGTGGCCAGATCGATGTGCGCACATCTGCTGACGAGACGCGTTGGCAGCTCATCGCAGTCGACGGGCCCAGGAACCGTCACCGAGTATGTCTACAGTAGGCCAAAAATCCATGTCAATAATCGGAGAAAAGATGTCGTGACCAGGGTTCCGGCCCCACATACTTCTGTTCCATCCAACGGCGTTGCTAAGGCGCGTTAGCTATCAATCACGTGGCGTGCCCTCTCTCTTTGCGTCGAGGCTGCATGTGGGGAGGGGAACAACGAAGAGATCGGCGAATACCTCACTTCACTCTCTCACTGACCACTCGACTGGCGCATCCACTTCCACAACTGAGCGTATCCGAGCATAAGCACCCATTGACGATCAAGGAGAAACAGTGAATGCGACAGGCAACTCTCACTTCCGCCAGGCATCTCCGACAGCGCCTTCTAGAAGTCACGATTAGCTTTGCGACAAGGGATAGCTTCAGATATAGCAGGCCGATCACGACGATCAGTGCTAGGCGGAATGGTAAAGGTAAAATCAAGGCCTTGCCATCTATGCGACACCGGGATTCGCTAACCCTGGCGCAGTTTCGGCGCTCTCGTCAAAGCGACGTAGGGTCAGGGAAGCATGACAGCAAACCAGTACAGATCAGTATACCACAGAAGGATGCGATAGCCATAGAACCGCCCAAGAAAGTGAGGATATGACTGGATTCGCAATGGGGCCGGCGCACATACTGACAAGCAGCGCAGGTAATCAAAGCGCTCTACGACTACACAGCCCCGATCGACCCACCCCACTACCTCTCCTTCTCCGCCGGCGACTTCCTCCACGTGGTCTCACGCGAAAACGATCCAGACTGGTACGAAGCCTGCAACCCGCTGCAGAACACCCGCGGGCTGGTGCCGGTGAAGTACTTTGAGCAAGTGGGCAAGGCAGTACGGGATAGCGTGGACTCGACGAAGTCTACGGGCACGACGCACGATAGTGGGTACGCAGAGGGCTCGACGCCTTCGAGGAGCGTGGCGCCGGGGTCGAGGAATAGCGCAATGTCGAGTGGGAATGCGCCGCCTATGCCTGGACATCGAGTGAGCAAGAGTATTGGGGGACGATCACCGGCGGGAGTGTATGGGATCGTGAGCTATGACTTCAATGCTGAGAGGCCGGATGAGCTGGATGCGAAGGAGGGTGAGGCGATCATTGTGATTGCGCAATCGAATCCGGAGTGGTTTGTCGCGAAACCTATCACGAGGCTGGGAGGGCCGGGGCTGATACCTGTGTCATTCATTGAAATACGGGACATGACGACTGGCAAAGCCGCGGAAGATCCAATCGCGGCAGTGCAGAAGGCGGGCATACCGAGGGTGGAGGAGTGGAAGAAGATGGCTGCAGAGTACAAGAACACGAGTATACCGCTCGGGACAGTGTCGAGCAGCCAGCAGCAGTCGCAGGCTGTCACGCAGGGTATGGAGAGGATGAGCTTGCAGAACGTATATGGCCACGGACATGGGCACGAGCGGACACCGAGCAACTACGCATACCAGCAACAACAGCAGCAGAACCTCTTTGCGCCTGTACGAGCAAGCGTGCCGACTCATACCTTCGCAGATGACAAGTTCCACTTTGTGGTGGAGTGCAAGCTGTCGAACAACACGCACTGGGACCTGTCGAGGATATATGAGGACTTTTACGAACTGCAGATCAACTTGATCAACGCATTTCCTGAGGAGGCTGGACAGGTGTCCGGGAAGTCAAGAACGTTGCCATATATGCCTGGGCCTGTCAAGTTCGTCACAGACAATATCAGCGAAGGCCGGAGAGAGAATCTCGATCAGTATCTGCGGGACCTGCTGAACATGCAACAACACATCACAACCTCCTCCCTAGTGCGGAACTTCTTCGCTCCCCGAGGAGGCGACTACGAAGTCGATCCCAGCGTGGTAGACTTGAACGAGCACGCGCGACCCTCAGAACCCCAGCAAAGATACTCCCAAGCCTCGCAAAACCCCTACAGCAACGGCGACGCAGCATCGCAAGACCACTCACGGCAAGGCTCAGTCGTGAGCTCGCATCAGCATTCCCAGAGCCAGGCTTCGAATACGCCTTACAGCCATCAACGAGGACAGCCTTCACTCTCCGCCAACAACCTCTCCCAGCAACAACAGCAACCGCAGCGAGGCCAACAACAACACTACCGCTCCCCATCAGAATACACCCTCCCCTCCCAACAACCCGCTACTTCCACCCAACCAACCCCCTCTCAGCCCAATTCCACTCAACCCGTCAAAGTCAAAGCCTGGTTCGATCGCGATACCTGCGTGGTACTCCGCCTGCCTCCACGAGGCCAATTCGATTTCGCATCGCTGTACCAGAAAATCGTGGAACGGAGGAAACTGGAGTTTAGAGGCGCGGGGGAGGAGGTTCTGGAGATCGAGTACCGGGACGAGAGGGACGGGGAGTACTATCGACTTGAGGGGGATGAGGATCTGGATATTGCGGTCGAGAGGAATGAGAAATTGACGCTGGCTGTGAGGGCTGCGGGGAGCTAAGGGGGATGAAGGGCTGGGGTTCGGGGTAAAGGGACTTGGGGACTTGGGGGGATGGGAGGTGTAAGGTGTTGTGGCGTTGAGGTCGATGAGGTAGCTGAGTTATGTGATGGAGATGCAGTCTAGCGACCTTTCTCTCGGGGGATTCTCCGGCTTTCTTGCGCTAATGTCGTGGTAATCACGACTGTGGGTATGAGATCATGTGGTCACGCAGACAGTTGTGTGCGATTGTCATGCACTCTGGCTATCAATCTCTCTCATACTTCTTGGGATTTCCTATGCCACGATCGTGGTAGCTGCGACTGTGGGTATGAGAGAACGCGTTTTCGGATAGAGATCACTACTGTGGTCGGTCAATTTTGTCGCCTCTTACTCGGATTGGTTTAGAGGTTCCTTGTGCTGATATAAAGGTACTTGCGACCGCGGGTATGAGATGTTGTAATCCCGGGGAGAAAGATGAGTTGATGCCGGGTCCAGTATCTCGCTTCTCTCCCCATCTTTCCGAGCTCGCTGTTGCTACCATGATGCTGCTCATAATTGCGAGTATGAGATCATGCGATCTCGGAGGGGAATATTGCGGCTGGGAGGCGCTGCTCCGGCGTCGATCTCGGAAAAGTCTCAAGACTCCTTGGGCTACTATGACTGCAGTCACTGCTGTGGGCATGAGACGGCGCAACCTTGGAGAATGGATCATGCGGCAAGCAGGCAATTCTAAACCCTTTTCTTCCTGGGTGCGTCGTATCACTTGCACTGCTATGGACGTACTCGCGACTGTAAGAGTGAGACTACCTGGCTTTGGCGAGAGTTACATGCGCCATCAGACTAGTTGGCCTCATTGATTGCCATATCATCAAGAAGACTTGCCTCGAGATCTTAAGCCGAATGCCGTCAACTAGGCATTCTTTTCTGCCGTGGGTGCTCCAGGTTTACGGCTGGAGCCATTTCAGACCTGAAACCTACGCAGATGTGAAGTCAGATCTGGGAAGCTGGTTTGTACGATTTGTCTCTCTTCCATGAAAAGATGGTGCGTTTGCCAATGCCTGTGCTTCCGCAGACCGAGAGGGATGAGGTATCTCCCGCGTCGTGGCGATGTCTTAGAGGCGAGGATCGCGGAGCATGCATCCTAGTTTGCTGGTGAGGACCCTCACATGTGTGGCGGCGCATTTGATAGATCTCGACGGTAGGCACTTGCTGACGACCACCGTACTGGGTGATATGTCTTGCATGGAAGTCGGCACTTCTCTGACAGTCTTTACTGTCAGCTGTCGAGTGCATCGTCGGCTATCTCCTTTCAGAGTGTGTGCTGGCAGACGAGCGGCAGATGTCCCAGAACCTAGGCTCGCTGTAGAACACCTCCAGGCAGGGAAGCTACCTCGATGGCTGGAGGTCATGGTAGGAGACTTCGAAAGGAAGGTGAGACAACGCCAGAAATGCATTCAGCTCCGGCGGACCTGGGAAACCGGTGCTGAAGTAGCATCCAGACGAAGACTTTGAACACTGTGCATCCGCATGCAAGTTCGCAACGTGCTGAAGAAGTGCTGTAGCAGATACGATACATGCTGACCGGTAGCCAAAACCCTCATGTGCCCTGCATGAATATAGGTTCGATGCAATCGAAGCAGAGATCCGCGATAGCTCCTTCGAGACCGCCTGTTCAAAACATAGCGGCGAGTCTGGAGACAGTGAGTACAGTGCATGGGCATCGTCATTGTGGCCGATGGTTGCTGGTGGTACACCACGCGCATTTTCTACTGCGCCAGCATCAGAATGAGCAGAGCATAACAAGGCTCATTGGCCGAGAAAGCGGCTCCACCGGGTCTAGTGCGTACATGTGGGTTGGTTTGAGCCTAGCTCGAGGCCGGTCGACAGGCGTTGGATCATGATGGTCAGCTCCCTGGTAGGTATGCCAGCTCTAGAAGCATCATTAATTAGCTACACGTTGCCCAATGGTGTATACCTCTCATGTACCCGTTGTTCAGATGGTCCCACGAGTCAGCGAATCCCGAATCTCAAGGCGAACTGCATGCATCATGCAGCACTACTGCGGCTGCCGTTCCTACAGGTCTCTTTGCAAAGTGGTGTCGTGGCTTTCCAGCACTGGTCGTACAATCAGTTACGGCTCGCTGCTTCTTGCAGGCGTTTGCGGAGAGGCGCCGTCTAATTGATCTGTTCCGCGTGTTGCTGCCCGAGGCTTATTGCGATTTGCTTGCAACTGGTTTCCGGGGCCAATGGGTCGGGTTAGGCGTGGGTAAGTACTGCAGATTGATAAGTGACTTCATCGTCGACGTGGTTATGGGGCGGAGGATGGGTAGCTGTGCCGTCGTCGACCAACGATGTTGGGTAGACGGCACAGTGCATGTTGGATAGGCACGGGCAGGATTGGTACGAGTGTGAGATCCAACACGAGGCTGGAAAGTGTATGCACGGCGGTGGAGTAGAAGCGAAGGTATGTAATGCCCATGTGCTCACGGCTGGCACCTTGATGATACTCGCACAACATCACACCATCCGCCGTTCCAAGTTGCCTCTGATGATCTCGAGGCACTGATCTTTGTCCATGAGCGATCGTGGGTCTTATGATTTCGTTGTCTGAGACACGCTGTGATTGGCTCGCTACGTTGACAGCACTTCACACCGCGAACATCCTCCAAGGCTCCGCAACTACACACCGCTTCCAACCCCTTGGGGTGCTCGTGCCCGAGCACAGCAGGCTCAAGAAGTCATCCATTCCGCCGTACTCGACCTAGCACAAGGCAAACATTGTTTACCCATCTGAACCAACCCGGGTACCAACACATGAGTTGCAAGACCTCGAAATGACTTGATGCATATGTACCCACCTACGATCGCTGGGAGACGCCTTAGGGACCTCAGAATCGATCTGTCGTCTCAACTGAAGAGACACAGCATCTTCCAGCCTTTGTATGCATTCGGACACGACCGCATGGCTCCCCGCTTCCAAGGTAGTACAAGGCCGCCGAACGTGCTACGTACTGCCTCAGGACGATAACAACTTCGCTTGCGAGAAAGGTTACAATACTACTGGACTGCCACTTCTGTTTGAGCCGTGAGTGGTCAGGCCAAAGATGCCGCATTTGCCCTTTGGTAGTGTGACAGAGATGGAAGTTGTCGATGTCAGGATTGAGATTACTGGAACGGGAGGGAGTCCAGAGGGGAAGCTCGGTAGGCGAGCGAGTTTGCTGAATACGTTGAGGAGTAAGCTGAGGAGACATCACGATGTTATCGACACTGGGCGCGAAAGAGAGGAGCTCGAGATCGAGGAGCCTGTGGTAGAGGAAGCTGAGATCGTTGACGGTGGATTGGCAGAGGAGGACTCGACGCCAGGTGCTGTCGATTTGACTGTCTCCGAGGCGGAGGCCGCACCAGCAGCACGATTGTCTGACAGACTGTGCCTGCCGCCACCAATACGAGGCCCCTCTGCATGCCGGCCGCTCAGCCTGACACGTCGAAGTTGCACTGGCATTGCCCAGCGGAGGCTCTCGCCACCGCCGACATCCAATCCCTCGGCATCTGCTCCAGCTATTCACGCACGTAAGCACAGCCATTCGAACCACGTCAGTAGTGAGCGACTACCGTCATTGGACCATCTGCAGCATTCACAGCAAGGGAATTTCCCCAATCATGTTGGTGAACAAGACTTCGACGCGTTTCATGGAGGCACTTGGCTTGACAATGATTCTATCACCGACGAAGCGAATGAAGAAGCCGCCCAAGCTGCCGTTCGATCTGCATTTGATCGATCATGGATTCTTAATCTGAGCATGTCGTTTCGAGACAAGAGCAAGCGGGAGAAGTACTTCGTCACTTACGCCGAGTCTCCGATCAAATGGCGACGGGTCACAATATCTCTCGATTACAATGATCCTGTTGAGGGCTCTCTTGAGGAGGACTTGACATCAATGCGCTATCAACGTGACAAGAGCTTCCGCATCTTCGAGGCAATCCACGAGAGTCTGGAAGACATAGCATTTTATGACACCGTCACCAACCTCAAGCTACAGACGACACGGGACGATGGTCAACTTCATGTCCATGTCAGTGAAGACGCGAATGAGATCATTCAGTATCCGGCTACATCACTATTTGGTCATGTAAGCTGTCCGCATTACCGCGAGAGTGAGCTTGACTTCGAGTCACATCTCTCGGGCTTCGTGTACAAGGTACATGCTCATGGCAAGTTGCTCGTCAAGAAGGAGATTGCAGGGCCGGACACCGTTGATGAGTTTATGTACGAGGTCAATGCACTTGATGCCCTCAGTGACAGCGAGCACGTCGTCAAACTGGAAGGCTTAGTCACGGATGAATTGGGCTCCTCAGTCAGAGGCCTGCTCATTTCATACGCATCACGAGGAGCCCTCGTTGACATCATATACGATTACGCGGGTACGCTTGAGTGGACTCGCCGTGAGAAGTGGACTAGTCAGATCATCGCAGGACTTTCCGATATTCACGAAGCCGGCTTCATCCAGGGCGACTTCACTCTCTCGAACATTGTCATTGACGACCACGACAACGCGCTCATCATTGACATCAATCGTCGTGGGTGTCCTGTTGGCTGGGAGCCGCCTGAGTTGGGTCGACTCATTGACTCAGGTCAGCGCATCGGTATGCATATCAGTGTGAAGACGGATCTGTACCAACTTGGTATGGTTCTGTGGGGTCTGGCTGAAGAGAACGATGTTCCCGATAAAGCACGACCATTACGACCCTTGGGTAGTAATATACCTGGCTGGTACTGCCAGATTGTCGATACGTGTCTCGAGACGCGGCCGCAGGCGAGGGCAAGTGCTGCACGTCTTCTATTGCTGATACCTGACGACGCTGGACGTTCGTCTCGCGACATGGCTGATCCACTGAGAACCTTGGACCCGGGAAGGCATGGTACTACGCTCGACGACTTGAAGGCTTCTGATTCCAGCAACTCGACCATGCATCGTTCCGATAAAGAGTACATTGATCCTGACCTCACGGTAACGCTCGATGAAGTGCATCGACACACCCGCGGTGGCTATGTCGACTCTGCATCCTATACCGAAGATCAAGTCACCTACGTTGATCCTATGGAGATTTCCAGTCCAACGGGAAATATCAGCTATCACTTCGCGAGCTCAGGTAGCTGGATCGTTGGCCACAGTCGAGGACGAAGCCCAATTTCTAGTCGACGAAGACGCAGCTCACCTTGCGGTTGCGGTGAGACAGCAACAAGTGCGACCAGTCTCTCACTGTCGCCAGGCTGTCCGAGCCGAAGAAGTGGAAAGGTGTATCTTGCCATTGACGATGACCAAAGCACCCCTGAGGGTCGAATCCTGGAGCTGCCAGATGCTAGAGTTGACTCTGTCACTCCAATCTCGACGGCCACCGTTCCGCATAAGGAGCACGCTGAGAATGCGGACAGCTGCACGACCTCCACCAGAGATTTGAATGAGAGGAGTCTATATGGGCCACCTCTGCATCAGGACTCCGGCTTTGATGAAGAGATGCTCCAAGACATGCACTTGAACGAGCCGGACGGATCCACATTCGAGGTCGGCACCTCCGCGTGCGCATCTTGGCCAGACACAGCCAATTCCACGCCTAGAGCAAGTGTCAATGTCAGAGATACTGCACATCTGAGCGAGGCTACAAGCCTCAACAAAAGCGACTCACCTCCTCGATCTGGCAAGAACGGTGTGAGTACAAATGCATCCGAGGAGATCGAGGTTCAGTCGTAGAGTACCTCCTCGTCGCCAAACGTCTGAATTTCTTAGTGGGAGAAGCTCGTTGCCTCGGCGGCGGTTGCTTGCACTGTGGTACAGGACGGTCTATCTAAGCACTGTCGAGATTCATGGGATAGCGCAATCCAGCATGCTCTCTCATCGACGCTATTTCCGCAGATTGACACTCCGGTAAGAGTGATCATCATAAAAGGCTCTGCACAGCTTGGACGAGTAGAGATACGACAAAGCAACGTAGCTGGGACGACTAAACTACACAGTGGCCCTTGCGGTGTAGGACGCATCAAAGACGGCATCGCTTGGGAGCATACCTTGATCGAGCTGCTGCTCCATGCCAGGATCGACATGATCTTGCCTACCTCAGGACAATCCCGATGCTGCACAGCGCCAGAAGATAAATCAGCCACCGGTCTCTGTACGGCCTTGCATGCCGGTAGTGGAGGGTGCTGTAGGGCGGGATGATGGCGATGCAAGTTGAAGACGCCAAATCACGTCGCAGACAGATACGACGCAGAGCAAGCATCGCGGCACGAGTAGCCTAGTCTCTCCGTGACATATCACGCGGCAGCGTTCATGGAGAAGCCGGTGGATAGGCGCACAGCTTCCCAGAAAGACGCTTCCGAGGTACCACATCATCCACAACGAGTTTTATGATTACAATGGCATTGAATACGACCGAGACTCAGATTTGAGTATACGACAGCAATGACATGGCTAGCACCGCAGGCACACAGAACAGGCGGTGGGGGGGGATACATTGGTCAAAGCATTGTTATGGACCTCATTTTGGCGGAGTTGCTCGGAAAGTAGGGCTGTTCAGCAGCACATTCGATAGCGCTTGTACATGATTCAGTTTCGGTAGGTCACTCCAACGGTCGCCAAGAGATATTCATAGGCCGTGCACTGTTCGCTGGAGGACGGGGAGCTTCGGCTCGGCAGATCTTGCAGATCTCCGCCCTGTGGGGCGTTGCTATGCGAATGTATCTGGCAACCGGAGTTCAAAATAGTATCATCTTCAAAGTACGAGAGCATTTGATCTGCAAATGAAAAACAGGCCTCAGCATTTACAAGATCTCACAGGCATTCCGACGTTCGCTTGACGCTGATCCGACCCAACACTCAACACTATGCGCGGTGCACTACGCTAAGCAACAGAGCATCGACAGCAACGCAGTCACATTCCTCAAGTTACTATCTTGAGACGACATGGCTTCCGCACCACATTCGCCCGACAGCTATGGGCCTCCGCCAGGCTACCCGGGAGACAATGATGCGAACAGTGGTACAGATGGTGCGTCCATGCGCCTGCTGAACGACAACCACAACACATCTCCCACGCGACCTTCACCTGGCCCATCGGCGCGCAGTAGAGCGAACAACGCTTTCGAAGCCGCCAGGCAACGGTTTGCTAGACCTTTGGCTCCAGCGCAGAGCTCGCCTACTGTCTCGGACCTGTCTTCAAGCGCAAGAGTTGGGCCACGACCAGACGGTGGCAGCACAATCAGCCAGGTCACAACGGAAGGGGATTTGGGCGATCTGCTGCGCGACGTTGAGAGCGATATCTCTGCACCCCCTACGACGCACTCAATACCGAGAAAGACGAACATGAGGGTGCGATTCCAGGGCCCAAACCAGGTCCCAGACCTCCCTCCGCAATCGGGCCGTACGAGCCCGCTTGCGCGATCATATCTTCCGGCTGGCATGGACGTCGGCAGAATACCTTCGAGACAGCCGTCGATCATGGACAGTGCGCCATCGTTCCGGCCGCCGTCTTCTGAGGGTCCTGGCTACATGGGATATCAGCCTTCGTCAAGTGGATCGCATTCCAGATCACGATCATATTCGCCATCGAGAGTATCAAGCGACTTGTCGAGACCACCGCCGAGCAATGTCGCGTTCGAGCTGGCGGACATTAACGGCAGTCCAAGACCTGGCACACCCTCGTCGCAATATGGCGGATCGCCGAAGAGGCCGCTCCCACCGCAGTCACTGTTCGCAGGTGGTCGTCCAGTGTCGGTGATAGAAGACGAGCAGGATGGTGATCTGACAGAGGTGCCGATCGAAGGCGATGATATCTTCGGACTACCCACAGAAGAGAGCGATCTCTCGCGACCAGAGCTGCGTCAGCATGATAGTTTCACGTCGGAGTCAACGTTCACGGAGGATCTTTATGATGAGAAGGGCGAGGAGCTTTACGGCCCGGCGCCTGATGGCAAGCAGGAGCGCCGCGGTGCACGACAAGCGCAGATGGCGAAGAAAGAGGTCAAGCTGATCAACGGCGAGTTGATCCTGGAATGCAAGATCCCGACCATACTTTACTCGTTCCTGCCACGGAGAGACGACATTGAGTTCACGCACATGCGATACACGGCCGTGACATGCGATCCCAATGACTTCGTGGAGCGCGGCTACAAGCTGCGACAGAATGTCGGCTTCACATCACGAGAGACGGAACTGCTGATCTGCATCACGATGTACAACGAGGACGAGATCGGCTTCACTCGCACCATGCACGGCGTGATGAGGAACATCGCGCATTTCTGCAGTCGCACCAAGTCCCGAACATGGGGCAAGGACGGCTGGCAGAAGATCGTAGTCTGCATCATCTCCGACGGGCGAGCCGCAGTGCATCCTCGAACCCTCGACGCCCTGGCTGCCATGGGCTGCTATCAAGACGGCATCGCGAAGAACTTGGTCAATCAGAAGGAGGTCTCTGCGCATGTGTACGAGTACACTACGCAAGTCTCCCTCGACTCGGACCTGAAGTTCAAGGGCGCGGAGAAGGGAATCGTGCCCTGCCAGATGATCTTCTGTCTCAAGGAGAAGAACGCGAAGAAATTGAACAGCCATCGCTGGTTCTTCAACGCCTTTGGTCGCGCCCTGAATCCGAATGTGTGCGTTTTGCTCGATGTCGGCACCAAGCCTGGCGACGATTCGCTGTATCATCTCTGGAAGGCTTTTGATCGAGACTCGAGCGTGGCTGGAGCTGCTGGAGAGATCAAGGCAATGAAGGGAAAGGCTTGGCTCGGTCTGCTGAACCCGCTCGTGGCCAGCCAGAACTTCGAGTACAAGATGTCGAACATTCTCGATAAGCCTCTGGAGTCTGTCTTCGGATACATTACGGTCCTGCCTGGTGCGCTGAGTGCTTACCGTTACCATGCGCTGCAGAATGATGAGACTGGACACGGACCGCTAAGCCAGTACTTCAAGGGTGAAACGCTGCATGGCCAGAGCGCGGATGTGTTTACTGCGAACATGTACCTCGCCGAAGACCGCATCCTCTGCTGGGAGCTCGTAGCCAAGCGCAGCGAGCGATGGGTGCTCAAATACGTCAAGAGCGCCACAGGCGAGACCGACGTGCCTGATTCCGTCCCCGAATTCGTCTCCCAACGTCGCCGCTGGCTGAACGGCGCCTTCTTCGCCGCCGTTTACTCTCTACTCCACTTTAAGCAAGTCTGGAAAACCGACCACACCATCGGCCGTAAGATCCTGCTGCACATCGAATTTGTCTACCAATTCGTGCAGCTGCTCTTCAGCTTCTTCTCGCTCGGCAACTACTACCTGACATTCTACTTCGTCGCGGGCTCTCTCTCGGACCCCAAGATAGATCCCTTCGGCCACAACATCGGACTCTACGTCTTCGTGCTCTTTCGCTACATTCTCGTACTGCTCATCGCCATGCAATTCATTCTGTCCATGGGCAATCGGCCGCAGGGCAGTAAGAAGCTGTACATGGGCAGTATGATCACCTACGCCATCATCATGTGCTACACGACTTTCGCAGCTATATTCATTGTGGTCCGACAACTTGCGACCAAAGACGGTGTTGCGCTTGGGAACAATCTCTTTACCAACATGGTCGTTTCGACGCTCTCGACTGTTGGATTGTACTTCATCATGTCCTTCCTCTACCTCGATCCTTGGCACATGTTCACTTCTTCCGCACAGTACTTCGCCCTTTTGCCGAGCTATATCTGCACGTTGCAAGTGTACGCTTTCTGCAATACGCACGACATTTCCTGGGGTACGAAAGGTGACAACGTACAACGCATGGACTTGGGCGTTGCGGGCAAGACGTCGAAGACTGGCGTAGTGGAAGTAGAGATGCCTTCCGAGCAACTGGACATCGACTCTGGGTATGACGAAGCGCTACGAAATCTCCGCGACCGCATCGAGGTGCCGCCGAAGCCTGTGAGCGAAAGCCAGATGCAAGAGGACTACTACAAGTCCGTCCGCACCTACGTCGTCATCGTCTGGATCGCCTGTAACGCCGTCCTCGCCATGGCCGTGTCCGAAGCCTACGGCGCCACAGGAGTAGGCGACAACTTCTACCTCAAATTCATCCTCTGGGCCGTAGCTTGCTTGGCGCTCTTCAGAGCTCTGGGGAGCAGTGCCTTCGGCGTCATCAACATCATCCAGATGATCGCTGAGAATAAAACGAAGGTCGGCATTGCGAAGACCGCCAAGAGCTCGAGTTCGCGCAGCGGGGAGTCTTCGGTTGGTGGCATGTCGGATTGGAAGGGCGGGAAGGGGTTCAAGGCGAGGATGACGCCGACTTGGATGAGTGGGGGTGGGAGTTGGGTTAGTGATAGGCTAAGTAGGTATACGCCGAGTAGTGTTGGGAGTGCGTTTGGGAGGTGAGGTGGAAAAGCTGGGATGGTTTCGTACGTTTGCAATGTAGACATGGATGGGTGTACAGTACTATGAATGCATGTCAACATTACTTCATACTCAAGGATATGCACACATTATTGTC
The DNA here is from genome assembly GCA_002077065.1 of Cryoendolithus antarcticus. Classification (NCBI taxonomy): domain Eukaryota; kingdom Fungi; phylum Ascomycota; class Dothideomycetes; order Cladosporiales; family Cladosporiaceae; genus Cryoendolithus; species Cryoendolithus antarcticus. Next base: position 864,794 of record NAJO01000019.1, read on the forward strand.
AGCGTGCTGTCGTTGCGTGGTCTTCGTCCCTGCTTTCCAGAATCGAAGACGTAGATAGTGCTCCAATCATTCCAATTGCGGCAGTGATGCGGTCTGCCACCACGTCTATGAAGGGCTTGTATTACGATCGCATCTGTGCCTCTTTTCGTGGGCTTGGGTGTCCTCATAACAGCGTGGAAGTGCTCTAGGTAATAGTGATAGCTATGTCGTGCAGTATATACATACGCGATCTACCCACTAACCTTCACTCTGCCCTTACTATGTGATACTCCGGTCGTCGCCTTACTCAAACCCTTTCCGGCGTCTTCACCGCCAGTAATCTTTTCGACCTCGTCCTCCACGAATTCGACACCACCAACCAAAATCTCACTCCCAGCCTCTAGACCGGCAACGAAGATGCAGAGCAAGCTCGCGATCACAAACACACTAATACTCTCCCCAATCTCCAACCAGCTCCCTTCATCCTTGACGCCCCAAAAGAACCTCAGTGTCAAGTAATCTCCGATCCCCATCACGACCGCAAACAACGCTCCACCTCTCAACTTTAGCCGCTTCGTCAGTATGCCGAGGTTCGCAGATACAAGCACGAAGGGTGCCAGAAGCTTGAGCAGCAATAGAGCGCCTTGCGAGAAGGGGTCGAAGACTGGAATCAGGCGGTAGACGGCGTCTAGGCTGAAGGAGGAGATTGATGAGATGTTGCCGGTGCTGAAAAAGGCTGATTGAAGGAGAAACAGGAAGAGGAGGGAGGTGCGGGCATCGGAGAGAGTGAGAGGGCGGTAGCCCGAGGCTGTCGAAGAAGCGGCGCTCTGGGGTGGCTTGTGGGAAGTAGAGCCGTTGGCGCTGCCGTTCAGTTGGTGTTGTGTGGGTTGGGTGGCAAACGTCTGATGAATCCGGTGTTCGAGGCGGACCCAGCTAACCAGCGTGATGGCTATGGCGAAGTAGAATAAGCCTTCATATGAGATCGTAAGGATGATGAAGAGTGGGCCAAAGGCTAGGAAGATCACGGCCAGGCGATGGAGGTAGTGATTCCTCGGGTCCAGGGCATGAATGAAGGGAAGGAGGAATGAGGCGATCAATGTCACCCATCCTAGGATCTGTGTTCCAAGGGGTAGGCCCTGTTTTGCTTGCAGCGATGTCACGCTTGATCGAGTAACGAGCATGGCGAGTGCGATGAGACCGATCTGCCCTCCTAGTATCGCACGTGACAAGCCATCTGGTTTCGGTGCTGCGAGTCCGGATTTGCTCGGCCTTGCTGAGACCAGTAGACTCTTCTCGAATGTGATGTACAACAGACCAAGAAGCAGGATGAGAAAGCCGCCAAGAGAGATGAGATTTGCGTCCTCGACCTTGTTCGCCGGCAAAAGTGTGAAGATACTCATGGAAGCGCAGGCGAGAGCCCATGTCGTACACAGCAGTTGATTCTTTTGGGCGAATTGGCTGCCGTACCACAGTGGCCATGTGGCGAGCAAGAGATACACTACGGTATACACCTCGCGGTGGTAGTAACTCTGCACCATGACTTCCAAAGCGCAGATGTATGCCAGTACATTCATGCCCAACTTCACAGCACCAGTCTGACTCAGCCCGCTGAAAAGTTGCTTCCCCGCTGCGCTAAGCGCTCGTCGTCTGATGAACACTTCTTCCCAGAAGACGATCGGAAAGATGGCGTAGACATAGTAAGATGCTGGAGACGATTGGGCGAAGAACAGGCTATACAGTGCGATCAGTACGGCTGCGAAGGCTGCAGTGCTCGTAGCTGTTCGTGAGCCGTCGATCTTGCCATCGAGTACATGGATGTCGATCGCAGTCGTAAAAGCGTAAGCAGCGAAGCCCAGATATCCAGCAGTTACCAGTGTCCTCAGGAAGAGCCAGTCATACGTCTGCAGATATCGCATGCCCTCCAGTCCCAGTTTGATCAATCCATCTGCAGTACTGATGGCTTCCCGATATTGAACTTTGCTAATCAGGCGTTCAATCTCTGCAAGTCGATGCACAGGCGTTTGTTCCTCGCCTGCAAAGCCGCGATATGCCCTGTACCGCAGCTCGGTGGCAAGCTTCTCCTGCTCCTTCACGTTGTACATCTCCAAGATCTCCTTCGCGTTGACCAGCATTGCCTTTGCCTTCTCCTTGTCGTTCGCTGCCAGGTAAGGAAGCGGCAGCTCACCCACAGAGTTCACCGGGAACTCCAATCCAGCCAAGTAAGCCATCAGCGTCGCAACATCTGCTTGCGCGACATCGTTCCGCTGCACATGGTCCAGCTTCCAGTCACTCGAGAACCCGTCTTCATGCCCGCTTGCCAGTCCACCTCCGACCGTCACCGGTTTCGCGACTCCAGCTCCCCAAGCAATAAGCGGCGTCCGCGTATTATCCGGATGCCCATCCCCATGACTGCCCCAATCACTCATGCCATGATCTGCCGTGAAAACGAAAGCCGTCCCTTCATCGCCGTAGAACTTTTCGATCATCTCCGTTATCTCCCTCACACCTTCATCGACCACTTTGATATTGTGCAGGTACTCCTTCGAATATGGCCTATAGGCGTGTCCCGTGGTATCGAGTCCAAGCAGATGCAGGAAGAACACAATTTTGTCCTGCCGCAGCCTCGCATCCAGCGCTGCATCCGTCTCAGCAGCCTTGAACAGCGCTTTCACGCGATCGAAGACCCAGTAATCAAGCTCCGTCGCATCCTTGCTGAAATCCTCGAACTCTGACCCATACGTAGCATCCTCCACCCTGCCCTCCACCGCGCCAGTCGAGAACATGGGAAGGATGTCCGGGCTGCCCCAGCTCCATGTATGTCTACTTCGATTGAAGACACTGTCGAAGTTGACGGGATTGAGCTTCCATCCAGTGGTCACGGAAGATACATCCTCATACAGTCCCGCGATCAGCGCAACATGCCCGGGTCGACTCTCAGTCGGCACTCTGGTGTGACTGACTCCGAAAGTCCCATGCTCCAAGACTCTGCTCCTCAGGAAGGATGCTAAAGGTCGTGGCTCCAGCGATTCACTCCCATTCCCAGCTCCAGGCGAAGGATCTGGAAACCATTGGAACGCTTTGTCGGCTCTAAGCCCGTCACCTGCACCATAGCGTCAACAATGCGCTCTGCAGGCATGAGATTATCTACGCACCGACATACAGCACCAGACGTTTCGCAGGAGCAGTAGGCGAATCTACGCGGAACGCGCGCATGCCATGGACTATGGGGCTGACGAAGTAGATGTCAAAGATACTGAACAGGTACACCAAGTGGAAAGCCACGGCTATACCTAGGAAGCCTAGGCGGCCGAGGCGAGCCATGGTGGGGGCAGAGTAAGGGGTTTGGGGAGGGAGAGACGGAGGTGGAGGATCAGAAGGCGCAAATACCCATTGAGACTTTTTGGCTGACGTGTAGCTCGCGTCGCGTACCGAATAGCACGTGGGAGTGAACGAAAGTTTGTCCTATATGAGTGTCACCACAGTGGCTGGTAGTGCTTGCGCTGCCACCGCGTGCGCCGCGGGGGCTGCACGGTGCTCACGATATCATTGAGCATGAAGTAATAATGTTATGTGTGAGCAAGCATGCTCAGGCAAAAAGATGTAGTGAAAGCCATTACGTTCCGTGCTAACAAAACTTTCTATTCGGGTATCATGTCCAATTGCCATACCATACCAACCTATACCCGACCAATAAACGTCCCGGTTCATCTATCCATATCCTAGCTTACACCCAAGTCGCCCTCAGAACACCACCCGCCGGGAACGAGAAGTTTAGGCATGTATAGCCTGCTGCACGTGCGGATACACGCCCACCATCTTCTGGTACAGCTCCGGGTGCTCCCTCATCAACACCTCCGGATCCCATGCTGCGGCCACAAAGATAGTGTCGATGCCGCTGCTTAGCGGTGTGGTGAAGCAGTTCGTGATTTGCAGGCCGATGAGGAAGGCGTAGGCGATTACGACGGGTGTGAACTCGCCGTTGCGGTTGTAGGCTGGGTCGGTGAGGGTGAGGTAGAGGTAGGCGAGGCTGAAAGATAGTCAGTACATTCACGTGAGGGGGAGAGAGTGCAGGGACAACTCACAGAGCACATGCGTACGCAACGAAAGTTGCGCCCATAGTGAACACCGGCCCGATAAGACACTCGTTGACAAGCGCATCAATCCCGCGGTTCTTGATCATCTTCCAGGTGTCCTTGGCGCTCTGGATATAGCCCTTGCCGTACAATGCCATGTAGCTGAAAGCGTAGCGGTTGATGAACGAGACTGCCCAATCTAGGATGCTGATGAGGCACCCAAGCAAGCAGAAAGCGATGCTGCCGCAGGTATTGCCTGCCATGGCCTCATTCTGCTGCGCAATCGAGCAGAGCTGGCGCAGACTGTTGATGATGGCTACGAGGAGACTTCCGAGGGAGATGCTGCCAAAGCTGTAGGTCAAAGCGCGCTTTGCTGCTCCGCGAGTAGCGCCTTTGGCTGGGTTCTTGGGCGCGAAGTACCAGGCTCCATACACGCCCGAATTGGTCACATGGATGACGTTCTTGAGGACCTCTGTGATCCAGTACGCGGCGAACGTGATGAATGCAATCAGTCCAATAACGGTCGCAGAGCTACAGCTTCCCGAACCGCTGCAGGCCGGATTGTTCCCAGGCTCATACTTGACGTACACTGCCACCAGCGTGACGGAGAAGTACGCGCCGAACGCCGCTGCCAGCAGACCTCCGAAGAACGACACGAGGTAGACATGTCCGTAGCTCTTTGACACATCGATCGCGGTCTGCAGCATGAGCACGCTGAAGGGTATCCTCGGGATCCATGAGATGAAGCAGATGATTGTAAAGACGCCGAAGATCAGGAACACAATCCCGCCGCTCCAATATTTTCGGTACAGCATGTAGATCGCAGTGACGAGCATGAACACAATGTTGAGTATCCCCGTGATCCAGATGAACTGCTTCGTAAACATGCGCGCGAGCGTAACGTAGCCATATCCGAAGACCAGTGCAACAACGAGACATAGCGCGAAGAGCACGATCGTGTTTGTGTTCAATCCGAAGTCGTTCTGCGAACCGTAGATCCCTCCGCCACTGAAGCTCTTATTCGCGGCGTAGCTTTGGAGCGCCAGTCCACTGACAGCGACGAAGCCTGCTACGACAGCGAGGAACAGTATGCCAGCCCAGATATCATTCCACTTGGGCTTCTCGACCTTGAACGCTTGGCCGAAGTTCTGCTTGCCGTCGGACCCGGAGCCGAAGCCATTGCTCGTGTCATTTCCGTAGCCTGGTGGAGGAGGCATGCCGTTGCCATTGCCGTTTTGCTGGTAACCGCCTTGTTGTTGCGGTGGGCCGCCCTGAGGAGGAGGGTAGTAGCTCTGCTGCTGTTGTTGCTGCGGAGGACCCTGTTGCCATTGCGGGTTCGACTGCATCTGGTACCCTCTGCCGCCATCGCCTCTGCCGCCATCGCCTCCGCCGTTGTTCGGCTCACTGTAGTAATCCGCTGCTTCGCCGCGTGGTGCCATCTTCGATACTGGCACGTCGCGTGAAGTGCGCTAGGAATTAGGTATTAGGGTGTAGGGTGGTGAGAAGAAGTTTCGCAGCGATGAGTGGAGAGCCATCAATGGCAAAGGCAATTCCGAGCTTTGACGTGTCCCGCGCGTAGATTAAGGTTAGTCGTTGCTCTGCGCAACGACTGTGATTGGTGCACCGGAAGTCAGTGCTGTGAGAGGACCGAGCTCTGCTTGGTAGATCTTGGGTAATCTGGGCCAGCAGATGCATCTAGATCCTTAGCTTCAGCTGACGTCGTGCATGACGCTGGAGCAAACTCCTATTTGCATTACCGAGAATGAGAGGGTCTGAAGGGTCGAAGAGTAAAGATCTTTGTAGTCAATCGATGAGCTTGTGCACTTGGTCTCGCAATCTCTTACATGCGTCGCCACACTGAGTGGTAGTCGGCAAGGAGGCCAAGATTTCGATGCTCGAACGCGTGGAGGGATTGGTGCGTGCACAAGGTTGGCAAAGACCGGTAATGCGTTCTTTGAAGTCGTAACCTCGAACGAGCTCCGAACGAGATACGATCACTTGAAGACTTACCTCGAGGCGGCCTGGCAGTCTTGAGTAGCCTGGGGCAACAGCGCAACGGGGATGTCGAACACGGATGAAACTCCAGACGACTACATGTACTTTCCGCCAGGCACCACGTACGACTCTGCCCCAATGGCTACGGATCTGACGCACGGATAGCTGCATTATCTCATTGGCATACAGGCTCTGCTCCTAACATGGCAGCCTACCAAGCGCCGCGCGCAGGTCCACAGTACTGCGCCTCCCTGATGCTTAGCCGCCAATACCCTTGACCGTAGTGGAAAGCGACATGGCTTACCAACGAATGCTCGCCCGAACGGCGCTCAGGATATGCTTTGTGATCACTGTTCCAGCTTCGGTGGCACCAGAGTCTGCTCCACGAGAGCGCGATGCGGCACTTCCAGATCTCGCGCTCTAGTAGGAAACACCCTGCCTTCCATTGCAGGATTGCCTTGGACTTCGAACCAATACACCAGTGAGGGGCTGTTAGCGCCGGCCACCGGGGCTGTCAGAGATCTGCGCTGTGATGCCACTAAGTTCGTACGCCAAGACTATGCCTTGAGCCTCGATGAACGTGTATGGAGGTGAGAGATGGGAGACTTCTACAGGCGCAGCTTGCCTTGCAGTCAAGTTATCTCAGGCTTCGCCACGACTTCGTTCCTCGCCCTCTCACTAGTCTCTGAGGCCTACGATGCGCACGTAGGTATACCAGATACGCTAGCGTTATCAGGTGTGTGCTGCCGAGAGACAAATCTGCTATGAGATGTTTTCGAGCATGAGACTCATAAGGGCCTTCCAGGGCACAGCAGTAAAGATCTCCAGACCCACAGCCAAGTCGTTAGATGCTTCAGAGGACTCAAAGCACGAGGAAACGGGGGGGGACTTGGACTTATTCTCATAGTCAGAAGTCCAACACTCGCTCTCCGAGCGAGCATGCACTGCCAGGGGCTCAAACATTCGTAGCCATGATTCTCGGACACTTAAGCTATAGTACCTCGGAGAGCGCGAACACTTGATCACATGCAGAGCTCGACATCGCCACTCTCCAAGAGACAGAGCCCGAAGTTTCGCTGTTGCGAGTATATTTGTGATAGCATGAGAGAGTATCTATTCAACGAGAGACATCAGGATTGGCATGTGATCGTACCGTCCACTAAATATCATGATCGTCGTTTCCTGACTCGGGTGTCAACATTTCGAGGTCACGACAAGTGGTGCAGAGGAAGGTAAGATTGCATTGTACTTGCACTTGTGTCTCTCCGTGTCCTCTCACCTGCTCTCTCCACTGTCGCAGTGCTCTTAGTATTTGCACCAGAAAGCTGAGAAGTTTCACGAGAGAGCTGTTACACCACATCCCTTGCTTCCGCATGTGAGACCACCGCCAGTATGAGGCTCGATGTGAAGGTACGCTTGTAAACACTCCCAAGCGTCTGATATGCCTGCTAACGTGAATCTCGCTATACAGCGCCAGTTGTTTGCTCGTTCTGAGCGAGTCAAAGGAATCGACTTTCACCCTACGGAACCATGGATTCTCACCACTCTGTACAGCGGCCATGTGTACATATGGTCCTACGAAACACAGTCCATAATCAAGACATTCGAGCTCACAGATGTCCCTGTACGAGCAGGACGGTTCATCTCCCGCAAGAATTGGATCGTTTGCGGCAGCGATGACTTCCAACTACGGGTCTACAACTACAACACCAGCGAGAAGATCACATCATTTGAGGCACATCCGGACTACATACGAGCAATCGTCGTGCATCCGACGCAGCCGTTCGTTCTCACAGCCAGTGATGACATGACGATAAAGCTGTGGGACTGGGACAAGAGCTGGAAATGTGTGCAGGTGTTTGAGGGCCACAGCCACTATGTGATGGGTCTGGCAATCAACCCGAAAGACACGAACACGTTCGCTTCCGCATGTCTGGATCGTACGGTCAAGATCTGGAGTCTGGGGTCTGGCACACCGAACTTCACCCTCGAGGCGCATGAGACCAAGGGTGTGAACCATGTGGACTACTACCCGCAGTCAGATAAGCCGTACATCCTCACCACCTCAGATGATCGGACGGTGAAGGTGTGGGACTACACCACCAAAGCGCTGATCGCGACGCTGGAGGGCCACACAAGCAATGTCTCCTTCGCATGCTATCACCCTGAGCTACCCGTGATCATCTCCGGATCCGAAGACGGCACAATCAAAATCTGGCACGCCAACACATACCGCCTGGAACAGTCACTTTCATACGGACTGGAGCGAGCATGGTGTGTCTCATCGCAACGAGGAAAGCAGGGCATCGCGATGGGTTTCGATGATGGCGCAGTGGTCGTAAAGATGGGCCGCGAAGAGCCCGCGGTCAGCATGGACGGGTCTGGCAAAGTCATCTGGGCCCGGCACTCGGAAATCTTGACGACAGTCATCAAGGGCGGTGACAAGCCGGTCAAGGACGGGCAGACCGTCACGCTTCCCTCCAAAGATCTTGGCTCCACTGAGATCTACCCGCAAACCCTCATCCACAGCCCGAACGGCCGCTTCGTGGCAGTATGCGGCGACGGCGAATACATCATCTACACCGCACTGGCACTACGCAACCAGGCATTCGGATCTGCACAGGACTTCGCATGGGCTTCGAAGGAGAACGACAAAGACTACGCCATCCGGGAATCGCAATACACTGTCAAGATCTTCCGGAATTTCAAGCCGAAGGGTGGTGATGGTACAGTCAATGTTGGGTACACAGCAGACGGCCTTTCAGGCGGTAATCTGTTGGGTGTCAAGGGTCAAGGTGGCATCGGCTTTTTCGACTGGGAGACCGGCAGGCTTGTGCGGCGGATTGAGGTCGAGCCAAAGAGCGTGTACTGGTCTGAGTCTGGTGAGCTAGTCTGTCTGGCATGCGAAGACAGCTTCTACGTTCTGCGCTTCTCGAGAGAGCAGTACACGGCTGCATTGCAAGCAGGCACAGTCGATGAGGATGGAGTAGAGGAAGCGTTCGAGGTCGTCTGCGACATCAACGAGAGGTGAGTTTTGCGGATCGATCCCCTCTGCGTTCCAAGACTGACAAGACCAGCGTCCGCACCGGCCAATGGATCGGCGACTGCTTCGTCTACACCAATACGCCAAACCGCCTCAACTACCTCGTCGGCGACCAAGTCTACACCATCTCGCACTTCGACCAGCCAACCTACGTCCTCGGCTACCTCCCCCGCGATGGTCGCGTCTACGTCTGCGACAAGGATGTCGTGATCTCCTCTTTCGCGCTCTCGGTCTCAGTCATCGAGTACCAGACACTCGTCCTCAGAGGTGAAGTCGACACAGCGAATGAGATGCTGCCTGACATCCCTGAAGACCAGAAGAACAAGATCGCGCGGTTCTTAGAGGGACAGGGGTATAAGGAGCAGGCTTTGGAGATTGCTACGGATGCTGAGCATCGCTTTGAGCTGGCACTTGGGCTAGGGGAGTTGCGGATTGCGCTTGAGATTGCGAGGGAGGCGGATGTGGAGCACAAGTGGAAGACTGTCGGGGATGCTGCGGTGACTGCGTGGGATTTGGCGCTTGCGGAAGAGTGTTTCAAACACGCTAGGGATCTATCGTCCTTGCTGCTCTTGTACACCTCCTCGGCAGACGCTGCTGGACTTCAGGACCTTGCGGTCAAGGCCAAGGATGCTGGGATGCACAACGTGGCGTTCACAGCGCTGTGGTCACTAGGCGACGTGGACGGCTGCTTAGACCTTTTGCTGGCTACTTCAAGGACTGCGGAAGCGGTGCTGTTTGCGCAGACTTACAAGCCCTCACGCTGTGCGGAGGTTGTGGGACAATGGAAGGCATCGTTGGAGAAGAACGGCAAGGGAAAGGTGGCACGGTTACTCGGTGTGCCTGGTGAGAACGAGGCGATGTTTCCAGAATGGGAGGAGTCTCTCCGATTGGAGAAGGAAGGTGGAAATGCGACTAATGGCAACCTCATTGACGTGGGTGAGGACAGCCACGAGGCCGAGGAGAAGCCTTTGGTGGATGCTGAGGAGGAAGTTGAGGAGGCTGAGGTACCAGCTACGAAGGAGATTGAGGCTGAAGCTTGAGTTGTGTAGAGCTGTTGGCAGTGCTGCCATTATGAAAGCAGCATGTAGCCTATCATGCTCTCCCTGCGTTTCTCAACTAGACTGTGCATCTGTCAATGCGTCTGCAACAGCCAGCAAGGTCTGCATAATGGCTCTTAGAGGCAATGAAAGAGACAAATCCCGCAGCCTCCTTTCCACTTGCATCTCTTCGCTATCCAGCTACGTTACCACCTCGGTTCTCGTCCCTTCTCACAGACATGCGCGACTCTTCGACGGGTTGATACCAGCCTTAGACGAGCCTAGCACAGCAGTGGGCTCGAGACTCGACGTATACTCGATACGTTAGCCGTGATGGCAGCAGCGTGATGTGGTACCGTCCATGAATCGAAATGACAACTTCCGAGGCGCGGCACAGTGAGGATCCAAAGAGCTGATGCTGAGCACACGGTTTGATTGACGCCTGCTTGAGTCCGGCTGCTATGGCAATCCGTGTGTCACCTCATCGAGAAAGCAGCCGTCGACTCCGTACTGAGAAGTCCCCTGGGGAGTGGTGGAGCGAAACGCTTGAGGCGACCGAACAGGCGTAGAAGAAGGAGCGCTTGATGGAGGCATGGGCAGCAATACTGCCTCCTCACTGGGGTGACGATGACTCGAACACGGCCAAAGCGGTGAAGCGCTTGTAGATAGACACTGGTGTTGCAGGATCCGAGCCCTGAGGAGCTCGCAGTGAAGGCGGTGGTGTGACGGCATCTTAGGCGAGGAAGCATGATCGTTTGATAGTTTCACACGCTCATGAACACGGGTCCAGGCACTCGCGGACAAGAATCGAAGTAGAATGGATGGTCGGGCGACGGCCAGCCATTCGTACCGCTTGCGGAAGTCCGTCGAGGCGTACTGGGCTGCAATACTTCTTCTCTGCCCGCATCCCAGTCAAACGGGCCCTGCCAATCTTGCGCAATCGCGAGCTCGCGTAGCGCTGGTTGCGCTACCAACGTTGCGGAGCTCGTCCTCGCGCTCATATTGGCCCTTTGTCCGAGTTCGAGCAGTGCGGCAAAGCTTAATTTGCTTGGGGTCTTGGTCCTCGGTCTCCGAAGTCGCTTCGACGAGCGGCGGGGAGAGGTGTCGGTCCTGCTCGTATACCTGGAACGGGTATCGATCCCTTTGCGTTGCCCGACGCCACAAAGCCCTTCTCCAGCCCAGGCGAAGATCCAGAAGGCGCGCTTTGCGGAGGAGACAAAGAAGACGCTGACTTTGAGCCAGGTGTTGGCTATGACTCGAGGATCTCCTGGACTTTCTCCAGAGTAATGATGGACCGCAAGTGTCTAACTTTGCTCTCCTCGCTTGCAAAGCTTGCTGAATGTCGTTGGTATACACTGCGGCGCATTGCGATGGTATCACCCAGAGCTCTCAGCAGCCCGGCTGGCACTGGGAATGGAGATGCTGGATGCGCTACGAGAGCAGCCAGGGCCTTCATCTCCTTTGGTACGCATGCCTCTCGGAACGTGAGGCTACCTGTTGCAGCAAAGTTGACACGCTGGGCAGCCTGCAACAGGAATCTGCAGAATCGCTATTGGTGGTCGTGGTAGAGATCTGTTTCGGCTTTCACGTCGGATATTGGCGCGACCATCGTGAAGAACGAGGAGAATAGTGGTGAGAGTACAGGGTCGCGTGTACATGTGAGAGTAACGTCGAAGGGCGCATGCGGTTATCCACCTCACCTTAGAAGGCAGGCGCGAAGTTGGAAATCGGGCTGAAGGCCAGAGGTGTTCAGGCAAAACTAAGGAAAGGAGGACTCACCCCGGCGTGTTCATATATCGGCGCCCCAATCAGACTATGTACACGATAGCAGTGCGATCCACTCGTTGTGCGCGTTGCTCCTGCCATTGTAATGCGAACCTCCAACGCCATGAACTTCAAGTCCACTGTCGCTCAAGAGTACGCCCCCTGTCAAATTCCATACCACCATCTTCGTACACAGAACAAGCTTCGTCATCCGCAGAACCTCATTGCGCCCACGTTGCCTCGTAATCAGACTTTTCTCCACGCAACCGCTCTTCATTCATCCCGCTTAAGTCCTCCGGCCAGCCCCTCAACGCTGGACCGTCAGTGTGGGCGAAGTCCCGCAACAGGAGGCGACTCGGAAGCTGAAAGGCAGGGCTGACCGACGCATCGTCCCCTACGTAGTAAGACGTGATTGAGTCGTCGTCCGCCCAGATGAAGTCGAGGCCCTCTGCAGCGCTCCGCGTAGCCTTGTACTCTTTATACTCTCGCGACCGGTACAGATCCATGCGCTCGAAGCTACAAGTGTCCATCTCTGCGTACCCAGAGTCCGAGATATTGTGCGATGTCAGCTCGGCGTCGAGAGTATCTGCAGTATACATGGCCGCCACGTAGTCGGTCGCGTTGGGTGGCGTCCAGCGATCTGTCGTGTAGATAGGACAAAGCCAGCCCGTGCGAGAGGTCAGAAATTGACGATTTGGCCAAGGTTTCCGTGGAATGTGCTCGCTCTCCAACGACGCCGAATCCCAATATGAAGGTGAGAGACGTTCGGCCGCATAAGTGCGCGGAAATGGGACGCCTAGGTCGAAAGCTTCGGGAGGATGGTCGATGAGGGGGGCACTGTGGTCTACGAAGAGTGCTCTATACCGTGTCTTGCCCGATAGTGTTGCAGATCCTCGAGGCGACCCCGATGGTGGGTCCCGTACAACTTCGATTCGCAGACCCGGTGCCAGCAAGAATCCTGTATCATTGGAAGACAGCTGGTACACTTTGAGCGTATCAAAGCCGTTCTTGCCATTCAAGGCTACCTCAGTAGGTAACCCTTGACGACGAGACAAAGAAGTCGCCGGCGCTGGCACGAGTGTACTCTTGGACTTCGACACCAGGTGCCGCTCAACCCATTCCAGCACTCCGATGAAGTCCAAATGATTACGAGTCACTTCATCTTCTGGGGCGCGCGTCAAGAACCAGTCACAGGCAGCGCGTCTCTTCTCGATCGTGCTGCGCAGGAATCGAAACGGCTCTGCAGGCAACTCGATAACTAACGGCGAATCTACTATCAATCGCGCCAGAAACTTCATGCAATCGCTCTTGTTCGCATCTTCGACTGTGATACCAGCCGTTGCACCAAGATCCGCGAGTTGCGCGCTCATGAGGAGAGTGCAAAACCGCGACTGGTGGTCTTTGTATACCATTGTCTTGGCTGCGACTTCGGTTTCCCATGAAGACATGGTCGGTAAGTCTTGCGCTGGTGTAAGTGGGATGCGTATATATGTCGGTGATCGACTGCAGTGTCCGCGCAAGTCGACACCGGAAAGCGGGAGAGTGGTTGGAATGTGACTGGAGGAATTGGAAGTGTTCAAGTAACGCTGAGGAAGCCACACTCGGCATGCTCACGTATCGTCCTACCAACCAGGGTACGCGAACAACCGCTATGGTTTTCACCTGGTGAGCGCTTGAGTATGGAAATACTCAAAGTGATCTCCCAACATCCTGCCTAGATATCGTGCGGTCAGCCTTGTCGGTAAGATGGCGGCAGGAGACTTTCGACCGGTAGTGTTCGAGTACAGGTGTGTTCACTACATCTCGAGGTAGCGACAGGTGTACAATGGTGCGCATACACATCAGCTGAATACTTCCATGTCAGCGTCTTCCTTTCACAGTCCAAGCAAGCAGCCTAGAATGATTCTGCCGCATCCTGAAACAATCACTGGTCACTTCTGACATCTTCTTTTAACGCTCTTTGCTCGTACTTGCCATGCGATTGATACTGATAGACGGTACTCGAAGACGGTACGCCTTTCACCTTGCAGTTGAAAGACTCGGAACCAGAGAAGCATCTGGACGATGGTTTTGCTGCAGCACAACGCATTCGACAGCTGCCAGAATACTCCGACTGACATCACGATACTCGTCGACAACGATAAGCATTGAGAACACTCGCGGCAGAGCAATCGAGCGACATTCCGTGCTAAGTCGGCATATGCCGTCAAGCTACGTATTTTCGCTTACCGCATAGCAACTACACCTTTGGACATGCATCGTGATCCGTAGTCCGAGAACGCTGCTGAGCAATGAGAGCTCAGATCTCACGTAAGGTATCATGATGTCGTCGGAAAAGCGAGCCACGAATGCTCAAAACTCATGTCAGCAGTCCAGGCGTTGTTCCGATGAGAATAGAGCGGGCCAGTACAATCGGTGCGCTCTGTTTGATGCCGAGCTGGACAATATGCGCTGGAAAGACGGTACGTGTCATCATACTTCGCTTGCTGATGATACCCGCTGGACTCGAGGACGTCTATCGGTTGTTCATCGACGCCTAAACCCACCGCTTAGATTCGGAGCTGACTTGAGCGCGCAGTAGTGTCGCTGGTCGTGATGTAGCCGATCGTTGTCGCGATACTAGGGATCAATAATGCCTCGAGGACTGGACGAGTCTGTCAAACTGACGCGCAGACCTTCTGTCAGAAACCCGTTTTGCTGAAGAGATGAGGCAACACTTGGCCAGGAATTGCCACACGTGAGAAGCCTCCGTTGTGAGTAGCCACGCCTCGACTTCTCGACAAGCTGAAGTCGCCTGTAGGCGCCGGCGCTTAACGACGTAACGTATGAGGCCGCTCTCCATTGGCCATGGTGCATACCAGTCTCGGGGCCATGCCAGGATAGTCTATCAGTGTAGCGCCCGTTGAGGTCGTATGGTCATGGTCGCTGCGTGTGGATAGTGTACAGGAGGAGGATGGGAGGTTCAAAAGATGGCCGCGAGACGCCGACCTCCAAGGCTTCGTCATGGTCCATGCTCCGCGGCATTCGCTGTGGGCATGAACATAGATCGACCTGTACATCTCCATAAGACAATTACATAGCCTTCTCGAGTACTGAACCGGACGAGACAATCAAGCCTATCCAGCAAACGTTCCCACTGCGCGCGCAGAACTTGACATGAGGTGGTCAGGTGGGATCGCGGCTCGTCAGGCCACTGCATAACGACCCTTGAGCGACCTTACATGAACCACTCCCACTGCAATGCTACCACTACGTCCTGGCTTGTCTCGCCAGCTTTCCGCCGCAGCGATGCAGATCCCCATGATTTCCAGTCCGCTCAAGCAGACGAACGAAATTGACTGGATCGCGCCCCTCAAGCACCACATACGATCTTCCTATGGCGATGACCCAGAGCGCTATTCCGAAGAATGCGCCCAACTAAACAGACTGCGGCAGGACATGAGAGGGGCGGGAAAAGATAGCGCAGCAGGAAGAGACCTGCTATATAGGTACTACGGACAGCTTGAACTGCTGGACCTGCGATTTCCGGTGGACGAGAACCACATCAAGATCAGCTTCACCTGGTTCGATGCCTTCACACACAAGCCGACGAGCCAGTACAGTCTGGCCTACGAGAAGGCGAGCATCATCTTCAATATCTCCGCTGTCCTGTCCTGTCACGCAGCCTTCCAGAACAGGCACGAGGACGCAGGGCTCAAGACGGCGTACCACTCCTTCCAGGCTTCAGCGGGCATGTTCACGTACATCAACGAGAATTTTCTGCATGCGCCTAGTACGGACTTGAGCAGGGAGACGGTCAAGACGTTGATCAGCATTATGCTAGCACAGGGCCAGGAGGTGTTCATTGAGAAACAGGTGGCAGACGGAAAGAAGGCGGGACTACTGGCGAAGCTGGCATCGCAGGCGGCATACTTGTATGCGCAGGCGGTCGAGGGAGTGCAGGACAATGTCTCGAGAGCAGTCTTTGAGCGGGTGTGGCTGCTGTTTGTGCAAGTGAAGCAGCACCATGTGGCCAGTCTTGCGCAATACTATCAGGCGGTGGCAGACTACGACGCGAATAACTATGGGCAGGCGATCGCGAGACTGCAAGCTGGACTGACGGCAAGCAAGGAGGCCGGCAGGCTGGCTAATGCTTTCCCTGGCAGCGTACCCTCGAACAGCAATTTACAGTCCGAGACTGGTGCGATACTTGTTGATATGGTGAAGAAGCACACAGCAGCCATCCAGGAGCGAATCACAGAATACACACGAGACAACGACCTGATCTACCACCAGCCCGTACCCTCAGAGTCTAGTCTACCCAGCATTCCCAAACTTCCAGCAGCCAAAGCGATACCAGTCAGCGAGCTCTATCAGGGCCAGGACATACAAAAGATCATTGGGCCGGACATCTTCGCACGCATCGTACCTATGAGCGTCACAGAGAGTGCCAGCTTGTACGATGAAGAGAAGGCGAAGATGGTGCGAGCCGAGACTGAGCGGGTGGAGGGCGCAGATGATGAGCTTGCAGCATCACTCGACTATCTCAAGCTTCCAGGCAGCCTCAGCATACTCAAAGGCGGTCTCGATGAGAACACAATGACGGTGGACGACGATTTCCGGAACTGGTGTTCAGACCTGGCGGGACATAGTCCATTCGATCCCACATTCACGAAGCTACGAGAGGAGCGACAGGACATACTGACTACGCTGGAGACCTGCATGAAGCAGCTTGACATGGAGGAGTCGGTGTGTGAGAAGATGCGAAGCAAGTACTCTAGCGAGTGGACGCAGCAGCCGTCGAGTCGACTGACATCAACACTGCGTACTGATGCGCGATCGTACAGAGCAGCTGTCGAAGAGGCTTCGACTAGTGATGCACAGCTATATAGCACGTGTCGGCAGTATGAGTCTGATTTCGATGAGATGCGATCAGCAGGAGAGACAGATGAGGCTGATGTGCTATATCAGAGAGCAATGATCAAGGCTGGCGCTGGTAAGAAGGGCGTCTCAAGTCCTAGCACAGTCAATGAAGGCAATTTGCTCGACGATGACTTCGCCGACGACAATCGACAAAGCGTGGCAGAGCAGATCGAGCGGGTCGAGGAGCTGTGTCGGAAACTGCAGCTTGTCAAGCGTGAACGGACACAAGTGCTGAAAGATCTGAAGGAGAAGGTGAGGCTGGGGACCCTTCCTGACCGAGAAGCGTGCGTACTGACAAGCCTTAGATACACTCCGACGATATTAGCAATGTGCTCATACTCAATAAGAAGGCCACATCCGGCCAGGAGTCAGCACTCTTCAAGACTGAGCTCGAGAAGTTCCGACCACATCAAAATCGCATACTTCAAGCCATGCACAAGCAAGCATCGCTGATCAAGGAACTCACAAGAACGTACGGCGACCTCTTACAAGACAAGCGTGTACGGTCGGATCAGAACAAGTACGAGGCGTTCTCACGGCAGCGCAATACAGTCATGTCAAAGTACAGAAAAGTATACCAGGCGTATACAGACCTACAACAAGGCCTTGAGCGAGCCCGGCAGTTCTACTCAGAGATGAAGGAGACCGCCGAGAGCCTTGGGAAAAACGTTCAGTCGTTTGTCGAGAACCGCAGAAGTGAAGGCTGTCAGCTCCTGGCAGCAATCGAAGCAGCAAAAGGCAGCGGCGCCGACCGCGAGCAAGCACGTCTGCGAGAGATGATGGACCGTATGAACGTGAACGCCAGCCCGCACTCCTCGAACTCCCCCATCATACCTGAAAACCACCCTCGAAACTCCTCTCATCGACCACCGCCACTACTACCACAAAGCTCGTACAACTCCTACCAGCCCATGGCCAGCCCACCAGCTACGCCCCAGTACCAGAACGGTGGGATGCGCTCCGCCACAAACGGCACATCCTACGCCAATGCATATCCTCAAAACAACGGCTTCACGTCCCCCTCCGCCTACCCTCCCCAGCAACATCCGCAACACCAACGAGACTCCTCGAACTACAATCCGGGATCGTACGGCCCCGTCTCCCCACCAGCACACCAACAATACTTCTCCCCTCCTCCCGCTACATCCTCCCAACCAAGTACAACGCACTACTCCCAGCAGCCGCAGCCGGGCTACGGCTCCGTTGGCTGGCATCCGCCTCCTCCTCCGCCTGGTCCCCCGCCTGTGCAGGACTTTGGCGCGGTGACGGGGCAGGGTCCTAGTGGTGCAGGAGGCTGGGCACAGGATGGACGAAGAGGGGTGCAGCAACAGGGTCAGGGTGATCCGTGGGCGGGCTTGAGCGGTTGGAAATGAGAGGATGACGATGTTGGCCGAGCACTTTCTCCGTGGAGACGAAGCTGGTAGAAATGCATAGATACTGGGACCCCAAGTGGATGCAGGAACAAGGTGGTGACGAGGAGATGACAGAGACGAATGCGATACGAATGAAGGGAAGGAGCCTTGGGGAGGACTGAGCATGGGAGATGACGGAGCTTGTGGGCACGGGGAACATTGCATAGCGGCGGCAAGATACTGCGTGACTCTATAGTATTGTGCATGTAGCTCGTCTACAAGTGTATTGAAAGTATATATATCACCGAAGTACACCTACGTGGATACAGAACCCCTTTCCCCCTTCCACCTCTCCTCCCAGCAGTGCTTCGGCTACTCGCCACACCCTAAACTTGCGCATGAATTCCTCAAGCCACTGCTCGAATACATCAGGCTGTCGAAGCTGCTGCGCGATGATACATACCGTTGGGGCCGTCTCCTGCCCACCACCCTCGTCTGCGTGTGTTCTACTCTGGCAGATCTCCGCACAGACATCAACGAACGAGTCGATGAGGGCGTAGTTGTAGATGCAGTCCGACGCCAGCACCAGGTCAACGTCCGCTGACAGCTCGTGCGAAGAGAGGAAAGAGCGCACGTCGTCTTGCTCCCAATCCAGAGGCAAGATATCGATACGGTAGGTCGGCGCCGCGGACTTCCTGCGCAATGTGGGTACGTTGGAATCGATGTTTTGCCCTAGCAACTTCAACGCATAAGCCTGATCTGTGGCCACGAAACGAGTGATCTTCGGTGCTAGGACGCTCGCTGTAAGACCTGAGATGCCGGATCCGAGCTCCAGCACCGTACTCCCCTTTTTCAGCACCCTTTGCTGAAATAAGGGACACTTCGTCGACTCAAGCCACTTCGCAAGGAAAATCGACGTCCGCCAGACTGCCGCTCCAGTGGTTCCGCCCTCGCGATTCGATTGCAGCAGTCCGGGCGACTGTGTGATCGTGAAGTCTCGGTTGTTGATTGTGATGTCTACCGACGTTGCGGTGGGATCGAGCATTCCTAGGTCTTGGGAGAGGGAGCGGGATTGGGAGAAGAGGGTGAAAGTTTCCTCTGAAGCGTCCTCGATTTCGGGGCCGAGGAGGGCGAGGAAAGCGTCCATGGTGGTTATGGCATTCAAGTTCTAGCCGTAGTCTGTCCTTACTGCGGTGCCTTGGCTCGACGATGGCCAATGAGATCAACGTAGACTTTCTCAAAGTAGAAACGGAAAGGTCAGAATTGGATGGAGTGCCGTCCACCTACCTCATGGCTATGAGAGCCCACTCAGTCTCGTATTGTTGAGCAGATCGACACTTTCCAGACGGTCATCCTCATTTCTAAAACCATTGACATGTTTGCTTGTCCACGAGAAACAGCTAGGGCAGTATCACAGAGGATGCACATTTGATCCTCAGTGCGGGAGGCTTCCGCTGCCTATGAGCTCACTCCAATAGCTCCATCACATGGTCTCGTAGCTGGAACATATCCAGCATATCACGATGGCGTTACCTCAATCGGCCTACAAAGACAGGCAATTCATTGCGGTGATTGGTGACGAGGTAGACTGTGCTTTCAATGCTCAATCGTTGTCGGCATACTAACACTCTACAGGACAGCGTGACAGGCATCCTGCTAGCAGGCGTAGGCGTATGTCCTCCTCCTCTATAATCCTCATCCAAGCCTTCAAGTCTGATCTATTACGGTGACAGCATATCACCGATCCTCCAGACTCTCAAAAGAACTACCTCGTAGTCGACAACAAGACCGAGAACACCACAATCGAAGGTGCATTCAACAGCTACACGAAGGAGCGAAAGGACATTGCCATTGTGCTCATAAATCAACACGTGCGTCCGAGCTCCGTGTCGTCTTGGGACGGGTTATCCAGAAGCAGGGAACAGGGCTGACCTGTGGAACAGATCGCAGACAAGATACGAGCCACGGTGGACGGCTACGGCGAGGCGTTCCCGAGTGTGCTGGAGATCCCGAGTAAGGATCATCCGTATGATCCGGAGAAGGACAGTGTGATGAAGAGGGTGAGGAAGATCTTTGGGGAGTAGAGGATTGGTTAGGAGGGGGTGAGGTAGTTGAGAAGTATGCATACATGAATGAGATACCCTGCAACGTGGTCACCACAGTCTTATATTCGCCTGGGACAGTCCTGGGACACTACAGCCAACTTTCTCGAGAGCATGTCGGCGCTCTCGTGCTACTTTGTGGTGCGCCACGAATATTCCTACTGCATGATCAGGAGCAATTCTCCCTATTTGGTCCTCCCACAGGTCGTTGAGGCATTCGCCGTATGATCGTGACGCAGCGAAAAGCACCAGAAGCCATAATCTTGTTACCGCTGAGAGAGACATGGGATATCGTCAACTTCAGTCATCAGGCACTGGAAAATGGATATCGCTACTATAGACAGAGGCTCTCCCGGGTCGATCGATCATGCAATGCCTGCTACACCTCTAGCACCTGGACAGCCTCGCATGCAATCCCTGACGCTCATGTTCCCTCCAGCTACAAATCCTTCAACCAGCTCCCCGTCACAAGCCCACTCCCACCCCGTGAGAACTGTACAGTAGCAGTCAAACACGTAATCTTCTTCCCATCCTTCGTCACAACATCCGCCAGCACCGTGTATTTCCCTGGCGGAATTTGGCTCGGCAGCTCAATGTCCTTCGACAGCTCAGTCGTGCCCTTCTTGACTGGACACTCGAGGTCCACGTTCTTGACTTGCTCGCACAGGTCGGCGTCTTGCTTGATGATGGTTATGAGGCCGTATTTCACTTGCAGGTGGACTTTGGCGCCTTCCTCGACGTCTTCGCTGAGGTAGCCTTTGGCGGTCACTTTGAGGGTGGTGCCGCTGAGTGGTTTGTTAGCGCGAAGCTTTGGGAGGATTGGGGAAAAGGGAGGAGCTTACGCAGTGGGTGGGTTGGGGTTGAGATTGACAGTCTTGATGTCTAGGAGGTCATCTTTGGGGTTTGCGCAGTGGACGAGTGGATTGTCGCCTGGTACCGCCAGCGATTCGTCCTGAATTAGGACGTCATTGGGTCGGTAGACGGATTTGGCGTTGACGGTGATAGAGCTCGCGAGTAGTGCCGCGGAGAAGCTGAGGAGCTTCATGCTGGGCTGAAAGTGGTGGGTGTTCGGGTTAGCTGTGGAGGAATGCGGTATTGAGTGGCGACTGTGTTTGTTCGGTGGCACAGATGATAGCTTGGAGATTGGGATTAGGCGCCTGGCTACACCTGCATGGACATGCAGCTCAGCTGTGTCGTCATTGGCTGAACTCACGTGGCTGCAGGATCCACCTGCCTTATCTATTTCCCTCTCCAAAAAGTTGTAGATGCTCTTATGCTGATATGAGTGCGCCTGCAGCAACGAGATAGTTGCTCTATGGTGGGGAAGAAGAACACCTTGACGGAAGAGTTACGGTCGTCGAATCCGAACCCTCCTAGACTTGGTAGCATTGCTTCCCACTGCCCTGGCCAAAGCCGATATGAGCATCACTTACGGTCCGATCTTCTGGAAAAGTGTAAGTGCTTGAGGAGGGGTTTGGGATCAGCTGAGACGCAGTCAGGCTGTCTATCTTAGCGGGAGAGAGTCACGGGGAAATGCTGTCACTGCTTCCGCTCGAGACAGCCTTGCACCCCATTGCGACCGCTACATTGCCATGAATATAAACGTTGAATGCTATGGCGATCTTCGTTGCCAATGGCAGCTGGAAAGCGTTCCTGTCCATTCGCTCGTTTGGGATCTTGACACGTTCACACTCTGCAATCTCGCAGATGATCGACGACCTCGTACTCATCACAAATCCGAAGGGCTGGGTAAAGTCGCTGTCTGGAAGGTTGCATAACGCATCTAGAAGTCCCGAGTAATGATGTCGATAGAGCTCGAAGTGATCGCGAGGAGGGTCAGGCAGGTAGGCAGTAAAGCACCGAGGCAGTAAGGCGTTGAGGAAGTAAGGTACTGAAGCAGTCAGGCGTTGAGACAGTGACTTGCTGAGGTAGTGAGGTAGGTCTGGGTCAGGATTGGTATGGGGCGGCAACACTTATGCACAGTGGTTCGAACACCATTTCATGTCTCTATCTCCGCTCGAATTCGTCATCTGCCCGGTACATCTGACCAGCCTTCCCTCTTGCATTCGCTTTCATCTGACTGTTCATCACTTCTACTTGTCCTTAGTCAATTTACTTGGTGTCATCTACGCTTGACTTGAGAGCACATCCTCAGTCATCACGCATCACTTCAGCTCTACCCTCAGTTTGTCCACTTACTTCGATCTAAGCTACGCTCCCGAGTACATCCTCGCTCACCTTCTCATCACCTCACTTACCCCAATTTCACCCACGCGACTCGACATTGTCAACTCTCTCCGCAGGCCCTGTAGCAAGGAAGCTCGTTGGTACTTCCGGTAGCATCTGAGTTGTGCTCGGATTGCGACCACAAAAGTCCAGTTCGCGCTCAGCACGAACAACACAGTCGCCCAGGAGGTCGGCGTTCCGCAGTGTTGGACTATGCGCCCAAATACGATGGTGCGAACGACGAGGCGCGTTCGAAGAGGCGCGTTACGCCTCTGTCGCGAGCACAAAAGGCCGAAGGCGGTCGAGGGGGCGAGGGCCAAGGCCGCGGTCGGGTCCTGGCGTTTCGCAGTGCTAGGCTTTGCACTTGAACACGAGCCTGATGATGGCGGTCGACCAGGAGGAACATGTGGAGTAGGAGGGCCGGGAGCACCGGCTACGTCGAGCGCGTGTCGATGTTAAGTCCTTTATCATGAGTAACGTGACATTTGAAAGGGTGGTAACGACCAGTCGCGTAGTATTGCAGTCGATGTCGAGTCGCATCCCACAGCGGCGCTGGGTTATGCACCCAGACACGAGCCCAGCAGTGGTCGCTGACAAGTCGACCCTCACTGCCCCGCCGGGTGATATCGATATCCCGGCTTCTCGCCGGCAGTGCGTCCTCCGCCTCGGGCGCCGTCAAACCTGCGATGCTCAGGCCGCAGCGACAAGTCCCGTCGCCCCGCAGCGCTGAGTTATGCAGCCGAACACCAACCCAGCGATGGCTGTCAACGAGTCCAGATAGCGTCGGTTTCCAAGATCGGCGATCGTGCATCGACGTTCGTTTCTATATCGACAGAAAAGGTCGCATCCAGTTCCGGAAGTCAGACATGAACGACCAGTCGCGGCGCGGTCGAGGCGATTCCCGCCGTCGACAAGTCGCGTGCTGTGGTGGAGGTCGCGAAGAGAAAGCGCGAGGTCCAGAACGGTTAGCTTTCTTGTACGATCCACGTGTAGCGATGAAGCTCCCGAGATGACGCTAGATCGTGAAGATGACGAGATGTGATCTGCGTAGGATGATCGGACTGCACTTCCTATGATGCTAGTCAGGAGAAGCTGCATGAGTAAGAGCAACGCGGAGAATGCTGAATGAGTGATGTTCTTCATTCGATCGCGCGCCGTGTTCGAGGTATCGAGAACGCGTTTCGTCATCCAGATAGCGCAGTAGGTTTTGTTCCTTTTTCAGTCCTGCTCTCTCTGGGTGTTTTGCCTGGGTGATGGTCGTATATGCTTCTCCATGACAGCGTACGCGTTGAGTCGAGGATGAATGGAGACGCTGTCCTTCGGAGGTGAGTGAGGGCGAGGAAAGAGACCGGGCGGGCAATGGAATCGAGTGGAGCGGGGACCGCAAGAGCGAGATTGTCCACGAGTAAGAAAGTGGAAGTGACGCTGTGGAGCCGAGTGACGAGCGCGGTGAGCTGGGCGAGGATGGGGTTCTTAGGGCGAGGAGGTTGAGGTGAGCGATGGACGCCGGAGCGAACCCGTGCGCGAGTGAGATGTCAAAGGAGATGCCGTCGAGGACAGTGATGAACGAGGTGAGTTACGAGAGAGTGAAGTCGGGGCAACGCTCGTGAAGGCACAGTGTCGTCTTCATTGTGAGCTGGTGCTCCACTGGGCATTCTTCCAGGTAGTAGCCGCTCAGAGGGATGGACAAAGAACAAGCATTGGATACGAAGATCTGAATCAAGGTAGCAGTGATGACTGGAAAGGCCGGAGCTGTCACTGAGAAGGACTTACCTCACCATGACTACCGTCGCATCTGTCGGAGGTAAAGCATTCGCTGTGAACATCGTCGCTGCTCCTTGCTACACTGCTTCCTATCGAGTCGCGCTGACCTCACACCGTCCGACTCAATGAATCATGCGCTCCATTAGCAGGCATCACGCACTTGAAAGTCTTCTCGGCAGTAGTCTAGGCGATTCTCATGGTCTCTTGACAAGAAGATATGGGTTGGGCAGCGCCTTGTTGGCACGGACGAGCCGCGCTTTCTCGAATGACACTTCTTTCTCGAGTCTTCTTGGCTTCTCCATGTGTGTTCACGGTCTCCCATGGTACTGATACTTGCGCCGCAACGTTCCCTCGCTGCGGGCACACTGGTGAGGGACATCATCAAGAAGTCTCCAGATGATTGTGCTCTGAATTGCACTTTGAGACGGCGTTGAGTCTTATGGTACGGTCGATAACAGCACGAGCATCCTGTAAATCTTTGGGAGAGCGAAGGTTGGCCAGTGCTTGTATCCTACATGTATGTGTGGAGCATGCCTCGAAGTCGTTGATCTTCGGCTTCGGGTGACAAGGTCGTGAACATCATCTCATACTGCAGTCCTCTCTAGTGCAGACGAGGTATTCCGCGTGATCACGTAATGCAGGCCCGGCAGGCCTCACGCAGATACCGAGCGGGGAGGCGTTGGTTTCATTCGCTGCCCGGGATGCACGTCCGAGGACTTGTGTGCAGCTGCCGTGTCATTGGACGACATGCCCACTAGCGCTGACGCACGGCCGCCCGTATCTCTGTGGAGTTTCGAAATTGTGTTGCGCCGGATTGCCCATCGCCTGCCACTTTCACACCCTCCACCATGCTCTTCTGTTGCCTTCGCATCTCATACATCGTTGCAGACTCTGCACTCGCGCAAAGTCTGCTGAGTCAGCACAGGGTGGCGGAGACGCCCGGCCGATAGCGGCGATCTTTCAGCAAGATGCGCGAGGCAAGGCAGGCACGTCCTGGAGCTCTCTCACAGTGCGCGCAGCTGCAGTCCGGGCGCACGACCCACCCCGGTCTACTTTGTGCCAAGGCTTTTGGAGGAGTCTGTCGCTGGAGTTGAGTACTCTCTGTTTCCAATCTTGCCAATCCCCCTCACGCGCACTTTCATTACTCAACACCCCAACTCCGCCGTCACCCCTTCAGCATCCCGGCATTCATCGCCAACACCACTCTACGCGCCATAACCCTGGCGTAATACTGTATCTACTAACCGCAGACCCCCTTCGCGTCGCCAACACCCTCGAACGCCGCAGCCTCCTTCGCGACCGCCTTTCCATCCTCCACCTAACACGACACTGATGCTCCGCCGGTATGCAGAAGACGTTCATTACACCCAGATGAGGCTACGCTTTCGTTAGCCGCCGAGTCTGACCGCGATCATCTCGTTATCGTTCTGTGAAACGCTCCTGACAACTGCGCAGTCCTGGCGTTGACACTTCCCTCTCCCTCCTACACCCACACGCCTTCCACATCGGCATACGGCCACAATACGTCGACAGCATCCGCCCTCAGGCGTCAGGCAGCCGGCTTCTCGTCATGCGACGCAGGCTCCGACAACACTCTGCAACCTAAATTCGATACATCCGACACCGATCTGCGACGCGATAGCATGACAGACACCTTCCGCCATTCCGCCACACATCCTGTTCAGGACTATCGACACGCGGCGCCGAATGGCGTCGTACCCCACCCAGAGTTTTCGCACCGCACGGCGCAGCCGACCGAGAGCACCGGCGATGATGAGGCAATCAACTGCTTCTGCGGCAACAACGAAGATGACGGTAACACAGTGCAATGTGATGGCTGCAATACCTGGCAGCACATTTCGTGTTACTATCCCCACTTTGGCAATAGTTCGCTCGACGATCTCAGCCACTGGTGTGAAGACTGCAGACCGCAGACACAGAGCGACCGCCATGCCGCGTTCATTGCACAGAAGGAGGCTAACGAGGAGAAGTACGGACCTCAACACAACGGCGCCAAGCGACCAGCCGGCAACAAGTCCACGGTCAAGATAAGTCATAAGAAGAAGGTCAAGGACACTGCTGCGCCAGCGACGACGAATGGCTGGCCACCAGAGCGACATACGGCAAGTCCGCGCGATCAGCCGCCACCTTCGAAACGACCGAAGACAAGTCATCGCCCATCGAACTCCGTCGCGCAGGCCTCTATAGCCGGTCAGTCACGCAAACGGAACGGATCCAGTGTTCATCATCGTCGGAGTGTCTCACAGTCACCGGAGATCATCATTCCGATGTACTCGGAGGAGTTCCTGCGTGCCTACCGCGAGGATAACTACAGCGTGCCCAGCAGCAATGTTGCGGGGGTCGCTATCTACGAGGCATTCACGATCTGGGTGGGCGACCAGGAAGAGGTGGCCAAAATCACGGACGGCGCACAACTCGGTGACATCTTCATGCGATGGGACGGTGCGCCTGAGCTGTTGTCAGCGCAAACGGAAGTCGAAATCCAAGAGAGGGTGGATCCGAACTTCGTCACAGCCAACAATCGATATGCAGCCTGGAAGTGCTTGGTTGCTGTACAACCCTTGGCACCTCAGGCATGTATCGGTGAGCTGCGAGGTCACATCCAGTACGCCGACGAGTACAAGCAGGACCCTGTGAATCGTTGGGCTTCGCTGGTCCACCCGGAGCCTTTCGTCTTCTTCCATCCGCAACTACCAGTATGCATCGACGCTCGAAGCGAGGGGACTGACGTGCGATACATACGACGAAGCTGTCATCCGAATGCCGAGCTGAAGATCATTATCACCAACCAGGCCGACTACCACTTCTGCTTCATGGCCATCCGCGACATTGAAGCCGGCGACGAGATCACCATCGAGTGGGGTGCTGCTCCGCGGCCACAGGCCAGGGTGTTCCAGGCGCAAGACGGGACAACGACATCCTTTGCGCCAGGCGTTTCACTATGGGCCTCGACAGTGCTCGCCAACTGCGGTCCCTGCGCTTGTGGTCATCCAAGAGATGTCTGCTTGATGGCTCGGATGGACAGACGGGGTGAGGTGATCAGCATAGAGGACACAGTGAAGGTGCCAAAGACTGGTGCGAAGAGGAGGAAGGTCGGACAGCACATCTCTCCGCTCAACACACACTCGGTCAACAGTCGATCCGGCAGCGAGATTCGAAGAGCCGATCAGGAAGAGGAGCCATCCGATTCGCGATCAGCTTCCGACTCTGTGGATCGAGACTCGGCCAGTCGCGACATCACACCAAACACACACTACAGCACAAATGGCATGTACGAGATGTCCGAACGGGAGCGGCGAAAGGTCGCGAAAGAGGAGGAGCTGTTCAACAAGCAAGCGGAGGAGGGTCTGATCAAGCAAAAGAAGAAGCGCAGCAGCGCAGGATCGACACTGAACACACCGAGTGCGACCAGCTCGAAGCAGCTACATCTGCCCACGGCACCTGCGTCGCGGCATGTTGATTTAAGACCTGCCGCTCTTCCCTCCGCCAAACCAACGAACAACCGGCGACCAAAGCCTCCCCCCACCATGAAAGCAACGGTCTCCAAGCAAACGGCGAAGCCTGTTCCACCACTTCCACGGCCGGTGTATGTCAACGCTGACGTGCAATGCGATATGGATGCTGACGACATTGCGGCTCGAACACCGCCTCCGAGATCCTCACGACCCTACACCTCGAACCGTCAACGCTTGCTTGATAGGTGTGCGAAGAACAATGCGAAGCATCGGGAAGCACTATCGAAGGCGCGATCACACAAAGAACCCACCACAGAAAGCTCACCGACCACCAGAGACATGGTTATCCGCCCGTCCTCGTCCTCGTCGTCTCAGGGTTTCGGCAATATCGAGAGGCCTCATCGCAGCATAAGAGCATCAGACGAGGACATTGAGATGCACGATGAGATCGATGGCGTAGAGCGCAAGTCGGAGCACACGAAGGCACCAAAAGCAGAGAGCGACAGTATGGCAGATACAGCCATATCCGGTGAACCTACAGCGCATGCAGCTCCGACGCCTCCTGCACCGCCCTGGCCTGCAAAATTCGATATCGACACGATTTCTTCACAGAAGTCGACGCCCGGCAAACCACACCATATGCACCTGATCATGCCGCCACCCCAGAGCAACCCTTTCGCCGCTGCCAACAACCTGGAAACTCCACTCAGCACCGCTAGTGCCACCACACCTAATCTCCTCAACACCGGCATCGCCGCCTCCCCCGCATCTCTCGGACCCTTGACCGGCGCACCCATCTTCTCGCCCTCAGTCGTCGCATCAGTGAATCCGTCACCAGCCCGCAAGAAGCTAAGTCTGAGCGACTACACGCGTCGCACAAAGGCTAAAGACAAGGAGCCGGAGTCCACGAAGGCTGAGCGCGATAGCTCGCCCATGTCGGCGACTTCGACGACTGTGCCCGCGCTGCTGGCTAGTGCGTCTGAGCTTGGCAGGGTGCAGGAAAGTGGGAGTGCGGTTTTGGAAGAGGATGTGAAGATGGAGAATAGTGGGTCTGCGGGAGTGACATGATGGCAGTAAAGAAGAAGGGCAAGTAAAGTTTCCGTCAGCATATATCAGCACTGAGAGAAGCGGAGCAGAGAAGCTCTGGGTCATTGAATGAAAGTTTCCTAAGAGCGAGGCTTTTCCCTCTACTACAACTGTGCAGTTCTCGTTCTGTGTGGGTGGTGCAAGGCAAGTCGAGACTGCTCTGTTGCCCGAAGATGTGAGGTTATTACTTTACCGACACCACGAAACACCCAGCCACCACGGTACGTGGCGTGGCAAACATGGTACGCACGTGTGGGAAAGCAAAGTAGCACAGTTTCATGCATGAATTGGCTCTCCATGTCCCCCCTCCTGCTGACACGCACTATCGCAGCCATCTTCATCGATGCATACCCAACCCTCCCCAAAACCCCTGACAATCACCCACTTCCCCCTTCTTCTTTCCGCACAGCCGGCACTTCACTCCCACCTAGCTCCGCCACTTCCCTGCTCGGAGGCTGGTATGCGCGGTAGACTGGTGCGCTGTCTTCCGGGACACTCCCCATAGTCATGCCCTGACCCTGCTGCAACTCCGGTCTCATGAGGGGATGCACACTCGAGTGCTGGCCCGGCCGTAAGCCGCTCCCTGGTGTCCACCAAGTTGGCTGTTGCGGACCTGCAGGCTGCTGAAGCTCTGATACCGTGGACCACCGATCCGTACTCCCTGCCATCGGCGAGACGGAACTCGCCGACTTGCCGTTACTCTGCGGACTTCCCATGCCCCCTGCTGCTGCGGCGATCTTCTGTTTCGCCTCATACCCGCCCATCGGTCCCTCTAGCTCGTTCAGTGGCTTGGTTTCGGCAACTGGGTAGGAGTCGAGTTCAGGCCTGCCATCCTTGTACGGGTCTTCGCCACCGTGATGGGCGTACATATCTGTAGCGCCCGCCGAGCTGGTCTCGGGGCTGAAGAGTTGGGGGTTGAATTTGGCGTATTTGGCTTTGCGGCGGCGACGAAACAGCAGGAACGCGACGAGGGCGCAGATGAGAAGGAAGAAGGTTACGCCTACCGCAGGCCCGACAATTGGCGCAAGGGAGTGGGCAGCGGGAGCGGCTGTGGCTGATGAGGTAGTGGCCGAGGGCGTGTAGATGAGGGTGCGGACCTGGGTTATCGTTATCGAAGATGCGCCGGAGGAGGTAGGCGTGGAGACTATGACTATTGTGGAGGTCTGCGCAGTGGTAGGTAAGGACGATGCTGTTGTTGCTGATTGAGTCGTGCTCTGACTTGCTGTCGAAGCGGATATGGTCGAGGTAGTTCCCGCCGTGATCGTAGTCGAGGAGCTGGTGATCCCAGCGGAAGACGTGACAGGCGTCCTCGGCGCAGTCGTGGATATGAGGGCTATCTGCGTGCCCTGCGCGAGATCAAAGCTCGTAGCAGCCTTGTTGCAGCAGTTGCCGCTCACGCGGTTCCAGTCGCAACAGTATGTGTTGCCATCGCATTGTAAGATCGCCTCGTTGCCGCCCGCTGTGCCATCTGGAAGAGTGTCAGCGTCTGACTCCGTACACTTGCTAGCCATAGTACGCACTGTATAAGCAGAAGTCCGGACAAGAGCTGCCCCAAAACTGATCCGTACACGTATGGCGCTCAAAGTAGTTCTCGTTCTCAAGGTAGCAGAGGCCGTTGGAGAGGCACTGCCAGTTCAACGGACAGCAAGCACCTCCCTCGCTCGAGCAAGGATAGTCAATCGTGGACAAGTCGCCGTTGGGGTAGTAGCAGTTCTGAGCAAGAGCTTTCGAGGGCAGGAGAAGCAGAAGGTGAAGCGCGAATAGTGCGCGCTGTGCCATGTTCCCGGTGTGCGCGACGGCGGAAAGAGTCACAGGAGATCCTTATGCGATCATCCCAATGGGTTTACGGTGGGTGATGGAGGCGGAGTGATCCGTTCAGAGGCTGCACGGGAATTGCCGCGTCTCTCGAGATGTGAGGCGTCACTCTAACGCTCTTTCCAATCTGGCTGTGCCAGTGAGCCTTGTCGGTGCTGCACCACGGAGAGCGCTGCTGGAAGGCGTCTTTGAGAATCTAGACAAGTCTCTCTCTAGACTAGCATCAAGCGCGCATGTCACAGCAGCTTGCTTGGTAGATGCGCCGCAGGGTGGTGGACTATGGGAGAGAGGATGGTAACACCAATGACGCAGCTGTGTTTGCTGCGCAGGACCAAGGTAGTGAAGTAAGAAAGGCAAGTGTGAAGTAGCGACCGGTGGCCAAGCCTGATGTGGCACCTAGCTCTGAACGGAAGGAGCAGAGGTGAGGTGAGGTGAGGATGAGGCTGAGCAGCAAAGTGAACATTGAGCTACACACCTCCCATGTATCATTCATGCAAACCACTGCACCGCTATACCAGCCTCGGCATATCAATCAATAGTCTCGCAGCTCTTGACTGCGCCGCGCGGATGCTTGCAGATGTGTATGCTGCTATCCGTGTCTTGGCATACTGGAAAGAGCAACAAGGCTGCGGTACAGCCTCGCGCATGCGCATTGACTGAGCCGTGCGTGAGAGCTACACTTCTTGGTGCTTGACTTAGGCTTGGAGGTATGTATTCGCACACTAGAGCGTCAGATCTTCATCATCGTACGTCTTCGACGACAGCTTTGCTATAGGTATCAGTAGGAATGCTTGTCTGCTCTAAGGATCAGTCTTACAACTTGCAACATGACGAGACATTGAAAACATACCATCTCTGACTCTCATGTCCGCAGAGAAAAAGCCTGTGGGTCTATGACACACGCCAGCACCCAATCCAGCAGAGCCGGACGTCCTCTGGGAGAAATCTTCACCTGCATTTCCGCTGCTTCAATCCTCTACACTGATATTGGCTTCTTCTGCAGCACCAGCTGCCGGTTCAGGCGCCGTTGCCTTCACCTCTGCCTCATCCTGCGCACTGGTATCTGCATCTGCACTTTCACTCTGTGACGTGCCAATCGGGCTCTTCGACTCGTTCAACACAGAAGCAGTAGCCGTCTCCTCCTCGGTCTCTCCCACCTCTACGACCGTGACTTCGGGTATATCCTCCTGCTCAGCTTCAACTTCCACACTCGTCTCCTGCTTAACCTCGCTCTGCTCAACGTCACGAAACGGCTTGATAGTATCACTCCGTGTGACGCCCAGATCCGGATCCGCCTCTTCATCGACCGGCGACTTCTCCTCGTCCTTGGCTGGCGCATCATCATCAGCTTCAGATTTCTGCTCAACGGGCAGCATCGTAGCTGCACGCTCAAGATCTGGCTTGGCTGGCGATTCATACTCCTCCTCCGCCTCCTCAGCAATGCTTGTCGTGATAGGCGGTGCCATGTCGCTTTTCGTGTGCCTGTGCCGCCTCGTCGTCTCCCCCATTGCGATAATCGTGTTGCCAGCGGGCTCCTGCTCTCCGCCATCATCCGCACCATCCTGCCGCCGCAGCAAGCTCGGCATCATAGGCGCTTGCTGGTCCTCCCGACCCACCTCCTCCCTCGGCTCCAGCCCCTCAGCCTCAGGCGGTATGGTGTAATTCTCCTGCTGTATCAAGCCATACACATCGCACACCGTCTTGAAGAACACATACAGTCCCGTCTTCCCCTCCACTCGCCAAAACACTTCCCGATGCTGAAACCACGCGTGCGCATATATCCTATACACGCGCCTAAAAATATTCGTAATCTCCTTCATCTGCTGATTGAGCATCTTGTCGCCCTGCGTGCCGCCTGTGCCGAGGTTCAGGCGGCTGGGAAAGAGCTTAGAGTTGCAGAGGGTGCTGGCGGCCCAGTCGAGCGTGTGGCAGCAGTAGTCTATGGCTGCGCAGGATTTGGGCGGGTCGTGAACGGCGCAGAGGTATTGCCATTCGCTGGCGCGCATTTCGAAGCAGGTTTGTGGGGAGCAGGGGGGGTCGTCGGTGAAGAGGGCGATGATGATGCCATTGGTCTTTTGGATGAGGTGGCGGGCGAGCTCGTACAGCCAGATCTCTTTGGCTGTGCCTGGGGGAGGGTGGGCGAGTTCGAGAGCGATTTCGGGAGTGATTGGAACGGTGTGGGCGGACGCGGAGGTGTCCGGTTGGGGATGGGTGTGGTGGTAGTGGAGAGCTTTGAGGTGTTCGGTCAACTGGAAGGCGGAGTCGATCTCCTGCAAGTCGACTAGTGGTGGTCCCTCTGCCATGTCGTCTGCTTTGGTGCCAGGCCGTATGCGTCGCGAAGCGCCCGAGTCTCCATTGCGGGTATGAGAGAGGAAGTTGCCCGCGAATAGTGAGAGGCCAGGCGATGTTTGGTCCTCTGCTATTGGTGGTGGCGATGGTAGCCGCGGCGAGGACGAGGGCGACACTGCAGCCATAGTGAGGTGTATGAGTGTTCTAAACAGCAGTACAGCCAAAGGTCGAAGTTGAAGTCGCGTTGGTGAACTTCTCGGCGTGAAGCTCGACAGATGGCTTCTCAGTTCTAACTACACGATTACTTGCGCTTTTATCCCACAGGCTGCAGGCGTGGGCTTTCAGAATCTACTGCGGTGAGAGACCCCAGCTACGAGTGCACTATCCACTGCAGTAGACTCTGCCAATTGATCTACCCTCTTCCTTGCCTATCCATACACCTCACCATTGTCTTGGCATTCGAAGCTCTCCACTTCAGCTCATGTGCACATTATACCTGTACATCGATGTAATCGCATGTCCTTTCGTACGTCTCCTTTCGTGAGGTGCCTAGCAGTGTCCCGTCTCAAGCCCGCCTGCGCGAGCTTCCGCCCTCCAAGCTCAATTCGGTTCGGACACAGGTACAGCTCGCTTGCACAGGATCGCACTATGGTCACCAAGCTCAACATGCCCCAGGAGAGTCAATCGACACTTGTCTTCCAGACTGCTCGTCGTGACCCAAACACCTTGTCTAACTACGACGCCTGGCGGACGACTTACACCACCGCTAACTTCAACATCGACTTTGACCAAAAGCGCCTGTGGGGTATCGTGATCCTGAACCTCAAGAAGCTGGCAGGGCACGACCAAGTCGTCTTGGACACGTCTCACCTGAGCGTTTCTAGCGTTCGTGTTGATGACGCTGATGCGGAGTGGGATCTCGCGACCAAACGCACCGAGCCCTATGGATCAGCACTTACGATCACGCTACCGGGGGTGACTGCTTCCAAGGCCAATGAAATTACGGTCGTTGTCGAAGTCGCGACCACCAAAGATTGCACGGCACTGCAGTGGATGACTCCAGCGCAGACGAGCAACAAGAAGCACCCTTACATGTTCAGCCAATGTCAGGCCATCCACGCTCGTTCCCTGCTGCCCTGTCAAGATACGCCAGACGTGAAGTCAACATATACGTTCAATCTGCGCTCGCCCTTGCCAGTCCTGGCATCTGGACTGCCTACGAAAGTCAGCGATTTCCGCGCTGGCAAAGACGGTCAGCCAGGTACCTTGCTGTACAGCTTCCAGCAAGACGTGCCCATGCCCTCATATCTCTTCGCTTTGGCGAGTGGAGACATCGCATCCGCAGCAATCGGTCCCCGATCAACGGTCTATACCGGGCCCGAAGAGCTCAAAGACTGCCAATGGGAGTTCGAAGCCGATACCGAGGAGTACATCCAGATCGCCGAGAAGCTCGTATACCCGTACGAGTGGACGACTTACAATGTGCTCGTCCTGCCGCCCAGTTTTCCGTATGGCGGTATGGAGAATCCGCAGACAACCTATGCTACCCCCACACTCATATCTGGCGATCGGCAAAACGTGGACGTAATAGCCCAT
This sequence comes from Cryoendolithus antarcticus, assembly GCA_002077065.1. Lineage (NCBI taxonomy): Eukaryota > Fungi > Ascomycota > Dothideomycetes > Cladosporiales > Cladosporiaceae > Cryoendolithus > Cryoendolithus antarcticus. The sequence continues at coordinate 899,293 of NAJO01000019.1, forward strand.
GAATTATCACATTCGTGGTCGGGAAATTTGGTGAGTTGCGCGAGCTGGGAGCATTTCTGGCTTAATGAAGGCTGGACGACCTATCTCGAACGTCGTATCCAAGCAACAGTACACAAAGACGATCGGTACCGGGATTTCAGCGCCCTGCTCGGCTGGAAGGCGCTCAGCGACAGTATCGCGCAGTTTGGAGAAGGTCACGAGTTCACGAAGCTAATGCCAAATCTTGAGGGCAAGGATCCTGACGACGCGTTCTCGAGTGTACCGTACGAGAAGGGCTTCCTGTTCTTGTACTACCTGGAGAAGCTAGTAGGCCAGGAGAAGTGGGATCCGTTCATCAAGCATTACTTCACCACGTTCAAGTTCAAGTCCGTAGAGACGAGTGAATTCAAGAACTGCTTGTACGACTACTTCGAGAAGAACGACGAACCTGGCTATTTCAAATTGGTGTCCAAGGTGCAGTGGCACAAATGGCTGAGCGAACCTGGCTTCCCGCAAAAGCCTAATTTCGACACTTCGCTCGCGGATGTATGCTATGATTTAGCCAAGAAGTGGCAATCACTCGATGACAAATCAAGCTTCAAACCCACCAAGAGCGATCTTTCATCCTTCACTGGCCAACAGATCTATGTCTTTCTCGAGGCCCTGCAAGACTCCCCTACGCCCCTACCAGCCAAGTCGGTCGCGCTCATGGGTAGCACGTATGCCTTCGAGAAGTCAAAGAACGTCGAGATCGTCTCTAGATTCTATGTCCTCGCTCTCCGAAGTAAAGCCGATAAATACTACGGCGATGCTGCCGCTCTTGCAGGGAGCGTGGGAAGGATGAAGTTCGTAAGGCCACTCTATAAGGAGCTTCTCAAGGTCAAGCCAGAGCTCGCCAAGCAGACATTCGAGAAGAACAAGGACTTCTATCATCCGATTTGCCGGGGGATGATTGAGAAGATTCTAGCGAAGGAGAAGGGAAGTAGTGCGTGATGTAGCGTATGTACCGCTTCTCAAGAGATTCGGAAATGCTGCTTCTGCTCGTATCATCTAAGTCCGTGATGTCGAAGTACTATGCACACCATGTATGAGAGGCTGGGTACAATCCAGTATCCTCCGAGGACTCACACTCCTCCCCCATCAGCTCTGCATCACATCCCGTCATCACAATGTCCGGAATACGAGTCTAAGGGAGATCAGACTTCTGTAGAAAGCGGACTCTGTGGACTCCATGCCCATGACTCCGATAGTACTTACTGAGATTGCAGATGACAAAGACCATGTGGTAAGGACTGCGTTGAGGGATTATATACGAAACAGAGGTAATGACCATAAGACACGAAGCTCTACAGCCCGGCCCATCTTGCGAAAAGAAAAACCATCCCAAACTCCCCTTCCGCCCTGCGATTGCTCGCTACATGTACCGAAGTACTCGTAATTCAATTACTCTCTCATCCCGTCAAGCCACTAGTGATTCAGTCCCGGAAACCTCTACGCAAACATCTTTGCGTGATCCCTCTTTACCTTCGAAGTGCAGGCAGGCACCTTGGTGCTGGTCACAGTCGAAGACGTCGTCTTGGTCGACCAATGGGTCTTAGTGCTCCAGTGAGTGACCTTAGCGGTGTGGGTTGCGGCAGCCTTCGTCGAGGTCTTGCCGGCGCAGGTGGTGGAGACGACCTTGGTCCTGGTCACTGTCTTCTTCGCTCCACGCGCCTCAATCGCTGCTTCGGGGTTCTCGAGCTCAGCCTCACGCTTCTCGAAGAGAGCGCCCCTCTTGCAAAGAGTGGGTGTGGCGGTCTTGGTCGCTGTCTTGGTGTTGCACTTTGTCGTGGTGGATGTGCAGCTCGTGGTCGAGGTGGCCACAGTCTGAGTAACAGTCTGGGTCGCTGTAAGGGTGACCGTCGTCGTGCTGGCCTGGTTGGTGATGGTCGAGGTGGAAGTCGAGGTAACGGTCACAGCAGGTGCGGTCGTGGTAGTAATCACACCTGGCGCAGTGGTGGTTGTAACGATACCGGGGGCGGTAGTGGTAGTAACGACTGCGGGTGCTGTCACCGTCGAGGTAACGGTACTTCCTGGCAGAATAGTGACGACGCCGTTGATAGTGGACGTGATCGCAGGGAGAGTGACGGTAATAATCTGGGTAACAGGCGGCAGCGTGATGATCTGAGTGACGGGCGGCAGAGTGACGACCGACGTGACTGGGATTGAGACAGGAGGCACGATAACAGCAGCTCCACAGGAACCACCGATTGTAACGGTATCGAGTGTGACGGCAGCGTTAAGAGCGTAGAGAGCACCCCTGCTGAGAGTCGTGCCAGTGGTGGCTGTGATGGAAGCTTGAGCAAGGACAACGCCAAGGAAGGCAGTACCAGTGCCGAAAGTGGCCGAGCTGCCGACCTGCCAGTAGACGTTGCAGGCCTGAGCGCCGTTGATCAAAACCACGGAGGAGGCGCTGGCGGTGGTAAGGGTGGAGCCGAACTTGAAGACGAAGACAGCGTTGGGGTTGTTCTGCGCGTCAAGGACAAGCTGGCCAGTCAGACCCCCCGAAGACGAGAACTGGTACACTCCAGAGTTGAGGGTGCGACCTCCAAGATCTTGCCCAGTAAGATCAGCCCCCACAGACAGGAGGGTGATGCTCGAATAAGCCACCAGTAGGTCGGCCTTGGCGGCGATAGCCGCGAGGTTTAATGGTCCTGCATCTTGACCTTGGCTGATACCTGGGCCAAATCCAGTGATCGATGTGCCAGGCGACAGACCTATCTTTGCGGCGATGTTGGTGTTGCCAGTGTTGGTGATCGTCGTCGCAGCGAAAACGCCGTATGGGGCGACCAGGCCAAGCTGGATGGGCGTAGTCAGGATCGGGAGGGAGATAGCTGGCAGGCCTGGAAGAAGTTGTGAATTGGCGGATGCAGCCAAAGAAATGGCGCACCATACTGCGTTGGTGAAATGCATGATGGGAAGAGGCAATGAGAATAGTCTAGAGGGACTATGAGAAGTCTCAGGTGAGTGGCTGAAAGGAAGAGAGAAGGTGGATGTGAGTGATTGTCAAGAATACCTTTCGTGGAAAGAGAGCACCCCTTATACCCTTCAGAGCGCGACAGTGATCATGGAGGTCGAGATCGGACACTCTCGGTCAGGTGTATCGTTATGATACTGCGTTGTGCGTGTGGAGTGCATGGCCCGCCGTGGATCTGACTGTTGAACTGTGCAGGACGGTCAGAAGGAGCTAATGGCATGTGTATCCAGGGTGTTCCGACGGCTAGATTCGTGTTCCGCGGGCCACGAGCGACATAGATCCTGACCCGCACCAGTGAGTGCGCGTCCTGTCCACTGCCATGAACAAGGCCACACACACTGAGGTGAGTGAGCCGCAAAGTCCGAACATGGGCGGCAAACGCTTAGCCTGACATTTGGCGAACCCTCGTGCGGCATCATATGAGGGTGTCGTGCTCTAGCTAAGCCGGAAGACGTCACCGCAGCGCGATGGAAGATTCTCGCTTATCGCAGTGAGTATCGAGCACGGCTCGACTTGCGGCGCTATGGTGAAGGTGCAGTTGTGCACCGACATGTTTCTGGTACCTGATATGTGCGAAAGGGTGATCGAGCGGGCGACAGGGGCTACTAGCAATAAGGCTCTGCCAAGCAGTATTCAGGGTTGGTATGGTCAGGATTGCGAGCAGTTTCCCTTCCCAGTATGGACCAGGCCCATCAAAGAACGTAGAGTGCGTCCCCCAAGCCGATCAAGCCGGATTCGCGCTCCACGCTGGGATTGCGGCTGGTGAGATCGGCGCAGAAATACGCCTGGCACATGTTACAGCGTCAACGATCAGGTTCAAGCTCGGAGGAGCCAGACGGCCGTCCCGTTGCTGCCGCATAGATGACAGGTACCCCAAAATTGGATACCTCCGAGGCGTTTGGATGAAGGTAGCTGGGACAGATCAAGCTTGTTCATGCATTCTCGGATTCGGACATCGTGCTCTAAGTCCAGCGCACGCTGCTATTACGCGTTTGTGTGCGTGCGAGGAGGCGTGCGAGCAGCAGCATCATCCGTCTGTTGCACATCACTTCGCTTCGCTTTGACAATAGGCCAACGACAGGTGTGATGCAATGATCGTAGCGGCCACTTCGGCGGCGCCCGTTGCGCGTGAGACAAGCCCACCTGGCGCAAGCATTATTCTTCGTGTTTCAGCGGCGCAATCTGCCAGTGCCGGCGACTCGTTCGCCAAGTCTTCAAGTACCGCTTGAGTGAGACCAGGTGAGTTCTTCCGCGACTTGAGCCTCCTTCCAGGGCATGCCCTCATCGCGAAGTCCATGACGGCTGTCAATGGCGATGGTAGGAGCTCGATTGGCCTCCCGGTGCTCCGTCATGAAGCACTCGACTTGGTCGCTCAGCTGGTCCAGGTCGCGGGGTATGGCAAGACTCGTCTTGGTGCGCAGTCTCTTCTGAGATGGATTTTGCGATAGTGGAGTTGAATGTAAGACAAGGTGAAGTGGACTCGGACATGTTACCGATGAGGCTCACTATGGCGTCGGCAGTGGCCGCTAGCCGTGATCTAGCCTAACTGGGCTGTTCACCTACGCATGATTCATGACTTGTTGGTAAACCACATGGACGGGATACTGAGTCTTGCAACAGGTCACCGCACGCGAGGTGGCAGCGACCGACGCCTCGTGCTTCATGAAGTACTGTCACAGGAAAGTTAGATGGCTAGCCATCTGAAGTCGCTCATCTGAGTATCACAGCAAGAGCAGTATATCGAGCTGTGTCCCACAGCAGGTCTGCGCAGCACCATGACGGGGTGCAACTCCAGACCACCCTCACAAGCCTGTGAGCTATAATCGTCGTCGATGTCCACTTGGCGAGTCTAGCGTGGGGGCGAACCAGTCGTTCACATACAGGAAAGCTAGCTTGGCAGGAACCCTCACGGGCCACGGGCTTCACACTGTGCGCAAGTGGATTGCACACGATGACCCTCCCTCGGACTGCTATCCGGGTTCGGCCTCACGTGATCTCAGGTCGATGCGGATTACTCGGGCTTGGGCATCTCGCGAGCTCTGCTTTGCAAGGCACGCACATCAAGGATGAGCCTTCTGCACTACGCGAGCTGCTTTCTCCAAGAGGTGATGCCTACCGCGACGGTGATACGAGTCTCCCAGCATGGCGGCGTGGGATAGGTCACAGCGGCCGTGTAGCCATCAACGAGTCTAGAACGACGGATGCATATGCACCCACTAATTCATGCATATCTGGGAGCGCCATACTACATACCCATCCCAGCCCAGCGGCGATCGACACAAGGGCATATGCGAACCTACGGGGTACATAGATCGTGCATCGATAGTAGAGCTCAGATCGGCCAATTGCTTGTTGGGGCGAGCGAGCTGCGCCTATAAGTTTGCCTTTGAACCGCGGTGATTCGCTTGCTCCAACAACACTTCAAGTCCGCCGAGCGAATGAGAGCCGATGTGTCAGTCGCTTCCGCTGTCAATTAGCATTCTGGGATGATGTCAAATCATCCCTGTTCCCGCGCGAGCTCCTGCGCGCCTCGGGCGCCTCATGCGAACATGTCCGCCGCTCCGAGCCGTTGCGGTAGATGCTTGGCTGTTAACGCTCTGGCCTTTTTGGAATCGGCATGACAATGTGCGATTGGTGGTCTCGCATGCTCGTCACTACTTCCCCTCAGTTCAGATGCTAGGTCAGCTCCCATCCATCGCGGAAGACAGAGTCTACACGTCTCCCTCTTTGAACGGAATCTCTGGCAACCACCTTCGCAAAGCGCGCAAAGCGCGCTGCTTTCTACGTCTCATGTGAGGGATGCCAGCAGTGATGGCAAAGGTGAAGTCTGATAGACGAAGTGGAGATAGAAGCAGGTCTTATGCAGCATGCAAGGTACGAGCGACGTCCTCCAACAAGTCCTGCAGGTTTGACTTTATGCGTGTACTACCGGCTACACGTGAGGCCATGTGCGTCGACATCAGCTGACGAAAACCACTACAGTATTCTGGATAAAGTCTAGAAAGGTAAGCTTACGGAAGCTGCGATCTGCAATGCCTCGTGTCGTCTTGTATGCAACAGCAACGTCAGCCCAACATTTCTGGTGCGTGCGCAATAGTTCTACAACCCGTGTCAGACTTGCCTCCACAATCCAAGCTCTTCAGTTGGGTTCTTTGAGGCCATACACGTACGTGCGATAGTTCGGTCTCTCAGGGCGAACGAGCAGTGATGTCGATTTGGGAGACGCAGCTCTGCGTTCGAGCGCGCATCATCAGTCTAGTGTGGCCCATCGATCTCGTCGACTGTGAACACAGCAGCTTGACGCAAATGCAAGGGGTGAAGTGTTCAAGTCTTCCCTCACTCGTATGCCTGCAATCGTGCAGCTTTTCGTATCCTGTACCAGAGAGGTAGCATACAAAGACCCCATGTTTGCTCAATGATCACATTTCGTCTAGGGTATAATCTCCCACCGAACCGCGCTGTAGTCCACAATGCTCTCGTCCATCGATGCAACCCATTTCATCATGCTTTTGCTCAGCGTCGCTTCACGACATAGTCGCTTGCAAGTCTTCGATCTTCTGATGCAGCTCGAGCGCGAATTGCTGCTTCAACTGTGATTGGGTCAGCTTTCATCGCGAGCGTCAAGTTCGAGACGATCAAGTTTACCTTCAACTGCAAGATCTCCAGTCCGCTCCCACCCTCGACAGTGCCCATGAATAACATAACCCCACTGGTCGGTGGACCACCGGAGGGCGCTCCAAACTTGATGTCTTTATTCACCGGAGTGTTGAGCACCACCCTGTGTGATCCGTCCGCGCGCATCAGCAGTCTGACCTTCGAGGACTTCTCATCATTCTCGTCTTCGCTCGCCACCCGCTTGACATTCAGCTTCAGCGCACCAAGCCCTCGTTCTCGCCACTCCTTCTTGCTGCCGTCGGGGAGTGTGACGAAATTATACAGCTTCGCACGAGTCGTGTACTGCGTCACCTCATCCTCCTCGCCAGTCTCAATCTCCTGCGCATAGAAGCGCTCGTCTCGCTGGTCGTCTTCGGTAGACAGCGGGCTCTTGTAGCCGGCATCATCATCGCCTGTGCCATCCTCCTCCTCGGCTGCATCGTCCTCGCCAGTAGGTGCGCCGAAAGTCTTTGCGGGCTTCGAGCTCGACGCGAAAGTCAAAGGCTTGCTGCTCGCAAAGCTTGTGAGTCCACTGCCGCCCAATCCCCCGAAGGCACTTCCACTAGCTGCTGCGCCGAAGCCACTCGACTGGCCGACCTTACCGAAGCCAGAGGAACTGAATGCGAAGCCGTTTGTTGGTGCGCTGCTGGTATCTGCAAATACTGACTTCTGACCCAGAGCACCGCCAAAAGCGGTCACCTCGGGCTTTGCGTTCTCGGCTTGCTCACCTGCACCCGGCGGGCTCTTCGCGCCCGAGCCAAAGACACTCCCGCTACTCGACTCGTTGGTCGCCTTACCCAGTGCACCAAAGCCAGAAGTTGATGAACCGGAAAGGGCACCGAATGCAGATGAAGAGAACGCGCTGCTCGAGATCTGTGGCTTCGCCGTTGTGTTTGATGGCTTTGATGAGGCGAGCGCTCCGAATGGTGATGTGGATGAGGTGTTGGCAAACCCGCTGCCCGCTGGTAAAGCGGTAGCTTTCTTGCTATCGCTCTTGCCTTCCGATCCTTCTAAAAGTCTCTGTTCGCTCGCCTCAGTCTCGAGCCTCGTCCTCTTAGTCTTGGGACTGGCGTATGACTCTACCGCAACATCGTCCACCTTATCGCCGCCGCGGTCTGGTGAAGGTGCTCGGGCAGGCTTAGCGCCCGTAGTAAGTGTGACACCGTTCGACTCGTGCGCTTCCGAAGCAGCCGCATCGTCTCTCGTCCTCTCCCCTGAGACTTTGCGCTTGTATCCATTCAGCTCATCCTCCTCAGCCAAACTGTCTCGTGATCGCTTGCGAGTGTGATGTTTGCCATTCGTGGCAGTAGCGGGAATCGCCGACGCCGAGTCTGCAGTGCCTTCCACGTCCGTGCCATCCCCCTCAACTATAGCCTCATCGGTCGTAGCCAGAGTTGCTCCAGCCATCTTGACGTCCTGTGCGGACAGTCGCGCCTCCTCGGAGTTGCCTATTGAGGCTTTCTTGAGCTGCTCTCGCACCGGCTTCTCCGCCGCCTCCGAATCCGAGGCCACCATGGTCGTTCTCAATGGCAGCGAATTGCTTCACGTACACTATAGAGTCAAGGTAGCGAAGCGCTGCGGGAGCGTACAGGTAGCGGAGAGCCTCGACTTTGAAGTCCTGCAGTCCGACGTGAATGCGTCAGGGCGTGGCCAATGGGTCGGCGGTGGCGGAAATATGCGGCAGTGGCGGAGGCATTCGGCAGTCAATGACGAGTGGAAGAAAGACGGAGGTACGGGGGTGGTGTCGGTGTACAGTGGGATAGCAAGTGACTTTGGGCAGTTGACAAAGACAGCACGCATGTGGGTTCAGTGCGGAACGTCCCGCATATGAGTGGGGCTTGTTCACGGCTGACTTCTAACTATGGATGTGTACACTTGAACATACACTTGAACATATGCTCTTACCTGCATGTGTAATGCGCTCCGCCTTCCCAACAGCGTAGTTTTAGGAGCCTTTATGTTCGCGACACCCACGTCGCGAGCCTTTGAAGAGTCGACTGCATCACGGCGGCGGCAGTGATCTTCGGATTGCCTCTCTCAGATCATCGCCCAACAGCATATTCTCCGATGAACAAGATGTGCTCTGCATCGACAAGCGCATGGCCTCCTCCATCTTGGAATCATCGTGAGTATCCTCGGTCGATCTTTGCTCCTCATCAAAGGAGCTGCGGTCATGCTTTCCAGCCTCAATAGTCTCCGATGAGGTGCGCGAAACAGAGGCAACGGTGATCGGTGATATCCTGCCAGCGAGAGCTGAGGCTCTCTCATGGCCGTCCACCGCAGCAACAGAGCTCTGGCCAGATGTAGCGCTTTGCTGTGCCGCCAAGACATCCCGCATCATGTCGTCTAGATTGTGCTTCTTTGTGAGAAACTTCTGGGCCAATTCCCAACGAGCAATGACATCCTGCTTCTCTGTCTCGGAGCTTTGCCGCCAGTCCTCATCACCTTGCGCCGTTCTCGACGCCACGACATGGCTCTCAACATTGTCTCGGTAGAGATTCTGCATTCCTTTGTGTACGCCCTTCATCGTGTACCCAAGTACGCCAACAGCACCCGCGGTGGGCTTAGTGAGCATGCCGCCTACGCCCTTGCCCATACCTTTGAAGAAGCCGCCGACACCTGCTTGCTGCGCGCCTTTCAAGGGCTGCGTGACTAGGCCAGTGATACCGTCATACAGACCGAGGCCGAAGCCTTTACCTACTGTTGTCGCGCCCGAGGAGAAGTCGTGGGCCTGGTAGTTGGGACACACAGTATCGTCACCACAGAGTCGCGCAACATTGTTGCTGCCCTTGGTCAATCCCATTGCGACATCCATATGCGATTGTACGAGTGCTTTGGTGAAGCGCCCGAGACTTTTGCCAGCGTGCGCACTTGTATGATGCAGTCTGTCAGATTGCTTTCTTTCCAACTTCGACGAAGCGATTGAGGTGCCAGAGGATGTCCCCGGCAATTTCATATCACCGTTCTCGCCGTTGAGAGATGCCTGATCAGAGGACGTGTTCGATGCCGATGCTTTCGATCGCCCCTGACTGCTCTTGTAACCCAAACGGGCTGCTTTGTACGTCTCCGTAGGCATCTCAGCGAGTCCCATACCCATGGCACTGACTGGATGCCATTGCCGGCCTCATAACACGAGCGCCAGCAACCCTGGACGTACTCGCCAACATCTCGGCGACGCTCACCGATGTCTCCGCTGACCAGGGTGCGGATTCCAGGCATTAGCGCAGGGTTCTTCACCATGTACGCCATCAACCTGGCAGGATCGCCGCCAATGTTGAAGAATTCCAGGCCATGGTCCTCCACAAACCGGTGGAAATTAGGATGTGTTGCCAAACGCACTCGATGTCCGTAGTTCTCCTTCAGTACTTTGCCAAGGGCAATGAAAGGCTGTACGTCTCCACGTGAGCCGACGACTTGAATGATAACGTTTAGACTTGGCGGCAGCGTGCTGTCTGACGCCAATGGTGGCGTTGGTTCGTCCCGTACGTCTGCGGCCGTTTGTCGCAGAGCAGGTGTGAGTATCTGAGAAAGGTGGCGATTCAATTGGTCGATGCGGATATTGATGCGCCCATCGTCTGTGGCACGGGTACTGGTGTTTAGCCCATCTTGATCAATTTGTAGATCGCTATCAGTATTTTCATAGGCCGGTGGTGGCTTCTCGTCATGATCTGATTCGGGAGGATTGAAACCTTCCAGCGAGAACTGAGTCCTGAAGCTCGCAGCATCGGTCTGCTGGCGAGACAAGTCGTGGTCATATCGATTGGGCTGCGTAGAGTCTGGGCCACTCTTCTCGGAGTGCGCGCTCCTGGGCATTACGAATCGATCGACAGTTGAAGTTCAGATTCGTTCTGTCCGCGAGGCTGGGTCAGAGTGTTATGCTTCAGCCGGTCAGTAGTAGCGATTGTTAAGAGGGACATAACCCGAGAAAGGAAAAGGATTAGATGTCAGCAGCATAAAGACTCGTAACGCAGAGTGGCTTAAGAAGGCTATGCAGTAACGCGTGGAGAACACGAATGACTTACGACCCGCCTAATGGCACTTGTCCGAGTGCGTGTGCCTATACAATCATTGCACAGTATCATTGAGGCGGCAGCATAACATGGTTCAAGGCACCGGCTTTTGAGCCAAAGAAGTTCGATGGTGCGATGTTCCGGAGAATCGTTTCGACGGGTTATTGCGGGAAGCAGATGTAATTCTATTTCAGTCTGGCCTCGTCCCATCCAACCAGCTCGGCTCAACCGCTCTACAGACACCGACATACTCGTTCCATCGCTTCTCGTCCTCTACAACACCCTCACCAGTCCAGAACATGGTCCAGTTGCTCTCCGGGATCGTCCAGGTCCCACTAGCACGCTCAAAATACCACTTGTTCACCGGATTGTCGTTTCGACTACGCCAGCACACGCCTTTGGGAAAGCAAGTGCGGACCATGGCTTGGAAGACGATGTCTGCCACACCCGCAGAGCCCTGTGAGGACTGCAGAACTGCGAATTTATCGAGGTAGGGAACCAGCTGTGACGAATTGGATGATGCCTTCTCCCATGTAAGTATTGCGCCGCCTTCGTAGTCACCAGCGATGATGACCCCAGCTGTACGACCACGAATGCGCTCAAGATAGTGTTCCACGTCCAGCTTACGGCGAAACGAGTTTTCGATGAGGTGGAGTACACGCGGAAAGTCGATGCGAGGGTCTTCGCGGAGGTCGATCGACGACTTTCCAGAAGGTGGAGGGATCCAGCCTTCGTAGCCACGTGCTGATGGGATGATCGTGACTGGCATGCCCTTTTTAAGCAAAGTCGCAGTTGGCGGAGAGGCGCCGGGGATGTCATTGGGTGTCCCACCAGCGGACAGTCGAGCTAGAGGGAGCGAGGAGGACACCAAGGGCTTGTTCGTCAATAAGTTGTGGATTAGACTATTTTTCTGTGGCCGCGTGCCAGGTCCTTCCAGCTCAGCCGAGCTACGTGACCGCGATGAGAACGCGGCTTCTTCGGGTGTTATGATCAATGCTGAGGAAGCTGCTGGCAGAAGCGCGAGGCACTGCCGCACCATTGTCAAGTTCGCCAAGTGCTGTCGGTAAACTGTAGGACTTCTCCCGTTCACAGCGCCAGGATGCATGCCCTCGGTGAGTTCCTGACTAATGTCGCCGAATTCGTGGTCGAGGTTGATGAATATATGTGCACCGTCGCCCCGAATTCGGCTAGGTATGCCACCAACCTCGTCAAGCACGATGATCCGATCTAGCGAGATTTGGCTGGATGGCTTATGTTCAGTATCGCCGGTGCCGCTGACATGGCTGTGTCCGAAGTGCGAGACCAGTGCATGCATCACTTCAGACATGCTGGTAGATGTGACATGTCCGGAAGTGGAGTATGCGCAAGTTGGCACGATGGCGATAGTGCTTCGCCTCAAGGGATTCAGCAGCAGACCTGGTACTCCGACATTGACACCGGTGCTACCTGTGGCGTCGGGTACGTCTGAGCAATTGAGAGCGTCCAGCACCAAGCGAGCGCCATCCGAGCTGTGCTGATTGATGGCGCTGACAAGACGCTGTCCCTGCTTGGCGATGATCGCTTTCCTGCCTTGTAGATCCTGGAAATGAATGCCACCCAAATCAGTGCAATCAAATGCAAGCAGAATGCGCATGTCCAGCATGACAAGTTGCGAGAGTGTTCTCGCGATTCCATCTACGATCTCGTCTTTGAGGTTCTCCGGCGATCGGAGAGACGCAATAGCAACATGAAGAACAGGCTGAGACTCGGGAAGTCTGATATCTTCCACATCTTCATGCGTGAATTGAGGAACCTGTGCGATGGCCGCTGCAGGAGCATACAGTCCTCCAAGATTCACCCCAGGCTTGATCGATGAGGAATGCTTCGGCCTGGCCGTCAAATTGGACCGCTGAATTTCCTTAAAGCGTTCCAAGTATTGTCTGGCATCTCGCTTCGTGGCGTTGGCGGTGAGAACGTCGACAAAGAGCTCCCTGGAATCGGCATAGTCTCTGGCGTGTCTCTGTGCCGGGCTCATCTGACGAGCAGCAGCTGCAGCACCGTAGTGGCGCTGCATGTTGATTTTCGTATGCGAGACTGCATACTTACGTGACCCGAATGCGCTTGCCTTTCCAGACGCCAACGTAAAGGTAGTCATTGAGCATCCCTAGAACGTAGGCCGGAGCCTGTGTGAGTGACTTATCGCCGGCTGTCCCGGCTTGCCAACGTGGATGTATATCACGCAGATGCTTGCTGCTGCTGTCAAACGTGCGCGCAATGGTCAGATGTGAAAAGACAAAGCATGAGGGACATATCAGATGTGCAGATGGCCTTCAAGCTGTGAGTCAGGCTTTTCACCGATGCTGCGAGCACGGCGGCGCCCGACTGCGTGTGCATGGAGACGATAACGTGCCCCGAGATGCTGCATCTTGTAACGCGACCGTCCACCAGCAGAACCTATCGTTTCATCGATCAAGAAGGCTTGCGGACATTTTTGGGACTGAATACGGAGTAGACGTCACTCGTCCACACTGCAACGAATGCAACAAATGCCACTCGTTGTGCTCGGTTACAATCGGATCTGATAAGCTTTGTAAAGTCGAGAGAGAGGAATCCGCCACCACGTTCTTCCTTCCTCAAGCACGTAACCGGGTCAACGAAGAAGAGACCCACAAGTAGTCCAGGGTACAGTACATATCTCTTTGTTCATCCATCTACAATCCAGGCTCTTCGCCGCGACCAAGGTTGTTGCTGCTTACTCCCAATCGCACACCCGTATGGGCTAGCATTCAGAGGTACACCATCAAGAAGCCGGAATCAATCCAGCCAGATCGGCTTCGAAGCAACAGTGGCCCATTGCGGCGAAAGCACTGAGCAAGGTCAGGCACTCGTGATTGCACAACATAATGTCACATCTCTCATCTCGCCCGCCGCGGAACCCGCCGGCCATCATGGACAGCATCCTCGAAAACATCGGCAACACGCCACTTGTTCGGCTTCACCGGATACCAGAGAGTCTTGGGATTCAATGTCACGTCTACGCGAAGTGCGAGTTCTTTAACGCTGGAGGTTCGGTGAAAGACCGCATTGCATTGCGGATGGTAGAGGCAGCTGAGCGAGAAGGCCGGATCACACCAGGCCACAGCGTGCTTATCGAGCCCACAAGTGGCAACACTGGTATTGGGCTGGCATTGGTAGGGGCAGTGAAGGGCTACCGGACGATCATCACCTTACCGGAGAAGATGAGCAGTGAGAAGGTTTCAGTGCTGAAGGCACTTGGTGCTGAGATCATCCGTACACCCACGAGCGCCGCTTGGGATAGTCCAGAGAGTCACATTGGAGTTGCGAGGCGATTGGAGAAGGAGATTCCTGGTGGTGTCATCTTGGATCAATACGCGAACCCGAACAATCCTCTGGCACACGAGCTGGGCACGGCGGAAGAGATCGTGGAGCAGACGAATAAGGTGGAGGGTAAGCTCGCGGCTGTGGTTGCTGGTGCTGGAACAGGCGGCACTATCACGGGCATTGCAAGAGGCATAAGGAAGCATCATGGGCGGAACGTGCAGATTATTGCGGCAGATCCGAAGGGCTCGATCCTGGCTGTACCCGCAAGTCTGAACGATGATGGAAAGGACAAGCCGTACAAAGTGGAGGGCATCGGCTACGACTTCATACCAGACGTGCTCAAGCAGAATGAGGTGGATCGCTGGTACAAGACGGACGACCGGGACAGCTTCTACTGGGCGCGCCGACTCATACGGGAAGAGGGCCTACTCGTGGGCGGCTCAAGTGGTTCAGCGATGAGCGCCTGTGTCAAAGCACTAAAGGATCTCGACTTGGGCGCAGATGATGCCGTGGTGGTCATCTTGCCGGACAGCATCCGCTCCTACCTATCGAAGTTCGTCGATGACGACTGGCTGGCTGCGAACGATCTCCTTCCTCCCTCACCGCCCATCACCGCGCCGAACACACCGCCGACTGAGAATCTCGATGCGACAGGTCAAGAGCAGAAGCTGGTTGTGAACGGTCCTCAGAAGACCGGCTCTCGATCGTCGACGCACAAGGATGAGTATGCGAATGCGACGGTTGCCGACCTTCGCCTGAAGCCCATACAGACCATCGTCGCAAGCGCGACAGTTGACGAAGCCATCGAGTTGATGCGTGAGAAAGGCTTCGATCAGATCCCTGTCACATCAGCCAAGTCTTCGCGACTGATTGGCATGGTCACTCTCGGGAATTGTCTCTCATATCTGTCGAGTCAGCGTGTCCACATCGACTCGCCAGTCAGTGATGTGATGTTCTCGTTCTCGAAGCTGGATGAGATTCGACCCTTGGAGAAGCATCAGTCGCTGACTGAAGGCGAAGAGGGCAAGCGGCAGTTCGCCGAGATCACGACAGAGACACCGCTGCGCGTGCTGCAGAGATTCTTTGAGTGGAATGCGGCTGCGATTGTGACGAAGCGGGAAGAGATTGAAGGCCTGAAAGCACTCGCAGTCGTTACGAAGGTGGACCTACTCACGTGGCTAGTGAGACAGGGAAGGGTGAAGCACGACAAGTAAGTAAGCGCATATCATCGTACGATACTACATGCTTAGTAGAGAGACTTCAACGTCCCTGTGCTTCGGCTTCCTGCCTTCGCCCGGAGGTGTGGGATAGAGAAGATCTTACCTACCCTGCAGACTCGGATGAGTCATCGGACGAATTCCCTACATACCGGCACGGTTATGATGGTGCTCATCTACAGGACCCAAGTGCAAGGTCGCTTTCGCTTCAATTGGACAGAAAGTCCCGTGGTGCATCTTAGGATGTGGCTCGTTACATGGGATGAAGGCGTCGAGGGACAATAAGACGGCGTCCGTATTAAGGATATTCGAGCTGCGCCATCAAGTAGCACTCCCAGACATGTATTGTTTACCGGACATCATGTGTTTCACATAGTGCTATGGGTATACTTCAGGTCCCTGCTGACGTCCCTCCATGTCCTCGGTATTTCGCCTGGTGGACTCGCAAACATAGCTATCGCCAAGCACATGAATCTTCTCTCACGACAGTGCACGACAGTGCCACTTGAGCAAGTCACTCGTTCCTGCTGCTAGACCCTCTTCATTGCGACTCTCTGCAAGGTCTTGACACGCAAGAGTAGGCCTAGCTGTTGGATCGTGGCCACGTAGCAGCCGCTTCGCACGTATGAGGTTTGTAGACAAGTAGCTCTGATACTTGATACAAGTAGGAATAGAGGTCTGTTACACAGGTCACCAAGATGAGGTGAAAAAGCAAGACAATGACGAAGACGATGACGACAGTAACAACCACGACGAAGCAACGCAAGCGAAGAACATGATGATGGTGTACAGTAGATGGCCACTAGAGTTGGACATTCGCGGAGGACACGCACCTTCTTATTACACATACTCTTCGTCTAGAGTAACGCGCCAAACCCTGTGTTAATCCACTCTCTGCAGCTCGTGTTATCCTTCCGCTGCATCTCTACCCGGATGGAAGCTTCATGGTGACCAGGTGTACGTGTCCGTATCGTAATCGGAAGGATGCTCTTCACTCTCGGAGTCTTGCGCCACCAATCGATGTTGCTGTACAAACCGAAAGTCTTCCTTATTAATGACACTCAACCAGCGCGTACGATCCAATTGCTCCGACCTCGTGATGGTGAGCCAATGTACATTGTGCGAATTAGGATCCTTCCTGATGTCATTGATGAACCCAGCGAGTTTCAATCTTTCCGTGTCCCAAATGGCGAAGCCTAGCCGTCTCCAAGGGCGGAAGCCGTCGCCGTCTTGTCGATAGCGAATCTGTTTGAAGATTCGGGCGAAGTGCTTCATTGATAATGAGGTCGCAGGCCATTCTTCGTCATCACCTTCGACTCGCTGGACTGGCGCTAAGTCTCGATCGGAAGAGACATGAGGACTCGTCTTGATTTCATCGAGGTACTCCTCTGCGCAGGAATAGATATGGTGCACGTCCAAGAAGTAGGTCCACGAGTGATCTCCTCTCCCGACACTCAGGCAAGCCTCGTAGCACTCGAAGCCGAATATCTCAGTAGGCGTCATCTCGGAAACCTTGAGCATTCGATCCTGAGGCCAATCGAACGCCCCTCGATTGAAGGTATCGAAGAACATCCGCGAGAACTGAATCATCCAGAATGCTTTGAGGGCACGTTGCACTTCTCCCCATCTCAAAGGACCGGTATCTGGCACATGATGTCGTGGGCCAGCGGGTAGATGAGTCCAGTCATTCGTGTACACATCGAAGCTTGCCCACTCTATCAAGGGTCGCATCGCGTTGAACCGATCTGCGAACAGTGTGATACACCGCAAAGTAGTGGCGGAAATGGCGCTAGAAGTTGTGAGCAGACCACGTACTTGGGCAGGTGACATTGTGTGCGGGAGAGTGCCCAAGAGCGGGTTCTGTATGTAAGCCCAGCTCCTGTACGCCGTGAAGTCAAGACCGTGAGCATCTATGTAAGTCCCTAGTAGCGGCGATCCACAGCGTAGATGTGCCAGAGCGTATATAAAGAATGATGTCTCTTTATGAGTAGGTCCGTCCTTTAGCATCCTGTCAACGACGGTTAAGACGCTCTGATCCTGTTCCAAATGTCGCCAGACAGTTGAGGAAGCTAGCATAAGATTCCCTAAATCTAGGATATCGTCGAGGTGATCGATAAACATGCTAATGATCTCGCTAGGAAAAGCGTTGAAAGTGGTTAGAAGAGTAACCATCTTAATTAGTAGCACGTTTTCGCAATGTACTAGGAAACGTCGAGCGCTTAATAGCAAAAAAGTAGCGAGTTAGAGTAGGAAGTATAATCTACTATTTTCTATATATTATAAATAAGGAAATTAAATTCAGAGTCCGTAGATCGATTTCTAGAGTATAAGGAAGTTTCGCCCCCGTATACGTACCCCTATAAGTAAAACCTTAATTTTTAGATCCTTTAGATTTTTTAGAAATCTTCCGTAGGTTTTTAGGGTACTTATATATACTCCTAGAGACTATTTTAGAGTTTTCTAAGATACTTTAGGGTACGATCTTTCTAAATAAACTATATAGAAGTCCTAAGGAGCTAGATAACCTATACTAAAACCTAGAGAACTAGACTACTTTTCTAATTATAAGGGGCGAGCCCTAGGATAAAGACACGGGCTTTACCCGTATAATACTATGTCCGTATATAGGAGGCCGCTCCTTTTATTACGGACTTAGCGTAGAACCTCTCTTCCTCCGATATCGAACTTGCTATATACTACGTTAAGCCTTAGTATATACGTTACTTACCCGTAATATTAAGTTCGATTAAAATTACCTATAGACCTATTACTACCCGACGGTCTAACCCCGGATAGTAGTATATCATTACCGCTTCCCGGGAGCTCTTAGCCGGAGACCTTAGAAGCGACTATAAGACATATTTTCGAGTAGATATACGCATACTAATAAGAGATAGAAGCCGAGCTTAGAGCGATACGCTCTACCCTTAAACGAGCGGAGGCCGAACGAGCGGAGGTCGAACGACTTCCTAGGGAAGAATCCCCGATAGCCTCCCTACTAAGAACCCTTATTACATCGCTCGCCGCGCCCTAATAGGCGGCCCCTATAAGGGAAGTAGTAGGGCCCCGTAACTAGAAGCCGCCGTCCTAGGACGGTCGCGCGGATACCCTACGTAACTACCTCCTACGGATACGTAGCTCCTACTACGTGCGCTCCGCCTTATAACTACTACTCTCCGTTAGATACTACTAGGACACTATATACGATATTATAAGGGGCGAGCCCTAGGATAAAGACATAGGCTTCGCCCGTGCGATGCTATATCCGTATATAGGAGGCCGCTCCTTTTATTATAGACTTAGCGTAGAACCTCTCTTCCTCCGATATCGAACTTGCTATAGACTACGTTAAGCCTTAGTATATACGTTACTTACCCGTAATAGATATACTCCTAGTACGCGAGTAAGCGCGTATACGCCACTTCTAGGAGAAGGGCGGCGATAAGAAAGATAAGGACCCTAAGGCTTTCTTTACGTACCTCGAGAAGATATTCGGGGATAGTAATAAATAAGCTAACGCTCTCGAGCATCTTACGACTATAAGGCACTCTTAAGGCTAAGTATAGTACGAACACTAGTTAGAATTCGACGGACTCCTACTAACTATAGGCGGAGAGAGTTAGGATAACGTCGCAAAGATCGGCTACCTCCGTAACACGTTCTCGAACGCCGCTCGCTTATATATAGTAGCTATAGTAACGAGGACGGACTACTACGAGTACGCCGCGGAGGTCGAGCGTATTATAACTAATATCGAAATAACCGACACCTTTAAGTTATACTACGAGAAGTAGAGGAAGAAACATAAGGATTCCGCTCTAAAAACGTCGGTTACTATATACTCTTACGGTACTACCGCCGTTCGGATCGACGCGGACGGGGACACGATTATAGCCCCGATACGACCTAAGGGGGACCGCTATAAAGGGCCCGGAGACCGTAAGGGTTTAGGCGGAAAGTAGAGAGCGAAGTAGGTAGATATAGTAGAAAGGGAAAGGCGCTACGAGAGAAAGCTCTATTTCCGCTATAGAGGGTCCGGATACTATATTAGCGAGTGCCCGTACGCCCCTACGGTAAAGCCTACGGTAATAAATATAGTAAAGACCTAACCGCTATTAGAAGATACCTCTAAAGAGTCGGACTCCGCCTTATCCAAGGCGGGAAAAGACTAGCTCTCGCTTAGAGTTAGGAGATAAGAGAGAACGGAGTATTAGCGAAGGAGTAGAAGAAGGCGAAGAAGGTAATAAACGGGAACCTTATATATATAGACGTACTTCTTTAGAAAACCTTCGGAACTTTCGCTCTTATTAATAAAGGTTGCTAATACTATACTATAATTAACGGAGACCTAGTAGAAGGTCTCGGACTCCCCTACGTTAATCGCGAAACACGTAACGTCTAGGGAGCCTCGAAAGCTATAAAGGGCTCGAAGATTACGGGCGTTATCGCGCTCCGCATAGAAATAGCCGGGTTCCTACAAACTACGTACGCGTACGTAGTACCCGGATTGGCCTTCCTAATAATACTAGGAAACCCCTAGAAGGCGTATAATAAAGTTAGGACTATGCCTGAAAAACGTCGGTTCTATTATAGGAGAGCTAAGAAGTAGATCTCCGAAGGCCGTAACTACGAGGAACGCGCTAACGTTACCCTAGTAGCCGCCGTAAAGGCCGAGGACATTAAGAAAGTAATAACGAAGAAGACGGACCTTACGCTAGAATAGCTACGGAATATGCTACTCCCGGAGCTAAAAGATATGGCCCCGCTATTTTGCAAGCGGAACGCGCAGAAGTTAGCGCCTTACCGTCCTAGTATAGACTATACTATCGAGCTCCGGGAGCTCCTAGACGGATCCCCGGTATCCTTGCCCTAGGGCCCGCTATATAATATGTCTCGAGACGAGCTACTCGTACTAAGGAAGTCGCTTAACGACCTAGAATCCTAGGACTATATCGAGCCTAGCACTTTAGAAGTAGTAGCTCCCGTGCTTTTTATGCGGAAACCCGGAGGAGGTCTACGGTTCTACTATAACTACTACGTACTAAACGCTATTACGAAACCGGATAGGTACTCCCTACTACTTATACCGGAGACCTTACGAAACCTTACGGGAGCTAAGTAGATAACGAAGGTCGACGTAGTGTCGGCTTTCTACTAGATCCGTATAGCTCTCGGCTACGAGTATAAGATAGCCTTCTATACCCTATTTAGATCTTTTTAATAGAAAGTATGCCCGTTCGGGTTATTAGGTGCTCCGGCCATATTCTAGTAGTATATTAATACTTTATTATAGAAGGAGTTAGACGATTACGTATCGGCGTATATAGACAATATAATTATCTACTTAGATAGGTTAAGGGAAGACCACTTCCGGAAAGTACGGGCCGTACTCTAGAAGCTTTAGGACGGAGGCCTATTCTTAGACCCTAGTAAGAGCGAATTCGTAAGTAAGAAGGTTAAGTACCTAGGTTTTATTATATACGCGGACTAGAAAGGGGTAGAAGCCGACCTAGAAAAGGTAGAAGCCGTTCGTATTTAGAAGGCGCTAAAAACGTAGAAAGAGGTTAGATAGTTTCTAGGGTTTATAAACTTCTACCGGATATTCATTCCTAACTACTTAAACGTCGCTACGCTATTAACGGCGCTTACTAGGAAAGGGGTACCGTTCTCCTAGGTAAAGCCTTAGGAGGAAGCGTTCTAGATCCTAAAAGACCGTTTCTATCGGGCTCCGGTACTTTCGTACTAGGACCCGACGCTACTAACGTTCCTCGAGATAGACTATAGTAGATTTACTATAGGAGGCGTACTCCTATAGGAAAAAGCCGGGGTCCGCCGACCTATGGGTTTTTTCTCTTAGCAACTAAATAAAGCAGAAATTAACTACGATATTCATAATAAAGAAATACTCGCCGTAGTCTCCTACCTAAAATTCTAGGCACCTAAATTAAAGACGTATAGTTCCTTTATAATCTAGATAGATCATAAAAACCTTGAATATTTCATAACGAAGAAGTAGCTATCCGAGAGGCAAATACGTTAGTACGAGATAATAAGCCTATTTTATTTTAACTTGGTTTACTAACCGGGGTCCGAAGCAATTATACCGGACGCCTTATCGAGACGAGAATAGGACACCCTATAAAACGGTTTCGGACGCTTCGAAGTAGCCCCGTTAACTCCATATCGCGGTTTTTAGGAAGACCTCGTATTCTACCTAGCGTACTTTTCTAAAGACCCCGAGAATACGCGGTTTTTACGATTTCTCTCCTAGGAGCCTTCCCTAGCGAGTATTAGCTACTTTCATTAGACTCTCTAGGCTTAGTATAGTATATTATATTACTAGGTATAGCTAGAAACGTTACTAGAAAGTCTTACTAAAAACCGCGTATTCTAGGAGAATTTTATTTTATAGGGGTTTTAGGTATATCTCTTAGGATAACTTCTAATAGACTAGCGACTAGTTTTACTTAATTATCTAGGCTTATTATAGTCTAGTTCTATTTAATCTAGAGTAAGAACGCTAGTAGAGAGCTCTATTAAAACCTAGAAGTAGTAAAGTATCTCTCTAGTTCTATAAGTCTCTAAGGAGTAAGTTTTATTAAGGCTTTCTATAGAGTAGTAACTATCTCTATAGAACTCTTAGATCTTTATATAGAATATAGAATATAGCGCTAATATAGCTAAGACTATAGTAAGAAGTCTATATATCTAATAGTAGTACTAGTACTAAGGAAAGAGAAAGTCTTAGCTATAATATAGTTTTAAAGACTACTATAGA